>WEIT01008133.1:49720-70277 GCA_013389985.1 Dryoscopus gambensis | reverse complement strand
CAGGAGTGGCTCTGCCTTCCCCCAGGAATGGCTCTGCTGTCCCCCAGGACGGGCTCTGCCTTCCCCCAGGAGTGGCTCTGCTGTCCCCAAGAGTGGCTCTGCTGTCCCCAGGAGTGGCTCTGCTGTCCCCCAGGAGTGGCTCTGCTGTCCCCAGGAGTGGCTCTCCCTTCCCCCAGAGAAACCCCCAGCTTCTGGAGCAGCACAGGAATTCCTGCTCCACACAATTGCTCAGGAGACCTCTGGCAATGTGCAGAAGCAAACAGTGAGGGCAGACCTTGCCATCCCTGTGTTGGAGGACGGCTATTTCTGAGAGGAAGGGACGGGTATTGATGCTGGTGGGAGCACACTGAGAACTCGAGGGCTTTAAAAATGTCTTATTCATGGAAAAAGTTGTTATTCCCATCTTGGAGGGGAGAGAGGCCCTGCATTGCTGGGGCAACGCTCAGTGCAGGGTTAACATAAACCACAGGAACGTCTTTCCTCCATCAAAGAATTTGCTGCTGCTCTGGGAGCCAAACCAGGAATGGATTCCAAAAAGACTTGGACAAATCCAAGGAGAATTGGCTGTCAAAGCTGATGATCCCAAAGTAACTTCCAGCCCAGGAGGTGGCTAAAGGGACAGGTGATGAAAACAAGGGAGATTTATTGCGGGAAGGTTTCTTTCCCTCCACTCCTGCCACGATTTCCACATTTGTGCTCCTTCTATGGGAATAAAACCCAGCTTGGATGAAGCCGATTCATGCTCTGCTGATTCCAGCACTAAACCTCCCTCAAGCTCAGACCAGGCCTCTCAAAACCAGGCTTTGGGCAGGGCTGGGGCCGAAGCTCCTGGGATGCTCCTTGTTGTCCATTTGCTCCCTGGGGAGACCCCAAGGAGTGGTCACTGGGCTGAAGGCTGCTCTCCCTACCCCAACCACCTCATTTAGGGGTGGATCCTCAGCTGCCACCTCTGCCCCGTGACATCCCACTGGAATTTTGAGTGGAAAACAGGAGATTTGCTCCTCCCCACCCTCTCCCGCGGGGGAAACGTCGCTTTGAGCGCCAAATAAAAGATGAACCCTCCAACAACTCACCGGCTCTCTTAATCCTCTTCCTCTCCTTCAGCTGGTAGGGCTTGTGGTCGTGGGACAGGGGGATGGCGTTGCCGTCCTTGTCGCACAGCACGCCCCGCGAGTCGCCCACGTTGGCCACGGTGAGCTCCTTGTCGGACAGCAGCGCGATCAGACACGTGGTGCCTGCGGGAGCAGGGGAGGGAGGCACAGACACGGGCAGTGAATCGCGAGCAGCCAGCAGCAGGAGCACCTCCTTCCCCTCTGTCCTAGGGTACAGTGTGAGATGTACCCAAAAGTTTGTGTTCTATTTACCATCTCCATAAGCTGTTAAAACCGGTGGGACAGTGCTCCCCACCTCCCTCATGACTCACCCCTGATAAACTCATGGGATATCTCCTGTTAATGGCCCAGCTGCTGGCACCAGGTGGGGCAGAGTTCTTTATCTCTGCCATGACCCATCCTCCCTCCAGGGGGACATCTCCTGTCAATGGGCCATCACCGCATGGCTGATAAAATTACATCATCCCATGGTGAGATGCCCCGCCCAGAGGGAGGGACCAGGCATTCCATCCTGGATATAAGCTGAGATTTCGAACATCAGAGGCAGCCCTTACCCACTGGACTTCCAGAGGACAAGAGCTACCAGACCTTTCTGCGGGATCACTGCTTCCAACAAGGCTGCTTCATCTGGGCTGCTACCACCACCCTAACGAGCAGGGTGTCAGGCTGTATTCTGATTCTGTCAGTGGTCTCTTTTTTTGTACTATTGCTTTTATTTGTTCTTTCCTATTAAACTGTATTTCTGACTTGGAGCCTCTCACTGGTTTTGCTTTCAAACCAGCACACCCTCACAGAACCCCAGGGTTGCTGGGCTGGGAGAGGCCTGCCGGGTTGTGGAGTCCAGCCTGGGGCTGAGCCCCCTCCAAGCCCACGTTAACGGGGGCAGAGAGGCTGAAAGGGCAGGAATGTTCCCCATCCCCATTCCGGTTCCCATCTTCCCTTCCAGTTCCATCAGAACTGGCTCTTCCCAGTGGCCACGGGAAGGAATGAAAGCCCAAATGAGCCCCAGAGCCCCCAGGCACTGAACCTGCAGCACTGGATGGTGCCGGGGTACCCCAGAGCTCTCTCCCCTCAGCCCCGCCAGAACTGAGGTTGCTTCTCAATGTTTTTACTGAGAAAAAGGTAAAGATTGGACATTTTAATTACTTTCACCTTTAAATACACACAAAATGTAATTAGGCATTGACCATTGCATCAAAAGGTGACAAGTGAGGTTTTGGAGACACACTGACACAGATTAAAAGGGAATTTTAGCACTGGTTGTTCCAAAAGGCACTCTGGTATCCCTCAATAAAATTAACCTAATGCTGCACCCTTTTCCTTTTAGAGAAGCACAAGGTTGAGTTTTCACTTTTGTTGTTAATTTACATCTGATTATTCATTAATAAAAGGATTTACCCACAGCTGGGGCACTCTGGGAGAGGCACTGGGGGCCGTGAATGTCTTGGGGATGAAACTCAGCCCTTGCAGAGGCCCAGAGCAGGGCTCCAGTCTGAGCTCCGTGGCCCTAAACCCAAATTCTGGGTGGTGGCACCCCTGCCCAGACCAGAGGGACAAACTCCGGCTGTTCCCACGGCAAACAGCCCGTGAGTGGTATAAATAAACCAGCCAGGAATAAACAAATTGTGTTCCAGAGGTTCATTTCTGCCTTACTGGACGCCTGATCCCATGGGAGAGGAGAGGCCTGAGGTGCCCTCTGGACAAGGATCCACTGGAGCGACCCCAGGGCAAGAAATCCCAAAATTCCTGGGCTGGATTGATTAAACCCCAAACAAACTCAACTCATCAACCCCATCCCCGTCTCCTCCCAACAGAGGGATCCCCAGGAGTGCAGGATGAGGGATCCCCAGGAGGGGAAGATGAGGGATCCCTGGGAGTGCAGGATGAAGGATCCCTGGGAGTGCAGGATGAAGGATCCCTGGGAGTGCAGGATGAAGGATCCCTGGGAGTGCAGGATGAAGGATCCCTGGGAGTGCAGGATGAAGGATCCCTGGGAGTGCAGGATGAAGGATCCCTGGGAGTGCAGGGTGAGGGATCCTCAGGAGTGGAAGATGAGGGATCCCCGGCTCTGGGATTCCCCGGACACGGCGAGGGAAGGCCGAGCAGAAATCCCCTCCTCACCCCAAACCAGCAAACACCAGCTAAGAAAATCCATTTTGGGGCTGACACCTGGCTCTGGATGCAGTTCCTAAATATCAACATCTTCCAGGACTGCTTGACAGCAGGGAAAAATGAATTCCATCTCTTTTTTTGCTGTGCAGTAATGAAACTCAATTTGTCCAGGACTCCTGGGGAAGAGGGGCCATCCCTTAAGGAAAAAAAAAACCCCACTGTCTACAGGATGAAACCACCTCCAGAACCTCCCAGCAGGCTGGAATTCCCTGGCACACCAGAGTTAAATGCCAAGATGCCTTTAAATAACCTAAATTTGCCACAGATCAGGCACTGACCACCTCGGATGTTTAGGGATGCTGTAAATCAAAGGAAATGGGATTAAGAACCAGCAAAGCTTTGTTGGGAGAAAATATTCTTGCACAAAATTACCTCAGCCTTAGCTAGTCAAGAATGCCACTTTTTAAACTAAAGGATTTAGGGATTAGGAGAGGATTCAGACCCATCTGTCACTTTTGGCCTCCTTTCATTTTTTAGAGCTTCCTTACTCAAACCTCACGAAAAATCCTGCCAGCATTTGACTATTTCCAGACAAACTCATTTGATTTGTAGCTCTGATGGGTTCATTTCCTGAGGGGAAAGCTTCACAAAAAGAGGGGAAGATTCACATTGGGATGTCGAGTCCATCAAGGCTGCACTTTGTTAATACTGGATGTGGCCAGAAAGGCCAAATTAACACCCAAACCTGTGCCAAACCCAGAGCATTTTGGCTTTATTCCTGCAAACGGATGCAGCTGGACTGGACCCACTTTGGGAAGCATCCCTGAGGAGAAGGGAGTTCCTGGGGGTGCAAAATGGCCCTTCCAAGAGGGATGGGAAAGGTTTCCTGGCTGGAGAAGGTGTGGAAGTGCTTCCCTGTGCACCCACCCTGCTCCAACCAGCGACCGAGCCCTCGGATCCCCTCACACGTTCCCCTTCCCAGCCTCCCTGGCTGGCACCTGCTGGAATCCCACCTGCTCCTCATCCCTGCAGGAACTGAGCCCTTGGCTGTGCTCCAGGACGGGGCTGGGGGATCCCTCACGCAGTCCCCTGCCACACAAAATTGTGTTTTCTCCCCTTTCATCGCCGTCGCTTTTGTTTTGCCAATTTTCAAAGATCCCCTCCCTCATTCTTTATGCCCCACCAGCAGCTCGAGTTCCTCACTGAGTTGATTTTGGTGTGAAAAAAAGCCCAAAAAAAAAAAAAGGAAAATGCCACCACCAAGGGCTGGAGTGGTTGGAGCACCCAGGCTCACCAGCAGCTGCTGTAATTATATTTAACTGCCCATTTTCTGTGCTGTGCTCACAATCAGCTCTCACTTCAAGGGCAGGCACAGCCGTCTCTGCCTTTATCATAAATAAGGGACACAATCAGGAGGATGAGGGGGCCCCACTGCTGTGTTTTCATCTCTGGAGGTGCCTCCACCTGCTTGGGCAGCTGGAATTTTGGGGTTTCATTTACAGCTGTGCTGTCTCTCTGCTCTGAATGTGTGCTGGGAATTTTCTAAACCAGTTATTACGGAGCTTCTCATTTCCACATGATTGTTGCTGGCTGAGATAAATCCCCAAATATGTGCTTCAAGCAGTTTTAATCTTTGTTTTCGCAGTACAAACACAGAGATTTCCATAAGGGAAGAAGCTTTTCTTTCCCTTCTGACAGGAATCAGTAATTTCCCTGCATTTTCTCCTCCCTAACAAACTCCTGTAAATCAAAGTAAGTGGAGAGGAGCTGGAGTGACAAAACTGAGGGGAAAAAAATTCACAGGATTCATCGGAGTGGGAAATTCTGTGTGAGGAAAGATCAACAGAGGTGACAGAAAGCAACAACTTTTGAAGCTTATTTTTGATGCCTCATTAAAAGCAGGCCAGATGTGGTGAAAGGAATATTCTGCACCCTCATTTTACCTCTCTTGGCCTCCGAGAACCCACAACCCAAGCTCCTTGTGTGAGGTGTATTCTGCAAAATGCAGCTCAGGGGGCTCCAGAGTGCTCCAGATCCCAGCAGCTCAGAGAGCCAGGTAATTACTGGGTTAATGAGTGGCTTTAATTGATAAAGCAACAGAGCTTTGCCATTATTTGCCATTCCCAGAGCGCTGAGAGCACCCAGGGCGTGCAGTCTGTAAGTGGCATCTACACCCGAGAGCAAAGCAGCTGCAAGAGAATCTCTGCTCAGGAGTGGGAGTGTGAGGAGGAGTCTGAGCAAAGCGGGGAAGAACTTGGAGCATTTAAAGATGGAGCATTTAAAGTTGGAACATTTAAAGTTGGAATATTTAAAGCTGGAGCATTTCAAGTTGGAATACTTAAAGCTGGAGCATTTCAAGTACTTCAGGACACGTGAGGAAATGCCAGAGGGAAATCCCAGCCCTCTGGCAGAGCGGCAAGTGCCCAGGAGCTCCCATGGTGGTGATTTTGCCAGGGTGGCAACAACTAAAAGCAAGGAGTGATCTGTGGGGCTGCTGCCTGGCAAATCCACCTGTACAGGAGGAAAATCCCAACTACAGGAGGAAAAACCCAATTACAGGAGGAAAAACCCAATTACAAGTTCCAGGCTTCTGCCTAAAGCAGCTGAGGGAGACTCGGAGCTGAGCTCAGCACCCGAGGGCACCGCGGTGCCAAGGCCCAGGGGAGCCCCCGAGGAAAAGCCACCAGGGATTAAGGAAAAGCTGAGAGATGAAGATACAGTGACTATAAACCCTCGTTTTGTGCCCCGAGGAAGGGCTGGATGGCAGTGGCTAAAAGCTGCTGGAAAGGATGGCGAGCTCCAGCTCAGCCACAAGCGCTTGAAGAGGAGAACAAAGAGCAGCACCCAGAGCTCTGCTCACACCTCCGTTCACTCCCTGCTGGGAATAACTCAGCTCTAAATAATGCTCTGTTCTCTCTGTTGGAGCCTTTCTTTACCAGATTGCCAGGTAATTTTAATTTGAACACCGAGGGGCTGGGTAAGACTGAGGGCAAACAGAACATACTGGGGGTTATTTTGGACAGTCAGTGGAAAACACGCAGAGTGTGTCTTCACTGCTGGGTAACTGGGAATTACCTGCATCAGGAGAACCCTGGGAAGGACCTGAAAGCTGGAAGACACTTCTAGCTGCTTGAAGACAAAATGCTGGAAAATGTCAATATCAAACCTGAAAACTGGCACTTCACTGCTAAAATGCCTCCAAAATCGCCTGGGTTTGGCTGCTTGATGCCACCATGTCATGTTTAAAATCAGGTTCTGTGCCTGCCCAGCCCACTCTCAGCTGGGAAAGCCCAAAAATCAGTTATTTGTGAAGGAGAAAAGAGCAAAAAGCAGGTGGTACCAGGGAGAGTGCAGAGACACGGGGAGATCAATCAACATCAGTGCTCAGCGCTGGGAGAAAAAGAAGTGTCCTCTCAGCTCCCTGGCATCCCCTCACCCATGAGGAACATTCCCCACCCCAGCCTGACTTTAGGAGGCAAAAATGTTTCACGGAAATGAGGACCAAAGTTCAACCTGCAGGAGGTGTGTGGGGAAACACTGGAAGTGAGCAACATTTTTTGGCAGTGAAATGTAAATGATGAGGAACCACAGCCCTACCTGCCTCGTCGTAGGACACGGTCAGCTTCTCCAGCATTTCCCTGTCGATGGACAGGATCTGCTGCTCCAGGATGGTCTGGTAGGACAGGACACTGTTCTCCTTGTCCTTCTCATAGTCCTGGAGGTGCTGTTTCAGCACTTCGGGCAGCCGGGACTTCACGTACTCTGCTGCTGACTGCGGAGCGAAGAGGAGTTTAATGAATCCATTTTTGTTGATCGGAATTGGGGATGTCACGGAGCAAACCCCCCCGAGCTGAGGCACCAGGCACCCTCCAGCAGGGAGTTCCTACCCACGCCCAGCACGGCTGCACCAGGGCCGATGCCTTTTGAAAACACAACCACCCCCTCTCGTGCCTTTATTCCAAATTTTAAAACACGGAGTGGAATCAAATTGAATTGGTTTTATTTTTTTTCCTACATTTCAAAGCACGAAGTGGCAGAGTGGAGTCACATTTAGTGTGGGTTGTTGCCCTGTTTCTCAGCCTTTCTGATTGTTTGCATAGTTTTGGAGTCAGAACTTTACAATTCTCACACTTTATGTAAATAGCACCTGTTATTATTGTAACTGTTTGCTTGTGTTGTGTAGCTATAATTATAACTGCTTTTGTATGTTTACATTCCTGTTCTATCACAACAAAGGTTTGATGGACTTTCTACATGACCAGAGTGATTGGAGAGGTGTCACCTCAATCTTCCAATCCACTGTCATGTTCAGATTTGTATATAAGTATTCTTTAGAGAAATAAAGGTGGTCATTACTCCTTGATACTTGACCAGAGCTTACGTGTCCTCATTGTGTCCACTAGCGACATCGGGGGTTTTTTTTACGTTTTAAAGCATAGAGTGGAATCACTTCGCCGGCTCTTGGTGCATGACCAGGCCATAGATGTTTATATACACGCACACGAACACACAGAAAATTCCTTTAATTCCTTCCTCCCACCGCTCGGGGCCCTGAGGAGAGGGAGTTAACACAAGGGGGCACGGTTGGGCTGATGTTGGGAGCTGGGAGTAAAAATGTAGTAACGGGGGAGTAACCACTGAGAGCACCCCTGGCACCTGGAGAGACCCAAACCCAGCCTGAATTCCCGATTTCCAGACCTCCACCCCTCCCCTGGCACTGCCACGCTCCCACTCTGGCAGGGAGTAGAAATTCCCCCTTTCTGGCACAGCTTTGGGTTGGGTTTTTCCAGCTTCCCATCTCTGACAGAGCAGCGAGGGCTGCTCCAGTTTCCCGGCCAATTTCAAGGCAAAAAAGAGGAAAATAAATGACAACAAAGTTGTTTTATTCCAGGCCTGGGAATGACCAGGAGTCACCTCTGCTCTGCTCCAGGCTCTTCCAGGGGTTATATTTAGTTTTCCAAAGTCAGTCAGAGATTAAATTGCAATCTTAAAATACCCCTGAAGTTGTGTTCCGTGCTCCTGCACGCTGAGCAGCGTGACACCAAGGGAATTACTCCCAGAAAACCACAGGAACTTCCCACATGAACACAGAATAATCAATATTTTAACAGTTGCTTTTTCCACAGGAAGGCCAAAAGGCACATTGTCCATGGATTATTTTAGCCCAAGTTCAGGAATTTGGGTTCAGTGTTTCCTTTGAGATCAGATTTTTCTCTTTGATCCCCGGGAGGGGGGGATTTTTGTGCTCCTGGAAAACACCCAAGCTCAGGAATTCAATTTGCTGGTCAGTCTTCCTCATCATCATCATCATCCCTATGGGAAAGCAATTCCATGGCCACTTCACTAAAAACGAAACTCCAGCATCCCCTGGGAATCTGCTTCCAGTCGGAAGCAAATTAAATAAAGGATTGACTGTAATACCTTAATTGACTTTAGGGTACTTTGTCCTACCATGGAAAATTAATATTTCACATGGAGAGAATATATTTTAAAAGATCTACAATGAAATCTACTCGCAGAGCTCATTCACCACAAAAATCCCATTTTTCTCCGTTCACTAAAGAAACCCCCTCGACTTAAAAATCCCATCAGGAATGGCTGAAATCCCTCGTTCTTCAGGAACCTGAACCCAAATGCAGCCAGCAGCCTTCTGCCACTACTGAATTTGCCCACATTTTTTAACTGATGGGAAAGACACGCCCAAAGCAAATTCTCCTTTTAGCAGTGATGCTGAAATTTGCTCCCTGAAGTGGCTCCTTCTGGGAGCTGCTTTGTGCGTGGGGAAGGCAAGGTCTGAAGTGCTCATTAAGGGCTTCTTTGTGAAGCTGCTTCAAAATCCAAGTGGTGCCTGGACAGAGCATCTCCTCCCTCAGCGACCTGGGGAGTTTTGGGGAAGTTTGGAACACACAGGAGAGCTTCGGTGGGTGCAAGCCCAGCAGGGACAGCCGCACCCTCCCTCATCCTCAGCGCATTCCACAGGCTCACCACACCCCACAGCCCGACTTCCCCAACCCGCCCGAGCTTTACAATTCATATTTCCCCCCCAAATTTCACGGTCCTGGCACTGAAACGCTCAGACAAGTTTTAATGAAGGGTGTTATAAACGCTGCTCGGCGGGAATCCCTGTCCAGCAGACACAGCCCTGGGAATGCTGCTCATCCCGCAGAGCATCCCCAATTCCCTGCTCCTCCACACAACCCGAGGAGCTCCCCCTGCGTGGGCACACCTGGGGATGAGGAGCGACCCGAGCGCTCCGTGACCAAACTCAATTAATTTAATTATGGCACCGAGTGTTAAACGGCTCCACGGCCCCGTGGAAAGGCAGCGTGGAAAACAAGAGCCGTGGGAAGGTCAGGACATGGCCTGGGAAGCTCTGAGGGATCCAAGGCACAGGGAGCAAAGTGGTTCCTCAGGGTGTCGGGGGAGCTGCTGATCCCATTCCTGCCCTCTGCAGCCTCAGGAGCAAGTTCTGTGCTCATCCCAATAAAAACCCTGTGCTGGAACCCCTCAGTTCCACGGGTTGCTCCAGACAAATCCCTCCTGCTGTTCTCCTGAGCCTCAGGATCCTCGGGAAAGCCTTCCATGGGAATCAGGGTGCTGAATCCCAGCAGATTTCAGAGAGTCTCCAGTGATTCAGATCCATCTCCGGAGCCCCCTGGACCCAAAGATGTTCCCAGGGTGGGGTTGACAGTCACTGCCACCATCCCACCCACACCAACCCGATCCTTCATGAAAAAGATGGAAAATCATGGAAAAGATTCCAGCCTGAGGTGCTGTTTGAAATCCATGATGATCCCATCTGGAATTTCCCAGCCCACACCTCAGACCAGCACTCCTTAGCAGAAATACTTTTAAGTACAGGTTTTTGGACTTGCGTCTTTTTATTTAAAAAAAAAGCCCAAATCCACCCACACGATTCATTATTCTAAGGAAAGTGCACTTAACTTACTAAACATCTCTCCATGGGAAAGTAAAAACCGTGGAATAATGAGGCTGTGGACAAGAAATGCATTCCAGGAAGTCCATCAGTGAATTTTCGTAGCAGTTCCCTAAGGCTTTCCTCCTGTTCACTTCCAAAAAGGACAGTGCAGGAATATCTGTATATTGGCATGTATACCTAAATTAGAATTCCTAGGTTAAAAAAAATCCCATCCCAGATTAAATAAAAGAGCTGGGAGTGCACGTCCCTCAGATCTACTCATTCTGGCAGAGATGTTCCAGCCGAACCAGGACACCCTGACGAGCACATTGCCCTGCTCAAACACGGCGAGGATTTATTCCCAGTTTTCTGCCATCCCAGGAGCTGTTTCTTGGCATCCTGACGCTCTGGAAGTGGCTGAAGGATACTCCTTGGATTCCCGCCTCCCTGGGAGCCGAACTTATGGCAGACAAATCACCTCCTCAAGCTCTTCACACAGGAAGGGCTGCTGGGGATGGACTCAGATCCCAAAATTCTGCTGATGCCAGGGGAATTCGTGCTCCTCTCCCAGGCCACCCTTGGTATTTCGGATTTGTCCTTCAGCAGCAGGAGCAGCTCCCCTGAAGCCAGTGGGATTTTGCTGAGGCAAACCTCTTGGAAAAAGGACATGGAGCTATGAATAGTCATTCCAAGGGAAAACATATGAGAGCAAAACATAATCTGCTCTCCAGGGGATAACGCGAGATCCACAAATGGCACCAGGACAAACAGTTTGCCCTCTGAAGCCAGGAACTATTTAAGGACAAACATGCCAGTGGAGTTTTTCCTTTAATCCCAAATTTTGGTGCGTTTAGCCTATTATTTCTATTTAAAAGTGTCTTTTTTTACTCTGTAATAAACATTAATTGATCAATACGTATCCCAGGAAAGCCCAGCTCACAATTTAAAATAAAGTTATGTGCTGAAAATGTGTGGGGAGCCCAGAAATTCTCTGCTGGGACTTTCACTGGACACCAAAACCACCACTATTATTTTGCAGCCCATGCACCCTGTATTTCCACACGGGCCAAATACCACCTCACAAACATCTCCCCTTCATCAGGCATTCCCTAATAACGAGGACATTAACCTGATTCCAAGGAGATGGCTAAAGTTCAAACTAGCATTCACCCTGGATTGTCAGAGATGTATTAAATCCGTAATTACAGAAATTAACGGATTGCCCAGTGAGGACTGGGCTCCGTGGAACGGGAAGGAGAAGCCATCTGGACCCTGGGCTTTGCTGGGAGCACGCGGAGCTGGCACGGCCTGCGGGTGCATTCCTGGCTCCCAGCGAGGCACAGAACCACGTCCCCACGCGGGTACAAACAAAAATAGGATGATTTATGGCTCCAAATGACGCGCTTCAGTTCAGCCCTTAAGACAGCCCCCGCCACTCGCCGCTTGAGGAGAATTATTGAAGCATCCTGGGACGAGGAGCGTGGAAGTGACCGAGGTCTGCGATGGGAGACGGTGTGTGCTGTGCTCCCTGTCCCCAGCAGTGACATGGGGACGCTGCAGGGACACACGCGCGACGCTCCTGCGGCTGGGCACGGAGCACCACGGCGGACAGGGGGCAAAAACCCCAATTATTTTCTGTTTTCCAGCGAGGGACGTGTTCATGGAACGCACGCCCAAGCCGTGTTTTCAACGGCTGCTTTTAATTAATGAGTGGCAACGAGCAAACCCGCGCCGCGTGCGGCGGGGCCGAGCTGCGCACGAGGGAGGACGAGGCACGGACGCGGATCTGCCCCCACGGCTCCGGCAGAGCCACCAGGAACGTTCTGGAACCTGAAGGCCCAATTAAAAGGGTCATCAAGGTGAAAGGCATCGCTGTAATTCTCTTGTCTCGGGACCACCTCCCTGTCTCGCCCTCTGAGTGAAGAAGTTGTTTTGAAAAATGGGAAAATATTCGCAGACAGAATCTTCCCCAGCCTGTGGAAGTTAATTATCCGGAATTCCCGCTCCACAGGAAACATCCCTGTTATTCCCAGCCCGAGCCCGCTGTTCTCTGGGACTTCCAGTGAAACCCCTCTCACCCCCATTTCCCCTTTCTCATGTAAATCCATGCAAATGGATCCAACTGTCCACTGTCCCCTCACCGAGCAGCAGAACAGCTGGAATTGCTTCCATCAGTCATCACCGAGGAGCAGAACAGCAGGAATTGCTTCCATCAGCCCCTGACACGTTTCCCTGCTCCCTCTGGAACCCTGCCAGCCACTCACGGGCTTCTCCTTGGAGTGCTCCCATTTGCCAGCCTGGATCTTTAGGGGGAACCATCACAGCAAGGAGGTGGAGGAAGGATTATTAACATCCAAACTATTTATCAACACCCAAACCAGTAATTAACACCAAAACCACCTCCTTACTTTTATTTGTTCTGTCCATTTTGGGCTCACCACAGCCCTGGGATCTCATGGAGCCCCTAAATTTCCCTAAATTTTCTCATGGAGCCCCTAAATTTTCCTTTAGGACCCCACTGTGCAGTCTCAGATACCCAGATTTGTGCGTGGATTTATTAACTGCCAGTAATTTGCATGTGCTCCCCCAGCAAACGAGTGCAACTCCTCTGGATTTATCAATTATTTATCGATAATCCCACCAAAGACTGGAGAAGTCACAGGACAATTTTCCACGTGAATGCTCCAAGTCGACAATTTCTGTTCCTCATTATCCTGAAGGGGCACGGGCTGAAATGCAGGAAATTCCACTGAAACTTAAATAAAAGCTTTTTTTCCCCTGGTCAAACACAGGGTGCCTGGAGAGGCTGTGGAGTCACCATCCATGGAAACATCAAATCCCAACTGGGCTGCGCTACTCCACCCTGAATATTTGTTCTGATAACCACATATATATCCCCAAAATTGAGAATATTAGGAATAACAAGAGTAAAGGAGTTATTCCTGGAGCTAAAAGTAAAGCATCAGCACTTAAACTGCACGCGCACAGACGCAAAGTCGGAATCTTAATTAGAAACTCAATTATTATCCATGCCTCTTTTAGGAGAAAAATTAAGGTTAGTGGGGAAATTAAAGTGAAAATGAGGCACGGAGCAGCTGTTTGATAAAATTCCTGCTAGCTCCGAGAAACGGGGAGCTGGAGCTGGTTGGAAGGTGATGGATTCCATAAATTCTGGAAGATGCACGAGCACAGACACACACGAGCAGCAATAATTCTGACAAACACCCACATGGCCATAGGGAAAGGACGTTACTGTTTGACTAATATCTGAATTTACCAAAGGGCACGATTTAGTTAATGGCACAAAGCAAAACACGTGTGATTGAAGCGCTGAAAAAAACCCAGGGATGTCAAGATTTCACCTGATTTTGATGCTAATTGGGTGGAACTATTAACAGAGATGAGCTGAATATGAAATGAAGGTCTGTAAAAAAGAGGTTTCAAAATGCCTGAAAAGACTCGGCCATTACCAGGTAAGAATGCAGAAAAATCTGGGTCCCAAATGACAATTTATTTACTGAATATGAAGGTGTACGGAGCAGGGATTGCATTTGAAGGCCTGCCAGGAACATTTCACCCAACCAGGAGGAACTGGAACATTTTCTTACATCCCTGTAATCAAATCTAAGCAAAGGGGATCATTTTTTATATTGGCATAAACAAGCAGGAGTGAGAGAAAGAGCAATAACCCTAAAAATAATGGGCAGAGTGTCATAAACCCACTGAATTTACACAGGTGCTCAACTGCTCATTTTGGGAGCCTTTTTTGATACAGCAAAATGCTGCATTTTGGATTTCACTGAGCTCATCAAGTTCAACATTGAAGGGGGAAAAAAAAAAAAGAGGTTTGCAAAATGACTCAACTTTGAATGACATTTCCAACTCCGTGCCTGTAACCCTGCATCAGTGCAGCCCCTGAAAGCTTTTATTAGGAATTAAAATGCCTTAAAACTACTCCAGGGGATTTCCTCAGGTGTCTCTGTGCAGAAGCTTTTCCAAAGAGCAGGGTTTTTTTTTTTCTAGTGAAAAACCAGTTTTACCAGAAGCCTTTCATTCTGCTCTGGTAGTTGAGGGAAAAAATGTATTTATAGCCTATTAGACTCAATTAAATAGCAAGAAGCATTCATCTTTCTTTGCCATTGTTCTCTCCCTCCGAGCACTGAGGGAGAGGAGAGGAATATTTCAGTCTAAATGGTCTCTCCGGATTTAGAGACATCACTTTGTGCCAGGCAGAAATCAAGAACTGGAAAGATTCAGTCGGGGTGAGTTACACAGGAGACCAAAACAAATCTCTGTTTTCGCCTGCTTAGAATTTCACCAATGTTCAACCATCTGGGCACAAACCTGGCTGCTGCTCTTCCCAGCGTTCCTAACTGGAATATTTCTGTGATTCCATCCAGCCCAACTCCAAGGCTCAGCAAGCAGGAAACACACAGGAATTTTCAAGTGACAGCAGAAGGCCAGTGTATAAAATAATAAAAAAATATCATCATTTTGCCTTCCTCAGCCATAAACCCCCTGAGGGAACCAGGAAAGCTCCTGGAGCAGGAGCTGTGGCCAGATGTTGTCCCCTGGAGCAAAGTCCTGTCCTGAATAAGGCTTTTCCTAAACGGGATAAATCTAATGATGGAAACAACCCTTAGGCTTCCGTTCAAGTCTGACATTAAGAAAGAAAGTCTGACCTTATTAAGAAATCCTGTTAATAATTAGCCTGGTGTTACATATCCAAAGCTGTGAGGAGGAGGAGATGAGATGGAGATAAAACCTTCCAGGGTGAGAAAGAGGAGCTGAGGAGCCTTGGGGCTCTTCCAGAGGGATCCAGGAATGGAGACACAGCTGAGATTGTCCCAGCTGGATTCTCCTCTGTCCCTCCCAGAGCTGGGATCCAGGAATGGAGACACAGCTGAGATTGTCCCAGCTGGATTCTCCTCTGTCCCTCCCAGAGCTGGGACAGACCCTGCACACAAAGAATTAACAGGGAAAAGGGGCCCGGTGGCATTTTCCTTCAGAAATTAAAATTTCTGAGGGGAACAACTTGGAGGTTCAATGAGCTCTGGTTCGATGCAGTTATGGTTATTTCCTTAGATCTTTTCTCCTCCCTTTGGGTTTGAAAACCCCCCTGTATTGCCCCAAAGAAGGAGCTGGAGCCAGCCAGGAAAGCACCGCGTTCCCGGTCCCTGAAAAGCTAATCCGGAATAAAGCAAACTTTTGTCTGCTCTCCGTGTGCTCCTGGAACACCAGGCTGCCAGGAAAAGAGATTGCTGGGATCATGTGGGTGATAAGCAGCTGAAGTGGAAGATTGTGGCACAACCTGGTGCTTCAAAAGGCTCCTGGAACCGCAGGATGTATAAATAGTGGGGCAATAACGATTGATTGTGGCGAGGTTATCAGGGAATTGTTCATGGAACACCCTGTCTGCCTGTTGTACCTGGAATCTGAGAGTCAAGAGAATGTCTGCGGGTTTCAGAAAGCAATAACGAAAAGGGAGAATTATTTTTAAAAGGGTTTTTCTCCAGAGAGGGAAACTCTGCCTCTGAGGAGTTACCAGGCCAGAGAGGCGAGGGTGCCAAGGCTCTGAGGGCAGAGATGCTGTGGCTGTAGTGACACAGCCTGGATCACAGCTCCTTTTCCTAAAAGCAGGAGGAATCAGAGAAAATTTAGGGACCTCAGTGACTGAGCAGAAGAATGGCCACAGCAGGATCTCACCCCCTGAGCTCAGCCCACCCTGCTACAGAGCAGTGGAATTCATCTGCGGGTTCTTCTCCCGAGCTGAAGGACCCAGAGACTCCCATTAAATAAAAGACCTCCTTCAGGAAGAAGAGACAAACCTTCCAGAGTGGACAGAATTGATGTCAGAGAGTAATTATATAAAGCACTTAATTAAATGGCACAGGCTCAAAGACAGGGACTTCATTAAATAGAAGAGCAGCCAATTCGAATCCATAAATAGTTTCCAAAGCCTGTTCATTTTCTAGAGCCATTTCACTACATAAGCACCGAGAGCTGTACCCTTGAGAGAAGGAGAGGCATAAATCAGGCCCCAGTAAAGACAAACACCAACGCCTGGATGTTATTCCTTCTTCCCTCTAAACATGTCCATGTGAAAGAATAAAAAAAAAAGGATTTCTCCTGCCTGTGTGATCAGCACATCCCTGGTTATTGAGCCCAAAGGCACGAGGGGAGCAGGTCTGGAGGTGTTTCTGTTCACATTCCTCAAGTTCATGAGCAGCCAAATCCCACCAAATTGAAAAATATGGGAAAACAAGGGGGAAGATGTAGGAAAAAAGAAGGGAGATACTCATGAAAGGGAGAAGAGAGAGTGAAGTGGGACAGTCAGGAAAAGGAAAGATGAAACCAATTGTGCTCCAAGGACACCTGGAGCTGGCACTCGGTGCTCTGGGCTGGGGACAAGGTGGGCATCGGGCACAGGTTGGACCTGATGGTCTTGGAGGGCTTTTCCAGCCTCAGGGATTCAATGCCAGGGAAATGTGACCATTTAAAGGCCGTTTTTCTGAAACACAGTTTAATCAAATAAGATGCTACGTTGTCATTTTGCTTCTCTAGGACACGCGTTGTTAATTGCACTAATTAACAAGGCAGAAGGTCAAGGAGGTTTCCAGGCATTTGCATCATGGAATGGATGGAGAATGGGGCAGGGAATTATCCAGCTGAGGGGGAAAAGTAACCTCAGGACAGGCTGATTACAGAGGGGAATAAGCAGAGCCTGCCACGGGCTGAGACCTCACCCACAGACACTCCGAGTGACATCAGGGACTGCTGTAGTCACCATTTAGTACATTTTATACCTTCATATCTTTATTTTATGTCTTTAAACATCACCAGGCTGCCCTGCACCCAAACAGGGCCACTCCAGCAGCACCACACTCCACGTCAGAGCCGTGACCAGGTTTCCTCTCCCTGGGACAGCACCAGCCCCTCTATCAAGTGAGGCTGATTAAATGTTCAAGCAGCTTCTTTCCCTTTACTGCTTCACTCTGCAATTTCCTCCTATTTTTAAGAGCAGCCCCAGCACGGATTAAAGGTCCATGATAGCACACTATAAAAACTTCAAAGCAGCAACTGGAAGTGATTCTGCTTCTGCATTAGAAGCTCCTTGAAAAAAGCTCCTGCTCTGAAGAGATAACAGCGCAGCTTTGATTTTTAAGGCTTTTGTGTTGCTTGGAGTGTTTGTATATTAAAGTGACACAGCCTGGAGTTTTCAGATTTCACGGCAAGCCTTGAGACAACAAAAAGCAAACACCTTTTATCGGGAGCGTGGAGCGGAGCAACTTGCGCAGCAGAGCTTCATATTTTGGCAACGTCCCCAAAAATGTTCAACCTTTCACTCCCAGGAGCTTAAACAGAAATTTAGGCAAACCTGAGCCAACGTTTCTGAAGAAAAACGGATTTGAAATTTGGAGAAACGCGAGATATCCCAGGGGCTGGTTGGGCTTTCATTCCATGGAGGTGAACAAGTGCTGGCAGTGCCCGGGGGGCCGGAATGCTGCTCCAACCCCCTGATCCCAGGCACTTGGACACTGTTCCCTGTGAACCACATTAACAGGGCTAACAAACTGCCCACCTCAAGCCTCCGCTGCCCAAATCCCACCCAAACACCTTCCCTCGTGGGAATGAATTCCTCAGGTTTCCCTGAGGCAGCTCTCTGGCAGCCTCTGAGGTGCAGAGCTGGAAGCTGGGGAGAACAAGTTTCTTTCTCAGCAAAGCAGGGCTGGTACCGAATCAACGTTCTGCTGTCCCTCAGGTTGTGATTGCTCATTTCCCAAAATCCTTCATATTTTTCCGCAAAGTCTCTGCCCCTCAGCCTGGTGCTGTTCCCTCACGACAGCGTTACCCCTCAGGATGGATGAACTCCGTGGGCATTTCTTCCCCTGCTGCTCACTACTCCCACCTGCACCTTTTCCACTGACCTATTCCCACTCCACCCGTTATTTTCCAGAGAGTTTCCCAACGGCTGTCCAGGGCAAGGATCATGGCTGGGTCCCACTCCCAGGAATCAGCTGATGACTTCCCAATCCTGACTCTCCAGAGCTTTCCGGACCCCAATCCAAGCCCGGCAGCTCTGGGGATATCCCCACAGTGCTGCAGATGAAGCAGCAGGAGCATCACTGTTAATCCTCTCCCCAAGCACTCCTCTCATCCCAGAGAACTCCAGGATTACTCTCAGAATGATGTACCCAAGGTGTTATCCCTGCTGAGCTCTGTTTACGACCCCTGATCGCTAAACCTCGTCTAAACCTCCCAGCACATCATCTCCAGGTGCAGCTGCCTTCAAATCCTCCCACAGACCCCACTCCCTGCGGGCACTGCACGATCCCAGCTGCTGCCTCGCCTTTCCCGCTCTCACCCACGTTTATTCCCAGCTTTTCCAGCAACACTTTGAGCCGTGAACTCCAAAGGGATGAACTGTGGTGAAACCTAAGGAGAAGGGCAGAACGGAAAAAATCTCAGCAGCCTGAAGTGTCTCGAAAGATCAGGACAAAAAATGTGAGAAAATAATTCCGGGCAGGAAACCGCGGAATCGCAGCTCTCCACCCCAAAAAAAGTGGGTTTGTTTCCTGACGACCGACGGTGGGACGCAAACAGGGAATGAGAAAACAACATCTGAGAGAATCGTAAGGTTCAACGAAACGCTGCCAACATCGAGCAAAAAAGAAGGGTAAAAACAGGATTTGGGAATCTTGTGGGCGTGACAGAAACTCAGCTAAACAGAGACAAATAAAATACCAGCAGGAAATGTTGAGGGGGAAAAAACCCGGTGTGTGGAAGAGTGAGAAACTTATTCTGGAACCAAGATGTACAGGCAAATAATGGCACTTCTCAGGGAGAAAGACTGAGGAGGGAGGAAAAGGGGCAAAAGGGAAGGCTGACCAGCACGGAGCTGGTTAAAGGAGAGGGAATTTTGGGACGGACCTTTGAGAGCTTTGCTAAGAGGCCAAAAGAAGGGAGGGGTGCTCGAGGCGCTAAACGTGGAGAACCTTCAGAGCCTCGTCCAGGGGGATGCCTTTTGGAGTGTCCAAATCCGCGCACAGGCCTCCAGCTCCCCAAAGAACCACTCATGTTTTCCCAAAGAGAAGGAAAATCATGGCTGAGAAGTTCCTGCTGCTGCTCCAGCATCCGCAGCAGCTCCTGGGAGGATTCTGCTGGCAAAGCCCAGGCCCTGGCACCGCTCGGTGCCCGGACAGGAATTAATTCCCTGCCTGGAGCCCGTCATTCCCTGTCCTTGGAGAAAAGCCTCTTGGGGTGGGATGAGTGCTGGTGAGAGCACTGAGCGGGACTCAGGAAGGAGCTCGGAGTCCCAGGTGGCTTTTCCAGCTGCAAAGCCCCAGGAAAAGCCCAGAGCCCATCCCTGCCCAGGAGTCGGTGCCAGCTCAGCAGCTCAAAACCAGATTACTTTGCCTTGCTTGGCCTTGGGATTGAATCCCCGCTATTTTTATTCCATCCCATTCTAGGAAGGAGAAAATCCCCTGCAAAATAAACACCGAGAGCGAGCCTCACCTTAAGGAGCTACTGATACTCCTGTATGGACCCAGAAATACCCCGGGAGGGAAATCTGGGAGCAAATGAATGGGATGAGCTAAACCAAATGCTCGTGCTGCTCTGGGAGGTGAAAACGCTGCTTTCAGGAAACATTTCATTTCATTTCCCACCTCAGAGGCTCCGCCAGAACAAAACACACGAGCAAAAAGCCCAGGAAAATTGAATAGGGGCTATTTCCGAACTCCTTATCTCAATTTCGGAGCCCATAAACTCCCTTTCCCCCTCACGTGGCTGAATTATTTTCATAAAGTGGATTTTAGTGAAGTGGGAAATCAAATTTGCAAGAGCAATGACTGCAGGAAATCACGATAAAATGCTTGATGTTTCCTGACACTTAAAATAATATTCTAATCTGGTTTTCTGCAGCTTTGCAATAAACTCTGCTGCCTGGAAATCAGGTGGAAATCGGGGGGTGAATGAACACAAACACCAAATTATGCAATGAATGTTTTCATTGGCTACAATTAGGGGATATTATATTTTTAAAGATCTGCAGATTAAACTACCTGAAAACTGAAATATTTAACGCCAGCGATTAAACTGAGAAATAAACTGAGTTTTTCTTGGTTTTATGGGTAAAAAGCTGTTTCACAAGGAGATGCTTCCTCACGCCCATCCGTACATGGAAACATCCTGGATTTTTTTTCCACGGAGGATATTTTGGTCACTGGTGGAGTTTCGCATGCACGCGAGGAGCCACAGGCTATTTTTTGGTACCAGAATGATCTTTATCCTGCTATTTTTACTTCTCCTTGCTGTGCTTTTGCCCTTGGCCTCCCGGCACAGCTTTCCCACTCCCATTCCTCCCCCAGTCCCAGTTATTTGGCATCCTTTCCTAGGGCATCCCGTTTTATTC
>WEIT01008133.1:25847-46659 GCA_013389985.1 Dryoscopus gambensis | reverse complement strand
TAAATAAATAGAAATCTACCAGATGTGCTGACAGCTGGAAATCTGACCACTCGAAATCTGCATTAATACCCCAAATAACTGACCCCAGCGGGGGCTCTGTGGCACCAATTATTCCTTTGCAACAAACCAACGAAGAAACTAAAAAATCCTTTAGCCAAGGAATGGCTAAGCAGGAAAAAAAAAATCAAAGTATTCCCACTTCCAGGCCTAAAACTCCGCAAGGCACAACCTCTGAGCTAAATGTTCCTCTTTGTACCTCTGGCATCAATAAAATATGGTTTGTGCTGATCCCAGTGCCTTTTCTGGCTGGAATAAATACTTCAAAGCATTATTTTGGGTATAAAAATAGGGTGTTTGGGCCTGCCTGGAGGCTGTGTGGCACCACTGGACGTGCCGGGGTGAAACCCGGGGCTCTGCTGCTGCTCTGCCTCGCTCTGCAGGACGGAGGAGCTCAACCAGGCCACAGAAGGACAAAACCAAGGACGTGAAGCATTTAAATCAGAGGCACCGTCTGCACAGAGATTTCCTGGGAAAAACGGAGTGGCCATGATTAAAAATTCCTCGGAAGTGAAGGAAAATCGAAGGAAGCTACAGAGCAATGGTCTGAGCAGAACAGGATACCTGACATATTCCTAAACCTCAATAAACAGAGGGGAAAAAAAAAATCTCATTTTCCTGTATAGAACATGATCAGTTATGGGCATAATTTGTATATAATTTCTAAAGAAAGTGCTTGGAGCATCCCATTCCTGGTGGATCCCATTCCAGGGAATAGTGTCATCATTATGGGCAGCACAATTTAATTAATTTTTCACCACTGCCTGTATGTAGATGTAGAAGGGAAGGAAAAGCCAGCCTACCTTAACTCATAAATCAGATTAAAACCCCACTGTACTGAGAGCACTGAGAGGGAAAACGCTTTATAAACAGACAACAAACCTTGAAGTTCACAGATCCTCCCTCAAGGAAGCCACACAAAATATTATTAATTCCAACATCCTCTCCAGGGCTTTGTTTCCAGGTTTATTTGAGGGGAATTTCTGACAAGGTCCCTCTCTGATGTGTCCCCTTCGGGATTAGCTCAGGATGCGTTTTTGGAAGCGGTGTCACCACAGGAGCAGACAGGATGTTTGGGAATTCTGCCCTTGGGAACGGGATTGTTGAGTCCTGACGTGCAAAACACGTGGAAGCTGCCAGGATAAAAGCTGGAATAACATTCAAGCCATGAAAATTCCTGGTCTGGAATCCAGGCCGGGGTAGGTTTTCGCATCCCACTCACATCAACATCCTACAAACACCTGGAGGCAGGGATGGGACCTGGGGAAACAGACCCTGAACACATCAAATAAAGGAATGCTGATATAAGATTGAAAGAATGAGCGACAAATGATTAAAACCCCAAGAATTCTTAACATTCAGGTGGTTTGGGAGAAGAAGGGACATGGGAAGCCAGGAATGGGACCTGTTAAATCTGATAAAACACCAAGGAAAGCCGCGTGGCCACACTTCTGTTCCAAAGACGCTCCTTGGCCACGCTGTTTTCCCGCACAGATGCGAGACAAACTTGATTTAACACCAATTCTCCTCAGCAGGGACAGTCCTGCTCCTTCCCACCACGTTCCCATGGCGCTGACATTACACCCCAAAAACGTGGCCAAGGATCGCCCTTGGACGGGCCAAATCCCGTGTCCATAATCCCACAGTGCTGCTCCTCACACAACATCTTCCTGGGCAGTCCACGAAGGATTTGTTCCAGCTTTGTTGCTTTGGCCACTAAATCTGAATATCCCCTCGTTCTCTAGGAAGAGGCTCGCCAACTTTTAGGAAGAGCCCTCTTAATTCTGTATTTAGCAAATTTGTACCATTAAAGCTTTCCATCAGCACTGCTGGTGGGGTTGTGTCCAAGAACATTTCCAAAGGATGGTGCTGGCTGGGATGAAACGCGGGATTGCTCCTTGGGCCTGGTTCAAGATGCTCATTTGAGTTGATCCCAAAATCCAGAGCTTTTTTGTGGGTTTTAACGAGCTGTATTCTTTCTTAACTGCATTGCACGTTCCACATTCCCAGTGTCCCATATACAGCGTGAGATGAATGGGATATAAGTAAACCCCAAATTCAGTGAATGGTATTTACAAAATCCCTTCATTTTCCTTTCAGTGCAACCCCACGGATTTGGAAGGGAATGGGAAGAAGCACGGGAAAGTGAATTTGGCCAAAGCACCTGACTGAGGAGCACAGCTCAGTCCCGTGAGAGTGAGGAAATAGTCTTTACAGAGAGAAAAGGAGAAATCACATAATTCTTCCATGAATTTCAGTGGGAAAACAGGAGAGTGGGGGAGAGAGAGTTCCCCAGCTCTGATCTGCTCTGAGTGCAGATTCCTGCATGCAACATCCCTCAGGACAAATGCATTTCTATCCTACTTCACCACCCGGGTCTCTCCTTCAAGAAGAACAAGAACCGCAAAATCCAAAGAGAAACCAAAGCTTCTGTAGGCCACAGTAATACAAGAATTGTTGAGTTTCTCCTAAATAAGGAACCTGAGATGAGAGATCTGAAAAAGTGGCGATAAATCTGTGTAGGGAGATACTTCTATGGAGAGATCAGCAGGTGATAATAAAGTTCTCTCCCTACCTGGCAGCATTTCAGGGGAGGGACATTGGTACACTTCAGATAAGTGCTGACAGCTGGGAAATAAAGCCCTGCACTCGGCAAAAAGGAGAAGAGGGGAAAAAAACCCCCTGGATAAAAGAATAGGAAGTGATTTATGAGTAAGGGAAGAAAAGGCAGCCGGTGCAGCTGCGAAGGTCAGTACCTGGGAGAGCAGATAAAGGCACTGCCAGGAGCTCCCAGCAAAACAAGCAGGAGATGTGAGAACAGCCTGGCTCAGCAGCAGGGCTGGGAGAGCTCGGGAGCAGCAGGGTAAGGACAGCAGGAAGGTAAGACTTCCCAGAACTTCCCAGCCAGGGGGAAAAGGAGGATGGAACCAAATGGTTTGCAGAAAAACTTGGGCTTCTGCAGGTCTGGGGATAAGGTAGAAGGCAAGGGGTAGCAGAATCATGGAATCACAAAGTGCTTTGGGGTGTAAGGACCTGAAATCCCAGCCCGTTCCAGGGGCAGGGACACCTCCCACTGTCCCAGGCTGCTCCCAGCCCCAGTGCCCAGCCTGGCCTTGGGCACTGCCAGGGATCCAGGGGCAGCCACAGCTGCTCTGGGCACCCTGTGCCAGGGCCTGCCCACCCTCCCAGGGAGGGATTTTTTCCTAATCCAAACCTTCCCTCTTTCAGTTTAAAACCATCTCCCCTCGTCCTGCCAGAGCAGCCCTGCTGCTGGAGGCAGACGTGGAGCCTCCTCCACACCAGGGGACGTGGGCCCCCTCCCAGAGTTTAAAAGGCTGTGCAGGAACGGCAACGGGAGCAGGAAATTATTCAATAACACACCAGGAAATGACCAGGACGGGTCAAATTAATCACAGAATCATTAAGTTTGGGAAAGACCTTGAAGACGGTTGAGTCCAACCCACCCCCACCATGGTCACCACTAAACCACGTCCTCGAGTGCCACGTCCACACCTTTTCTTAAACACTTCCAGGGATGGGGACGCCACCATTAAAGCACTTTATTACCAGGCTCTCCATCCTCTGACAGCTCCCTGGAAAGCTTTGTTTCTCATTTCAGTTCCACTGCTCAGGTGAGCAGCTCCAATTCCTGCCTGGTTATTTGACACCATTTTAGCTAATTCAGGTTAACTGAGAGAAATTGCCCTCCCAGTAACAGCTGTCTGCACAACTCACACCCTCCCCGGAGTGTTTGGGGACAAGCCACAGCACTACTCATAATAAAGGCTGGAAATGAGGAGGATGAAGAAACTGCTATTTAAAAAGAAATGAATGAGCGTAAGTAACTACCTCCACGTTTCTAAATTGTTATTCCCGTCATGAGCAGCTTTTCACAGCTTATTCAAAATTCACAGATTGTCCCTGCAGTAGATGCAGCATTAGAAAAATAATTACAGAAGATGACAAATGAAGTAAATTGTGCCCAAACTGTGGCTGTAAAACAAAAAAAGCTGTCTGCTCTGTGTCGGGTGTTTTGAGCTATTCTCAAGCAAGTTCAGAGGTTAATTCAATAAATATAACGGTGTTTGCCACCTTTGGAACCTGTGCAGCGTCACCCTTCAATACACCACAGCCCCAGCATCTCCAGAGAGGGGTCATTTATCCCAGCAAAGGCAAAATCCTGCTCCAAGCCCTCTTGGAAAAGACTGCAGAAGTTAAAATTTAATGAGCAGGCTGCAGAAAATGGATAAATTCATGCTTAAACCAAAGAGCTGCTTAATTCTGAGTTCTTGGGCTCTGGTTAGGACATGAAAACCTTGAGGAGGAGGTGGAGTTTGGGGCTAAGGAGGCTCCTCAGGTGTGGTGGTGGTGACGATGGCGTTGTGATGGTGATGATGGTGATGATGATGATGATGATTCTGGTCAGGTCACCGAGCTCCCAGCTCCTGGCCAGTCCCAGGAACGCTGCACTCCAAGGCCATTCCAGCTCCTGGCGCCTGCAGCAGGCAGCTCCACGAGCAGTTGGTGTTTATGGCTTCCTCTCCACTCCATTAAGGATGGGTTATCACAAAAGGGATGCAGAAGTGTTGTTTACACGGGAGCAGGCTGGGTTTTATGGAGCAGAGGGAACGGGAGTTACATCCTTGGAATCAGGGGAAGCCAAACACCAGCTGCTTGGCAGAAGGAATTCCTGGCTACGGGCAAAGCTCGCTGCTGCTGTTTGCTTTGCTGGCCCACCTGAAGGCTGGATCCCGAGGAAAATATGGAAATAAACTGCGATTTGGGAAGGTCTGATTAGAGATTCCCTCTCAGGGGCACAGCTCCGTCCCGCCCCTGTCCTCAGCCACCCTCCCAGCTCAGGAGCTTCATCCCGAGCACAGAGCGGAGATGAAATCACGACCGTGCATTTTAATTTAATCACTGAAATGATTTTTTTTCTTCTGTTAATGCAAAATTAGCATCAGATTGTACTTTAAAAAGAAAAAAAAACACCCTACAAATTAAATCTAATAAAGTGAATAGCACAGAATGAGTGTGGGGGAAGTGTGGGACACACTGCAAGGAGCAGAAACTTAACTCCGTTTTTAAATTTAGGGGATTGCAGCCTTAAGGATGTTAACTCTGCTTTTCTAAACATCCTTCAAACATTTAAAGCAAAATAGTAAATTAAAGGGCATTTTCCTACCCTCACTATGATTGTGAGTGCCTTCACCTCTAAAGCTGCAGAGTTTATTGAGCACATAACATGCGGTGCTTAAAAATCATTCATCAGGGGCGGTTTTATTCTCAACAAAAGTGGCCAAATTGCTGCTGACATGGGGCTCACACATCGGGTTCTTCTCCCTAAATTTACAATGGCACAAACATTTCAGAAATAGATTCCAGAACCCAAATGAAAACCTGAGTGTGGAACCAAGCACGCTGGGATAGAGCTAAGAGCTGAATTTCAGATGTAATTTTTGCTTCAGGTGTGAACGCAAAGCCCCGAATCAATCCAGAGCTGAGCATTTTGGAGGATTTGAGCAGCATTCCTAAATGGGAATAAACTACAAAGCCCTGGATTTCCTGCATTAAGGAAGGCCTCACGTTGGTGCATTTCAGGAAGACAAGAACAACTTGCACCTTTTGCCGCAGGAACCTGTGGCTTCTCCTGCGCTGCCTTTGCAGTGCAACATCTAAAAACCAGAGATGAAATGTTTCCCTCTATAAAATCACTCTGGAGGTGGAGCAAGAGAAAAGCAGAGGGAAAAGTCTGGGCGTGGCTCCAGGCATGGATCCAGTGACCCCTCTTGCAGCCCACTCCTGTTCGTGGCCCTTCCCTCTGCACCCTCAGATCGCTGCTGCTCCAGGAATGACACGACCAGCACAGGTGAAGCTGCTGGGTTGGGATTTTCCTGCCAAAAATGAGGGATTTCTCCATCTCTCCGTGCATGAGCACCCACAGCAGCGCTTGGGGACCCGGCGGGAGCAGGAGTGACCAGCTCAAGGGGCTTCTGACAGGCAGGTGATGATGCTCCCGGGATTCCTGACCACATTAATGATATCCCAGCTGTCATTAAAGCTGCTTGTACCACTCACACGTCACTGAGGGCAGCAGTACTTGGAATATTGCAGGAATTACCTCTGGATGAACAGCCGAAGCTCTACTATACACATACACTGTCTATCTATGTTATAACACATGCATAAATAATAAATCCAGCTTCTCTAGTGCCAGGCAAGTACTACACAAACATCCTCTTGCTTTACACACACTGCAACAAAATTCCTCTCCCCGAAGCTGTCGTCTCTTTGAACCCAAAAGTCAACCCAGAGCAAAGCAAAACTGTTTAAAGATAAATGATGTGCAGCCCTTGCCAGAAAAGCTGGGAGGGAAATACAGGAAAATGTTCTCCTTTCTTTTGGCTTCTGACTGATCCAACCTGCTTTGTTGTTTCTGACACAGCAGTGTAGTAAAAGAGGAGAGGATTTGGTTGGGTGAGCTGGGAGGGGGAGCTGTGGAGTATTTTGGGGACTTGATGTTCTGTAGCCCTTGATGCCAATCTGAAGCCTGGAAGTGGCACAGAGAAGCCTGGGTTTGTTATCCCAGGAACAACATTTCTTCCTCATGCTGCCAGAAGCATTTGGAGAAGAGCAATTTGCAGCATTTTGCCCAGTTTTTGGTGGTGATGTAGGAACTGGCAGGATTTATGTCTGTGATGGGACCCAGAGAAGCTGTGAGCATGGATGGGCTTTAATCTACACAAGGGCATTTATATTTTTATTTATATTTCCAAAAATAAAATCACGGACTTAAACACAGTTGCTGGAGTTGGGACACGATATAAAAATGACAATCCTTGTGTACACAAAATCAGCTCCTGGTAAATCTGCAATAATATGCTCTGTTTTCATAAATTCTTTATGAGGGCAAGCCTGGCACTGGGGTTGATGATGCTACTGTTCAAAACGTGCATACAAATTAAATCAGCTTCATGATCTCGGTGCTAGGCTTTGCACTAAGTGCTGCTGTGGGTCCACCACAGAAAACACATCCAGGTACTCAGGGAAAATGCAACAATAAAGTGCAATACAAGGCAAACTGTCCACAGACGGGCTATCCATCACCCCTGAGCAGCTTTTACCACCCAAATGCCCCCCAAACTGAAGGCTCCTGCAGAACTCAGCCCCCGAGGTGAGCTGCTTTCATCCACACCCTCTCACACAAGACACAGGAACGCTTTGGAGCCCACTTGGCCACCCCAAGCAAACAATTCCTGCATGAACGAGTTCTCACCCGGAGAAACCACGCACAGAGCCGTTCCAGGGGGAAGCTGTCCTTCCAGGGGGAAGCTGTCAGGCTGATTAACAGGAATATAAAATTGCACTATTAATACTGCCCAAGGGCAGGTTCCTGCCGAACAGAAACCGTCAGAGCTGCTCTGCTGAATTCCAGGCTGCAACTGCCACAAACTCCATCAGTGGAGGGACCTTCCCCTCCCACTGCCAGGGAGAAGTGCTGGGGCAGGCAGGGGATGAGGGGAAGCATCTGCACCAGGGGGAAGAGGAAAGGAGAGAGCACGAGGAGAAATAAAAACTCCCACTCTGGGCAAACAGGGAATGAGAGCTGCCCTCACTCACAGGGACACCACAGGAAGGGGTGTAAGGAGAAAAGACGCCTGGGATGGGATGGTTCAAAGGAAAGGTGGATTTTGCCAGCATAAAATTGATGTATTCCATCCAAATTCCACATATCCAGGCAGCCCATGATCCAAATCCTTGGTATTTCTGCCACAGAAGGTCAAACCCCAACATACATATATATATATATATTTATATACACACACGTGTATACTACAGCAGTCTCTGCAGCCACTCAAAGAATAAACAAGGAAATTAAAATACTTAAAAGGTCAAAATAACAGGCCACGATAACTTGAGTGAAGTCTGGAGAGGTTAAAACGCCTCTGTGATTTTTAATTCTTGGTAGTTCTCTGCTGCCTGTGGTTTTGCAGCTGCTCTCCAGGAACACAACTGCAAGGATTCTTATAGATCAATATATTCAGTTTAGTGCAATCATCTCATCCATCAGAGCCAAGCTGACAAGACAGATTTTCCTGCAAAATATGGAAGATAAGGGACAGCTATGCCTAACTCTGTTTATGGCTGCCCCTCCCCAAGGGCCCTTAGATAAATGATTGTATTTTGGGCTTCACCAAGGAGTTACAACTCAGTTGTGAATGCAAGGTGTGTTTTGTATTTATGACCTGTGACAGAATTCCAGTGAAAATAGGAACTGGAAATAGTGATACTAAAAAAAAAAAGCCCCATAGTGCAGGGTACCCTCTATTTCAAGGTCATCACTGGGCACTATTTGATGTTGTTGTCATCACTGGGAACTATTTAAGGATTTTTTCAGGATGTTGGAGCCAGAGAAGAGGAATTCCTGCTTCATTTTAGGAGCCAGTTCTGGTCAGTGCAGAGAAAAGTTTGCTCTTTATAGATCCGCACAAATGCTCTTCAAAGAAATGGCTCCAGCTGCAAATTGACCACGAAGAACAGTCTAGAAACCAACTCTGAGCTATCTCAAGAGCCAAATTCTTCTACGAGCTCAACTCAGGGCTGAATCTGTGACCCTGCAGCAGGGCTGGGTCTCAGACACGGCTCTGGTTGTGCGTTTGGCGCTGGGAAGAAGCTTCCAGCTCCTTTTTTCCAGCCTTGCCCTCCCAAGGCCTGGCTGGGAAGGGTCATCAGGCTGAGCAGGTCACAGCTTTAATCCAGGGAAAGCCATTAAACACAAGCACTTCCCTGAGGAGCCCCCAAAATAGAAATATATTTCTGTTCCTGAAAGAGATCCATCTTGCAGGGTCAGTGAACACCTTCATGTGTTCCTCTGTCTCCCCTCCAGCCTAATGGACCGACACCAAAGCATTTCCCTTTCTGCCTTCTCAGCTCCTCCAAGATAAATATTAATGGCCAAGCACGGAGGGAACACTCCAGCGACTCCTCTGCAGCTCTTTCAGACTAAATAAGCACTTTAAAGTGGTTTTTTTCCCCCACCAGATCTTCTCCTCTGAATATTTTCTGGGCTTTGCTCGGGTTTCTCCTCGGTGCCATTTAAAGGCTTGTACAGAACCGGGTTTGAGGTTGGTGCAAAGCTGCCACGTGTGGGGAGAGCAGCTCTGTGGCAGCAAAATGCAATTTCCCTGAAACCTCTTTGTTGGGAAGAAAAACCCCCTTGGAGGGGTGATTTTGCAGGGTGGATTTAATCTCTGCATGTTCACCCTCCCACACGGCACCACCAGCGACCCCGCGCTTTGAGACACGGATACTCACAGCCCAAAAAGCATTTTTGGGCCACGTGTCCTGTGTGATAACGCAGGGGAAATACAAATAATACAAGCAAGGCACAATTCTGTCACAAATCTATTTGCAAATATCACATTTCTGCTTTTACCCTGGGACAAAGGCAGTGTGGGTGTGCCTATACCCGACTCGAACATCCCCTGGCAATCCCTCCTGTGGAGCTGGTGCTGTTTCATTTATGGTTGTCTTTCCTATAATGAGCAGAAAATTAATTAATGAGACCAAGGCAGCACCTCTGCCCTTCCATAATGCACAGAACACCCCTCAAGGCCCGGGGTTTTCTCCCTCCCTCCCTCTGAGAGCACAGGGTGTTTTAACAGAGAGCTCGTGCCGTGCTCCCCAGGATGAAACAGAGTCTGAATCCCCAAGTAGATATAAAACGAATAATCTCGAGTCTGCACATTCTAAAAATAGCTCTCATGTACATTCTGCTATGAATAATTCCTCAGTTTAGGAAAACTGAAGAGCCTTTTAAAGCTGTGACCACAGAGCCTGCACTTTGGGCAGAGAGAGAGCTGGGGGCACTTCTGCCCGAAAAGGCCGGGCCTGGATCATTTTCCCTGGATTGTTTTGAGGCCAGAGCTCATTTTTCAGCATAAATTTCTTCCATTGATACAACACTTCACACATCCATATTCCCGGAGATGCCGAGGGGGTGTTTTCCATTCATAACTCACACAGATCTTTACACCAGATCTTTACAGGCCCTAAATCAACAGAGACTGGGATTTTCCTGGGTCCAGGAGGGATGGGGGCATTGAGCTGCCCAGGACAGCTGAGACCTGAGGAGAGCAGGAGGAGCTGCCACCAGCGCATCCCAAACGGGTTTGTATCCCAGCCTGCCCAAAACCCAGCAGGGACAAACACTTTATTTCAAGAAACTTCAATAAAACGAGCCAGGAAAATACAAATTCCAGATGTAGACTTAGCCCTTTGGAGATGTACAAACACTAAATAATTGTTTTGGTCCAAGATAGACAAAATATCCTTGAAAAACGGATTTAAACAGGATAGAAATAAACCTAGGCACCTATTTGATTCAGCGAGTTAATGAGGAACTTGTTTTGCTTGCATATGGACCATAGCAATTTCTGAGGGTGAAGCTGGAGTGATGGTTTAAAAATGTGCCAGGCAGTGCCACCACCACTGATTTCATCTTCCTTCGGCAACAAAAGCCTTTTTAAACTGGAACTCTGCTGCATTTCTCATCTGATAAACTGAACTCACAGCAGAGTCAGGGTTTAAATCACAGTTAATTGCCCAAAGGCTCCTTCCTTCCTTCCTCCCTTCGTTCCCTGTGAAGTCAGGCAGGGAAAAAGAAAAATCATGAAATTATATCTTCTAAACCAGAACTTTCTGGCTCAAAGAACACTCTATAAATAGTGCAAATTTTCGTGCAGTGCTGTGTCACCCAACAGGCTCCAGGCACAGCCACCTGACCGGGGGACAGCGCTCCAAGCCACACTTCAACAGCCAAAAAATCCAACCCAGCAGTTCCCAGGGAATGTTTGTCTGGAGGGATGGCAAAAAAAACCCCCAAAAATTCCGTGAGGATTTTATTTAAGAGAGCAATACCCAAGTCCCCAGTAGTGCCATCTCTTCAGCACCACCGAGCCTTNGCTCCTTCCTTCCTTCCTCCCTTCGTTCCCTGTGAAGTCAGGCAGGGAAAAAGAAAAATCATGAAATTATATCTTCTAAACCAGAACTTTCTGGCTCAAAGAACACTCTATAAATAGTGCAAATTTTCGTGCAGTGCTGTGTCACCCAACAGGCTCCAGGCACAGCCACCTGACCGGGGGACAGCGCTCCAAGCCACACTTCAACAGCCAAAAAATCCAACCCAGCAGTTCCCAGGGCATGTTTGTCTTGAGGGATGGCAAAAAAAAACCCCAAAAATTCCATGAGGATTTTATTTAAGAGAGCAATACCCAAGTCCCCAGTAGTGCCATCTCTTCAGCACCGCCGAGCCTTCAATGAGCATTAATAAATCAGATTATTCAACTTGCCACAAATTAGAGAAAAGCGAACGTTTATGTAACAGATGCGCCAAAAAGGACTTTTAACACTGATGTTGCTTCCCACAGCCTTTCCATAGGAACAGGCTCAAAAAGCCATTCTCTCTTCATTTCTCCTTTTCTGCTGAAAGCCACAATTATTCCAGCAACTCCACATGCTCTGCCCTGGCAGTTTGTAAAGGAAAAGCTGAGATGCTGTTCATTAAGGCTGGCTAATTAAAAGTGACTGTATTTATCAGGCTGGCTGTGCAAAGCGAAGGCAAACTGCATGTTTTCCTCCCTGAACATCACTGAAACAGGCTCAGAGCTGTAACTTTGGCTGCTTCTGGAAGTCGTTCACAGCAGCTCCTGTCAAACAACTTTTTAGCCTTTTAAAAAATCTTAAATTCCTCAACAGCAAGAAAAAGAAAAAAATCCACCAAAACACTCCTCCAAACAACCAAAAAATACCAAAAACCCCACCAAAACCAAACAAAAAACCCCTCCAAACAAAACCAAACCCATAAACTTAAAACTGCCCGCCAAAAATTGCACTTAAGTTTCACATTAAGTTAGCAGTGTGGCCTGAAATAAATAAATAAATTGCTCTCCATTCCAGGCCCCAGAATTAAAGCAAACTACAGCTAATTGGGATAGGCCTGGACAAATTAAAGGAGAGAGGGGGAAACCTGTGATGCCAAGCTGGATTTGGGGTTCTTCAGCCTGAAATCAGGAGCTGCCTCACCTCGAACCACTCCGGTAATGAATTCCTGGTGGTGATGGTGGAGGAGAAACAACTTCATTCCCTTCCCTCTCATCCCATAATCGCCCACTTCAATGTCACTTGCGAGCAGCTCATAAAAACCCACAAATTCAAAGCCAGGGATTACAGCCAGATCAAACATTAATCCAGAACCACTTTCCTCGCTGCACAGCCGGGATCAGAAGAATTTATCTTGCACGTTTTGCCGTGGTTGTTTTAGGAGGGAAGCGTCCAGCAAAAGGTTTGTTTGCTGTGAAACAGGAGGGTTTGCAGGGCATTCAGCTACTCAGGGCCGTGCTAAATAAGGAGCTATTCAGTGGCTGAAGTAACCAGCGGAAAACCTCACGCAAGACGAGGAATTAGCCCCCAAAAATGAATGTATTTTCACAGAGCTGAGGATGAACTGGAGCAGGTTTTCCCGCTGAGACTGGGGGATGCCTGCTACCACTGCCAACATTTATTTTCCACCTGTCTCGATACCGGGACACCACCAGGATGAGATTTCTGGAGCAGACAGTGCCCGTGGGACATGAGGGAGGCTGGTAAATGTGGAATTGATGGCTTTGTGTGTGGCCCCGGAGCAGAGCTGCTCCCCAGTGCCATGGCTGGTTCATTTTCCTCGGGCTGCCCCTGCCCCACACAGGACACGCGACTTTTCCCTAAGAAAAGTCAAACCTTTCCCTCTCCCCATCCTGGGTATTTTTGTCTGAGCGTTCAAAAAATGGCTCTGTAACGCTTAACAAATCTGTTGGTTGAGTTTTTGCTGATCGGAATCTATTCAGGCCTCCGGGAAACCACAATCAAAATTCAAAGCAACAACAGGATTTGTCCCCTCCTAGCCAAATCTACACGAGAAGTTCAACTGGATTTAAGGTGGATTTAAATCCTTTAGGTGACACAGTAGGTTTAAAATTAAAGCACCTCTTAAAAACCTGAAACTGCATTATTTTTTTTTCACTTTGGTCAAACTCTCTGGAAGAAAAGCAGCAATTACCGACTCCCCCTCCCTGCAGACCCTGGGAAGCCAATTCTGCTCTGCTGAGAGACGAGGTTACAAAAACCTCTTGCATGCAAACCTGCCCAATAAACCTGATTTTTCTTCTCATTATTGTACATAAAGATCACAAAGGAGCAAACAGTAAAGCAGCTATAAACAAAATATATCTCAAAACGTGTTGGCTGAGCAAATCTGGAACCCAAAATAATCTTTAATCACAGAATCATTAAATTTAGAAGAGACCTTCAAGATCATCCAGCCTCAAAAAACTGGTGCAAGACAAGGTCCTGATCCTATAGGATCCCAATTCTGAGCCTGCAGAGGTTACCCTGACACCTCCCAGTCTCCCCACCCCAGGGATTTGCAGCCCAGCCTATTCTCCTCTTTTGAAATGGCAGAGAACTGGGCTGGGGCACCCCCCAAGTGCCCAGTGCCATAAACCAGACAATTCCCAGCTCCCGGAATAGACAGGGTGGAGCAGGAGGATGCCAGCAGGGGCAACACTGACACAGGCTTTGCTCCAGGGATGCAGGGGCAAAGCAGGTGCCCAAAATTCAGCCTTCACCTGGAAATAAATCCTGCGTATGGTCAGTGTAAAATGCTGTATGGTCACTCTAAAATCGTGTGTATGGTCACTCTAAAATTGTGTGTATGGTCACTCTCAAACCCTGGGTATGGTCACTCTCAAAGCATGTGTATGGTCACTCCAAAGCCACGGGTAAAGTCACTCAAAAACCATGGGTAGGGTCACTCTCAAAGCATGTGTATGGTCACTCTCAAGCCACGGGTAAAGTCACTCAATAACCATGGGTATGGTCACTCTCAAACCACAGGTATGGTCACTCTAAAATCATGTGTATGGTCACTCTCAAACCACAGCTATGGTCACTCTAAAATCGTGTGTATGGTCACTCTCAAACCATGGGTAGGGTCACTCTCAAAGCATGTGTATGGTCACTCTCAAACCATGGGTATGGTCAATGTAAAATGATGGGTATGGTCACTCTCAAAGCATGTGTATGGTCACTCTCAAACCATGGGTATGGTCAGTGTAAAATGATGGGTATGGTCACTCCCAAACCATGGTTATGGTCACTCTCAAAGCATGGGTAGGGTCACTCCCAAACCATGGTTATGGTCACTCTCAGACCACGGCTATGGTCACTCTCAAATGATGGCTATGGTCACTCCCAAACCGTGGTTATGGTCACTCCCAAACCATGGTTATGGTCACTCCCAAACCATGGCTATGGTCACTCTCAAACCACGGCTATGGTCACTCTCAAACGATGGGTGTGGTCACTCCCAAACCATGGCTATGGTCACTCCCAAACCATGGCTATGGTCACTCTCAAATGACGGTTATGGTCACTGTCCAACCAGCCCCTCTGCGCCTGAATCCCTGTTGCCTGATTCCCCCCCAGAATCCCAGGAAATGCAAATCCACACACAGTTTTCCCCCTTTCTCTGTATTCCCTCACGAGGACAATGAAACCCACACAGCTTCTCAGTTGTGAAATCCCCCGGGTTCCACGGTGATTTTGCTCATACGTTCATTTGGATTGTTCTTAAACTATTTGGGAGAAAGGGCAGCCGCAAAGGGGATGATGACAAGGGACAGGCCCTGCTCCCACCCTGGGGAAAAGGAGCTGCTGCCACCGCCCCTCTGCCCTTCCCCGAGTTCCAAAAGGGTTTTTAAAGGGTGAGACTTCATTCGAGTCAATAGTTTGGGGTAAGAATTCCCTCACTTAACGCTTCTGTGTCAATCCTTAATTTGCAGTTAACGATGGAGCGGGATCCTACAGGAACTTTAATGTTGTGACTCAAAACTTCTCTACATCACAAACTGTTGCTTTGTGCTTAGAAAGTGTAGATTAAGAAAGAGAATTTCCATTGATCGAGTAGTGGTTTATCCCCAAAATCTCCATTTCTACGTGGAGGACAACATTATTCAATGTTATGAGGGAAGGGATTTTGAATTCTGGATCCTGCAATGCTCTGCATGAGGAACTAACGAAGGGAATCAGGCGGGAATGGATGTTTTTAAATTTTGGGGTTCTCAAAGATACAGATTGGTGCCTGCCTCAACCCAGTGTAACTGAAAGTAAATTGGGCATGGAGTCCCTTTTTGAAAATATCAGAAATAGCCACCAGCAGGCTGTACAAACACCCCAAACACTTTATCACTAATTTATCTGTTCTGCAGTCAGTCCTCAGGTTCACCAAAGCTGCTGTGGAATAGATCTGCTTTGCATTAATTAACAAACACAGCTCCTAGTTGAAAAAATGCCACAGCAAACGGATTGTGGGCTCACCCATGGCTGGGTTTGGCTGCAGTTAATGCCATCAATTCATCTTTTTAAAGCACAGGTGCTAAGCCAAGGAGCCAGACTTGGAGTCAGGGCTCCCTCCAGCCACTCCACGCCTGACGTGCATTAAGGAGAGTATTTCCAGCTGATCTCATGGAAAAATTAACACAGTTCTAGCTCAGCAGCCTAAAGCTGGTGTCCCCACAGGAAAACAAACTTCAGGCTGATACAGAAATGAGCTTCTTGAGGTCTGGTGAGACCAGTTGTACAGCCAGCTCCATAAAAACAGCCTGATTTGGGATTATTCCCTGAAAAAACTGTTGAAAGGTAGATATGAGTGGGATCCACGTGCCCCTGTTTGGAGCTGGGCTGAGGCACCTGCAGAGCTGCCCATGGCTGGGTGTTTGTGCCCAGGCACGGGAGCACCGGGGAGGGTTTTTCTCCTGGATTCATAGAGGGGGAAACGGAACACACGGCAATGAAATCCCTGCCCTGGGTGGCACAGGAATTCTGCCATGGGAAAAGGCCAGGGGCTGATCCAGTTACTGAGCCGGGATCCAGGAGAGGCACAAGGCCCAGGATTGTGAAGTTCATGGAAGAATTCACAGAATCATGGAGTGGTTTGGATTGGAAGGGATCTTAAAGCCCATCCAGCCCCACCCCTGCCATGGGCAGGGACATCTTCCCCTGTCCCAGGCTGCTCCCAGCCCCAGTGTCCAGCCTGGCCTTGGGCACTGCCAGGGATCCAGGGGCAGCCACAGCTGCTCTGGGCACCCTGTGCCAGGGCCTGCCCACCCTCCCAGCCAGGAATTCCTTCCCAATCTCTAATCTAAACCTCCCCCCCTTCAGCCTAAAGCCATTCCCACTTGTCCTATCCACGCCCTCTCCAGCCTCCTTGGTGCCTGTTTGGGGGAAAACACCCCAAGTAACACGATCTTAAATTAGAAGGGTTTTTTAAACAAACAATCTAATTCTTAATTCTGAAAGAAAATATAAAATATATCTTAAATACACCACAGTCCTGACCGAATGGTCCCGACCAAATACAAACGTTGCTGGGTGACGATCACAGAAATGTTTTAAATCAAGGCAAAGGGAAGTAAAACAAAAAAGCCCAGAGATGCCGCAGGCTCTGTTTGCTCACCTGTGTGAGCTCAGCTCCCACCAGCACCTCCTGAGGAAGGCCCTGGAAGCTTCCCTGCCTTCCCACGGCACCTCGGGAACCTCTTGAGGTGGTTTCAGGTTCCTGCCAAGAGGAGCTGGCGCTCCCAGGAACGTTTTTAAACTTTAAACAGATCCAAGAGGTTGAAATACCAAACCTTTAAAATCAGTGGCAGGGCAGGTAATGACAAGAGGCAGCTCTTTAGGCAGAGCTTTTGGAGCCTGGTTTCAGATTTACTCCTCACATGCAAACTTCCTGCTTAATGCAGGGTTTTACACATTTATATGACATGATTTGTTTTTTAACTTGTTACCAACTGAAAGTTACCCTCCTGGGACTGCAAAGCTGAGAGCTTTTAAGACAAGGATTTTTCCAGAATGTCCTTTTTTTTGTAAATTACCTCCATGTTCTCCCGCAGAGTTTATCAAGAAGCAAAGCAATAGAGGGAGAAGGGTTGATGTCGTTCATTTTTTAAGATTACAAAAAGGACAAATGAACTTTTGATAATACATAAAACGGGATTAATCTCATCATTATATTTATTTAATATTAATGTTAGCTGGGACTATTTATTCCCAGCCAGTTAATTCCTTCAGTTTTGGAGCGTGAGAGGGAATGAGCTGATGTGTAAATACAAACCCAGCACAACAATTTAGCAGGAATGGGCATGGCAGGAGGAAATTTGGACTTTTCTCAATCAACAGGACCCAGCAGAGCCGGATCTCACCTCCCTAATCCACATGGATACCCTCTGGAAGCATCCAGCTGTGACTCCAGGAGTGATCCACAAAGTGGTGGTGCTCACAGGGAAGGGAAATGGAAAGGGAAAGGGAAAGGAAAGAAGGGAAAGAGAAAGAAGGGAAAGAAGGAAAAGAGAAAGGAAAGAAGGAAAAGAGAAAGGAAAGAAGGAAAAGAGAAAGGAAAGAAGGAAAAGAGAAAGGAAAGAAGGAAAAGAGAAAGGAAAGAAGGAAAAGAGAAAGGAAAGAAGGAAAAGAGAAAGGAAAGAAGGAAAAGAGAAAGGAAAGAAGGAAAAGAGAAAGGAAAGAAGGAAAAGAGAAAGGAAAGAAGGAAAAGAGAAAGGAAAGAAGGAAAAGAGAAAGGAAAGAAGGAAAAGAGAAAGGAAAGAAGGAAAAGAGAAAGGAAAGAAGGAAAAGAGAAAGGAAAGAAGGAAAAGAGAAAGGAAAGAAGGAAAAGAGAAAGGAAAGAAGGAAAAGAGAAAGGAAAGAAGGAAAAGAGAAAGGAAAGAAGGAAAAGAGAAAGGAAAGAAGGAAAAGAGAAAGGAAAGAAGGAAAAGAGAAAGGAAAGAAGGAAAAGAGAAAGGAAAGAGGAAAGAGGAAGGAAAGGAAAAGAGAAAGGAAAGGGGAAGCTGGGATGGAAACAATTGAGGAGAACAACACGGCCCTGTGGTCATTTATTCCCAGTTCCTAGAGAATCCCAGGGAACTCCTATCACAGGCAGAGGATTTCAGTGCTAAGCAAAAAGGACCCACATCCAAGTGGACAGCCACGGAAGGATCCATTCCCAGGCTGGGGATGAGGTCCTGCACTTGTGCTGGAGCTTCGTTTCCCCCCAGGAGCCCAGGAGTGTTTGCTCTCCACATCCCGAAGCCACTCACATTCCAGCTGAATGGCACTGGGGAGTTCTTCATTCCTCGTGTTTCCCTGCCTATGGGAGAGCTCGTTTTTAGGATTTTGTGTCATTACACATTTAGCTCCATACTTACACAGCCCTCAGCCCTGAGATAGCTAATTTGTGCCCATCTGTCTTGAAATGATTAGAGCCTAATCTAGTGAAATCACTGGGCTTCTAATAAACTCTTCCTGAATTACAATGCTCCACCAGCAGAAGGTCCTGGAAGGTGCTGGGTGTTATTGTGGAGACTCTGATCTCCATAACAGTGGAGCTCTGCAAGAGGAACACACTGATGGAAGAAGGAGCAGAAGTGCTGGCTCAGGTGGGGGGGGTTCACTGTAGATATCTGGCCCTGGCTGAATATTTAAATATTGATTTTTCTCCTCATTCAGCTCTGTCACTGGAAGTCACCTCCCCTCCAAGCTCATTAGACTCCACGGGGTGTAATTAAAACCCCGCCGGACCGAGTCACTCTGCAAACAACGAGTGACACCGAGATGAATTCACCCCTGTCCTCTCAAACACCTGGGGAAAAGCAGTTTTTAAGGAAGGTGCCCAAAGACCACAGCACATTGCTGAGTGCTAATATCCAAATCAAAAGCTCTTTTGTCAGCACAGGCCTCCGAGGGGGATGACTGGGATGAGATTCCAGCAGCAGAGCAAGGGGGCAGAGAGGGAAAGCTTTGCGAGAACAATCCCCTTCTATGAGAATGCCATGCCGGGTAGGCAGATTTGGGGAGTTTTTTTTCAGTATTTTGTTGTTCTGTACACACAATGCATTGTTCTTTCCTCTTCCTCCCCTCACAAGTGCTGGGAAGCGCCCCTGGATTGTGCACAGCCGGGGATTTGTCCAGAATTCCAGCAAAGGAGCAGAGTGCTCCTCACAGCTGAGGGCTCCATCCAGGCAATCTAGGGAGCTCCACCAAGTGTCACAGCAGTGCAGGACAGTCCCTCCCTCTCCTCCCCTGTGGGAGCTGCTGAACCAGACAAAGCTGGACGCAGGGAGATCAGAGATGCACAGGAAATTCTACAGATAGCTACAAAATAAGGGATTTTTTCATTTAGCAACACACATAAAAATTTTAACTACACTTTGTACCCCGCTCCCTCAAGTCTGTGTCACATTTGTAGGACTAAGTGCTGAAATAGTAAATCTGTCCAGGCAATGAAGACCAGCTTTTCCACAAAAGGAAAAAATCAGGACTCAAAAAGTGCAAGGGGGAATGGCTTCCCACTGCCAGAGGGCAGGGATGGATGGGATATTGGGCAGGAATTGTTCCCTGGGAGGGTGGGAGGCTCTGGCACAGGGTGCCCAGAGCAGCTGTGGCTGCCCCTGGATCCCTGGCAGTGCCCAAGGCCAGGCTGGACACTGGGGCTGGGAGCAGCCTGGGGCAGTGGGAGGTGTCCCTGCCATGGCAGGGGTGGAATGGGGTGGGTTTAAGGTCCCTCCCAACCCAAACCATTCCATGATTCTGTGATAAGCACAGCCAGATGTTGCTACAACACCGAGCACTTAACGTGGAAAGCTGACAAAAGCCCCAAATTGTTGGAATATGTCTGCAGAGAACTATAAAAATGTCTTATTATATTATTGTTAGTACCAGTTTCTATATCAGACTCATCCTTCGAGCTCTGCACTCTCACCCTGTAAAATCACAGAGCACAACTCACTTGAATCAAACCAGAAAAGCTCCTCCCAAAGCCACGGACTCTGTGCAGAGAAAACCACCCCGAGGTAAGGAGGAGGCAAGTGCTCGTTCAGGAGGAGCTCTGAAACTCTCTCCCCCCTGGCCACCCCCAACTCGTCAGGCCAGCCCAGTCTTGGGGAGCTTCAGAGAGGAGATGTTTCAGAAACCAGGCGAGAGATCCACAGAGGCTCAGTTTCCTTATGTTTATTCTCAGGGATGAAGGAGGAGAAAGAGGAAGAACAATGGCGGAGCAGGGTTTTGTCTGGGGTTCGGTAGGTGTGGGTTCTTGGCCCTGAGCCAGTGGGATACAGAAAGGAAGGAAGGGTCAGGCTAACATAGCTACAGCTTGTGGGGGTCTCTTGGGAGGATCATACCATTCCCCAGGGAAATGTAACAGAGCTCCTCCAGGAGTCCTTCCCTGCAGGAAAAGACAGGCAGGCCAGCACAGCATCCAGGACGTGAGCTGGATCCGGGCCCAGATCCAAGCCTGGCAGCCTTAGGAGCTCAACCAGAGTGGGAGAACTCAGTATGAACAACACGTGTGGGAAAACAGCAGAGAAGAGGGGATTCATGACCAGAGAAAGCCCCTCACTGCTCACTTGTGTTATAAATAAGAGACCAGATTATCAATTTAACAATTGTGCATTCATTTTATACTTCATTGTAGTTTATTATTCATTACCTGAATGTTTTATTTCGTCCTTATTTAACTGTTACTGCTAATTATTCTGCTGTAAAAACCACCCCTAATTCGGTAAAGCTACTCCTTATCAGGAAATGCTAATTCGAGGAATGTGTGGCATTTCCTTACCCTTCCCCCATTGCCCAGCTACCCCCCAGGCCTGCCTGAAGATACCAGAGAGAA
>WEIT01008133.1:11003-25724 GCA_013389985.1 Dryoscopus gambensis | reverse complement strand
GTGCGCAGCCTGCCGGGCACCCAACCCAAGCTGGTCACTTTTAATATTTAATAAAGGCTTTTAGAGGACCCGCAGTCCTGCCCGTATTTATTTCACTTGGATGCAGTTGTTCTCATGAACCAGCTGGGAAACACCACAAAGAACGACAAAACACGCCCAGTTGCAGGAAATTAATGAGCATTTGTCAAGGAGTCGCACCATTTAGCCCTCAGATATAGAGGCTGTCAGTTAGGGAAATTGGAATTTAACAGTGACGGACGATCGGGTACCAGCCAGGACCCGCAGTCGCTCGGGGAGCAGAGGGGGAATTCTGCACATTTCATCTCGAGCTGCAGGAGGAGAAGGAGAAGGGCCAAGGCCCAGCTGCCAGGGGCTCTCCCAGAACGCGGGGAGAGGGAGATGAAGGGAAAACAGAAGTGCTGGAGAAGGATGGAAGTGAGGAGCGAGATAAAACCCAGGGGAAGGTGAGACACGAGAGGTTTCAAATCAAAATCCATTCAGGTCAGAGGATCAAACCACAAAGATCAGAGGGTGAAGTTTTTGGAAGAAAGATGCTGGCAAGGGTGCGATAATTTGCTCGTTTTACAGGAAAACATGCTGATCAAAAAGGAATACAGGGTTTTTCTTTAAAAGCCACAGTGATGAAGAAAAGCGAAATAAAAATGGATTTGTTTTTCCTCTCAGTGTCCCTCTGTTTAAGGTACAGAGTTTGTGGGGCCAGCTCCATGCACCACAAGACAGAACACCATAAATATCAACTTTGGAGTGACTGCTGGGCAGGAATTGGATCCCTGGAAGTTGATTTGAAACCTTAGGAGTGGCTGAATGTCTTTGGGACACGGAGGTCAACAGGTCCTCTAAAAACACCCCTTACTCTCCAAATTCCTTATAAAATTATACACCCAAAATGTATTATAATCCTTATTGACAAGCAGCCTTTTCATATAACCCCAGAAGGTTTATTTGGGGCTAAAAAATAATCGTTTCTTTAGGTTTTGGAAGAGGAAAATTTCTAAAACCACATTAATAAATCCATACTATTATTTCTACAGCGGTGAACTACAATTGATTTTGCAGGGAACCAATTATAAAATTGGAGATTTGTTATCTTAACCTCTCCAAAATGTTGGGTTTGTGTCAGATTGAATGAATTCTTAAGAAACAGCAATTCTAATTTGAAATCTCTCTGTGAGTCTTCATAGCTGTAAAATATTTGTAATTTTCACCCCTCAAATTTGCCATCTGAAGCCATTTCGGGGTGTGCAAGGATTCTTATCAAGTTGTTTATCTATCTCTCCCTCACTGACAGCTTGACTGCCTCATCCCACGCACGGATTTAACACAAAACCCCACTTTTGTGGCTGGTGCTCCACAAACTGAGGCATAAAAGTCACTTTTATTGTGCTCAGTGCTATTTCCACCAAATACTACAAATTAAAGGCTGCCCAAATGACACTCCTGTGGTGCTGGGTTTTTTAAATGAAAGGAGACCGTTCACCTTTATTTTTACAAACGTAATAAACAACTTTTTTTCCCCTCTTCTCAAAGTTATAGCAACACTTATTTGCGGGCTGGCAGTGATTTGTGCTGGACCCAGCGAGCTCAACACTCACGATACAGACAAAACAGCACAACCTGCTGTGGAAAAAAAATCCTTCCCTTCCAAAATCTCATGCAGGAGCATCATCCCTGGTTTAAAATCAGTGTCAGCACTGACCTAAAGAGATTTTTTGGGCGGCAGATGAGGCAGGTAAACAAATCCTCCTCCCTGTTTGCCACGTTTGGCGAGATGAGCAACACGTTTCTCTGAAATACAGGGAGGAAAGAGCTCCAATGGTGTTATTTATGTCACTTATTTGGATTTTTCAAGTGAACCTGTGGGGTGTAATGCTTTTCTTTTCCCTGGGTGACTCCTGGCACAGCAGCTAAGCACTGTCACAGAGCCACAAAGCTGGAGCCCGACCCAATAATGGTTGCCCCGGAGGCTGAGTGTTTCCAACAGCACAGATCCAGGAATTCCCTCCTGTGGGATGAGCTCTGGGTGCAGGCAGGGAATGAACATCTCCCACCACAGCAAAGAGCGCTTTAAAAACACTTGGCAAACTTGGTTCCTCTTCGGGACCTGAAATTCTTTGTAACTGCCTTTTATCCACAGGAATAAAGCCCAAATTAAGATTTCCGCCGTGGAAGTGGCACGTAATTTACAGCTAGGATAATCCTAACGGCGTTGTCTTTTCAAAAAATTATTGATACTTCCAAAAAATTTAATTATTTCCCCATTTGTTGCGTTCTGCCTGATTTGAGTCATCGTTTTAATCAGAGCGATCGGGAGTCTTTAGTATCATTAAATAAATATCATTGCCCAGACTGATTCCACTGCAGACACACACACTTAAACAGACAAAAATTCACCTTAAAACACCCAGCCTACACAATTACTTTAAAAATAAACAGACCCCAATCCAACCATTGATTAGGTTTGGCCCCTTGGGTCCCAAACTCATCAGATCAGAGCTGATTTCCACCTATACCCAGCTCCCCTCACCAGAGAGGGCCAAACTAATTAACACATCTTTATTGCTACAAGGAAATGTGCTGGTTAGGGCCTTATTTGGCAAACTTACAGCTATTATTAGATCATCTCTGACTTTTCACAGAGCAAACATCAAACGGGATGGCTGCTTTCACATGAAAGGAATTAAAAATTAATAAATCTGGCTGAGATGATGCCAGACTGGTCAGGGAGCACGAAAAGCCCATTTGGAATCGCACACATTTTCCACTGCAAAATGAAAATAAATGGGATACTGAGAATATGTGAAATGCAGCCCATGAGGCCAGGAGAACCAAAGTTTGCTAAAGAAATGTAATAATGTGGCACTTCAGAAAGATAGAAGTGTATTATATTAACTATTGGCTCTATGAAGGCAGCAGCTGAGCTCCAGCCTCCCCCCCAAACTAAATTTATAGTGATATCACTGTCAAATAAACAAAAAAAGACGAGTATCTTGCAACTGGGTCACGTAAAAATGACGGACTAACACGGCACAGATTTGATTTATTGCTTATTTGGGAGTTTATCACCATCACCTCACCTCAGAGCCCAGCCAGGTGCAGTGGCCTGGCAGAGAAACACAGCCCAGCTCCCGCACGGAGCTCCTTTATCCCCCGAAATTCCCATTCCAGCTCCTCCCTTCCACTGGCCGTTTTCCCAGGAACAAAGTGCTCTGCTCCAGCCACGCTGTGTCCAAGAGGTGCCTCTCACTTCACGAGTTACCACGAATAAAACAAAGAATAAAACACTTGGCCTCTACAAACACCGCCCAAATTCAAAGCTGCGTGAACAGAGCTGGCTTTTACGCCGAGCAGTGGTTCCAGGGAAGATTTATTTTAACCCAGCAGCCACACATGCCCTGAGGGAGGTGTTTCAGCACGGAGACCTTCTCCAAGGGGCTTTTAGGAGAGCCACGAGTGCCGGGTTGTGGCACATCCCTGGAGCCCACCCCGGCTGAATGACAGAGCCTGGAGCCCGTGCCAGGGCGCCCGTTCCTCTCTTCCCAGGGAATTTATGGAGCTGCAAATAGAAAGCCTTTGCAATGCCATATTTCACTTGCCTCGCCATGGCTGGAAGGAGACGAGTGCCGCTCCTCCTGCTGCCAAAATCCCTTCGGCTCCCAAATTGCAGCCGCTACTTTTAGATCAGAGAGGCCTCGGCTTCAACCCCCCACTCCAAGTTCTCCCTCCCTGTTCTGTTTGGGAGCCTTGGAACGCTGTTAACTCTGGGATGAGTATTAATTTTGGGGAGACCTGGGCTCTGCTAAGCCCTGCCTATCACAGGGTGCTTTTAAACCTGCAATCACAGTTTATCATATCAGAGACAAGCCAGGCCGCGTGACCCTGCACAGAGGGGGCACAGACAGAGCCCTGTGCTCAAACACCACCTCAGCTCCCTCTCCTGCCTCCTTCCCACCACACAGAGCCTTTCCCAGGACATTATGGATGCATCCTGCTGTTTAAAATCCTCTCTGTAATAGAGGATGCACAGTTTGTTCACCTAAATCTTGTGAAAATTGAATAAAAGAATAAATACTGACATTCGACAATATGGATTTTACATCCACTGGTGACAATATGTTATGCGAGGTAGTGTTAAAATAGAATATGATAAAATAGAATTAGAATATATTGTAACCCCAGGACTTCTTGTAGTGGAATACAGAAATAATAAGCACACGGTGATAAATGTCTAAGCTAACAAGCTGCAGAGCCGGGAGACAAGACATGCTGAAGAGATAAGGAGGATAAGCTACGGACATTCCAAAACCTCGGGTTATCTCGCACCTCCCTAAGGAGATAGCCAACTACACAGAGGAGGATGCTGCCATCAACTTTGAAGAAAACCAGGCTTTGGAAACTAAAGGAAGTGTAAATTACTGTCTAAGCCTAATGAATATGTAACAACCTGAAAAGGTACTTAAGAACAAAGAAATGCTTTGTAACTTTGTAGCTGCTTTGGTGGAGTCAGATCTCCCCCAGCTACCCGCGCGCTATTTTGCTCGTTGCTGCTTGCTCAATTATAATAAATTCTTAAATACATTATTGGAGTCTTTGTTTAATCCTAAGTAACTTATAACACTCTCCACACCTCAAGATTCCACTGGTTCTCCCAGAGCTTCCCAGAACTCGAACCCACCATGAGCACTTTGATATCCAAACTCCATCCAGAGCAAACAGAATAAATACAGGAAAAGGTCAGCAGGGAATACCTGGAACGCCGAGGCTGAAGGAGCTCAGCTAATCCTTGGAGGCAGTGAAAGGGTTGGAAAGGAAAAGGAAAAATATTTCTAAGGAGACACAGGTGTAAAAAACCATGTGGCAACAACAGCTTGAAAGTCACAGAAATACCTGAAGATTGCCCCAAGGAGCTTCACCTCAGGATTTGTGAGGAAAACCAGGTTTTTAAAGTCATGTTTATTCTGAAAAACAAGTGTCTGAAACCATCACATGTGTGCAGGTGATCCCTGCCTTAGTGCCTCTCCTCCCTGGCTCCAGGGTTGGCTCCTGCCTGTGGGCACCAGGAGCAAAAAAACTGGGAAAACCCCCCCACTTTCTGCCAATTCAGCTCCCCAGAGCTGCTCCTGATGGGCAGAGCAGTGTCAGGGCAGGAGGAGAACAAGGCTGGAGCAGCAGCAAGAGGAAATGGTGGCTTTTTTGATCAGCTTCGCACCCCAAAACCACATCCTGGGTACTTCTCGAGCAGACAGGCTGTGACACGGCCACATCAGGGAGAAGGAGAAAACCCCATTTTTATAGGTTCAGTCATCCTGCTAGAATCAATTAATTCATGTGTTTTTATTTGAGAGTCAGGCAGGAGCACAGCTGGGTGTCAGGGCCCAGGAGAGAAGCTGGAACTGGGAGAGCCTCAGTGAGGTGCTTCCTTGCAGGACTGGTTTTTACTGGGACAGAGCTCAACAAGCACCACTGGGAGCTCTGAACCGGTCCCTGGATTTAGCTAATTTCAGTGGATCCACTTTATTTTTTCCCTTTTTTTTCCCCCCCCTTTTACTTTTTTAAATACATTTTTTACACTCTACTTCAGCAAATTTCAGTGGAACCCACAACTGCTGAGGAGCAGCTCCAGGGGGTTTTATCTGCCTTGTTTCCCCTGACAAAGCAGCCTATAAACAAGAGCAAACCCCACAAACCACATCATTTTTGGCTTGGAGAGGCAGTGCCAACCCACCTGCATAAACCAACCTCATTTCAAGTCTGCCCTGCTGGGTTTTTATTAGGACAGCACCCAGGGGAACTGTGAAATTAGGAATGCCATCCCCCCCACCCCCCTTTTTTTTAGCACAGTGAAGCAGTGGAGGAAGCAAAATCCACGGAGAATTAACCTACCAGAGCCAGAAAACTTTCAGCTGCAGTGTTTTAAGTGGCCAGAAAAAATAAAAGGAGCAGGACAGGCAGGAAAAGGGTAGGGATGGGGTGAAACAGGGCACCCCAGATGAGAGGATTTCTAAGAGCTGTGGGTTGATGCAAAGTAATTTAGTGCAAGCAAATGAAATGTCAGTCTGGTGGAACCTCTGCAATCCAGGCTGTGGAAAATACAGCATGAGTTGGAGCTATTTTTGATGAGCTAGGAAAGAAATTACTCCCTGACTGTAAATCCAAAGCAGGAGGCTGTAAATGTGGCAAATTTCCTGGTGACACCTGGAATAATCCGAGCTGGTGCCACTCACTGCACGCAGGGGTTTTACACTTGTCCTGCACTGAAATGCTTTTCCATCGTTGGTTTTTTCTTCTTTTTAAAGAAGGTACAACACACTCCTCTAAAAGAGCCACCAAAATCCATGTGTTTAGCATAGTGAAGCTTTCCTAAAGATTTCAAATGTTTTAACTCAAAAATGCAGGAATATTAACTTTTTTTTAACTAATATCCAAGCATTCCTGGTGCAGGCTTTCTCCACGGCAGAGAAAGCAAGGACCATTTCTTGGAAAGCATTTATTTTTCTCTATAAAAACCCTGCCTTGGGAGAAATATATATTTAATTTCACGCATATTTAAGAATACCAAGTGGATCTTAATGCACCTCAGAGAATATTTTCTCCCTGACAAGGCAGCCCAAGGGAGGGGTTGCTTGTGACCATCACTGGAATGTGCTGTGACACACTCAGGACACTGGAGTCAGGTGCTCCCAGAAGATGGGAATTTATTTTCTCCCTATTCCCATCGGAGGATGAGGGCTGCACACATCCATGCAGGTTTTTATGTAGGAGAAAGCAAAAAGCAGATGGGGAATAACATCCCATTAATTCTGCCAGGCAAAAGCAGAGAGCAAGAGCTCATCCCAAAGAGTTCCTGCTGCAGACACCTCCTGGAGCAGCAGTGCTGGTATTTTATTTATACCGGACTACTGAGGGCTGAAGGGAACTTCTTGTCCAGTCAAAATATTATCAAATTACAGAGTGGTTTTGTTTCAACTTGTTTTCATTTTTATAAAAAATCAGTAAGATTACTTTGCAGACAGACTTGCTCTGATAGGAAGTTCCTCCAGTTTGCATCACAGCTGTGATGGTCATTCCCAAAAAGTGGATTTCCATGTGTCTTGGAATGGGATGTTTGCTTGCAACACAGCTGCTCGGTTGATTAAAGAAAAATTAAATTAAAAATTAAAAATTAAAGGAAAAGTCTCATCTGCATGATTTCTGCAGAGTGGTTCAGAAACTTAATAATAACAACATGGTTTTGGTACAGTAAATAAGAATTAAATGGAGATTGAAAACCTGTAGTTATTAGAGATTAACAGCCTTTACACTCTGGCAGGATTTTCTTTTATTTTTCTACCTTCCTTCAATAAGGAAATAGCTGAAAGTTTTCCAAACTAACTTTTCAAAAAGGAAATGTGCACTGAGCTCTGCAGTCAATATTTGCCACAGGACGGTCATTACCTCAGAACAACACTAAAGCATTACAAGAAAACCCAGATATTTACTGGGGTTGAGAAAGGTCAAATAGCCAGAGTATGACAATAAAATGAGCATGACATGAGTTTGAAATGAGTATGAAATGAGTATAATTACATCCAAGTTGCAAAAATTAAAACCGCATTATTTCTCTGAAGAGAATTCCTATCTTAAGCTGGCATCAATTCCAGATGGGGCTAATAAATCCAACAATACGAAAATGATTTTAAAGGCTCATGTTTACAAGAGCTACTCAAAATATTTTGAAAGCAAGCTGTGGTTTCCACCGAGAAAGGCTCAGCGAGGGGAGGTTTTGTGGATCCCCAGCCCATTCCAGTGGCAGGTACAACGCTCATGGCAAAAGCTCAAACTCTCACGTGCCAATCCATTTTTTTTCACTTGGAACAATTTAAAATAACAAATCTTCCAGACCCTCTTGACTAACAGACCTTAACAGCAGTAATGCTCACAGATTTTTCATCTCCTACGTGGTTTTGACTCCACTTCTGTCACCAGGCTCCGATAAATTCTGTGGATGAGCAGCTTCAAATGGCAAATTTTCAGTGGGACCCAGTGTTCTTTGTCAGCTGGGGAAATTTCCTTCCAGTATTCCTAATTTTTGCTCCAGGAATCTCCACCTTTTCTTCCATAAGGCACCAACCTTTGTTAGCTGGGTGTTCCCTCATATTTTCCCCGCGTTTTTGTTTTGGATTGACTGGATTGACACACGCGAGTTCAACAGCCTCTGAACAGGTTCCAAGGCGTTCCCTGACATCAGAAATTGTTGTCATTCCACTCCTCTTCTGTCAGCCAAGCCAGGGCTGACAACACCAGCTGGGAGAACCAGGAGAAGACAGGCAGCAGTCCTGGACATCCTAACAAAAAGCAGGAATGACCTGGATCCAGCTGCAGCTTCAGCCTCTTTCTCCCCTTTCTGATCTCTCCTCATATCCTGGCTAAATCCTGTCTTTTTTTGGTCTCCAAGTTCTGTTTCCATTTCATCCAGATCAATGCCCTGCAACTAAAGCAGCCTGGAGAACTCGAGCCTGCAGTGGGAAAAGCTGCAGTGCATCAGGATTACATCCAGGAACCATGAATTATTCAGCCAAGATAAATCTACACTTTTTTTTCCCTGTATGGGCAATTTTAAAAATTGATGAATTTCACTTTTAGGGTAAATTTCAAGCAACCTTTACAAAACGGGAGCAAAAAGTTACTCCGACAAGGTCTCCTACCTCCAGCTGCCTTGGCACAGCAAGGATTGGAGGGTAACCATCTCCTACAGCCAAATCAGGAGCAATTTGGACACCTTTTCTTTTACTTTAAGCAATGAAAGAAAAAAAATCACTGATCCTACAACAGTTTGGGTTGAAGGAATCTAAAAGATCATCTCACTCCCACCTTCCACTACCAGCTTGCTCAGGTTTTACCTTAAACAATCCACGAGATGGACGAACTGTTTTTATTTTAAAGACGACCCCTCTCAGCTGTTACTAAACCTCTATTAAATATCAGGGTAAGAAACCAAGCTGCTTTTATTACAGAACAGGAGCATTTTGGAGCTCCTCCTGTTCACGTCCACGCCGTGACCCAACACAAAAATGCTTCTCCCCACGCCTGATTCCTTACATGAATTTGTATGCAAATTTCTTGGCCAGGAAAAAAAGCACTACTAACTCTGATGAAATCCAGAGATAGGGCTTTGCAAACTTCCCTCTTCATGCTTCAAAACCATCCAAATCCAGATTGTTAAATTCTGTTTGGCATTCAGTTTCTGCGACAAGACATAAGGATTTCAAGAGCTGTATATAAAATAAGAAAACCTAATACCCACAGAAGGAGTAATTAGTACTAAAATCTCTCACACAGAGCAGAATTTAACCCAGATATTCTTATCTTTACCAAAATGATTCAATTAACAAGTGGATTGATTTTGGTTTTCTGTATAAAGGAAAGGAGTTTACTTGTTTCACTGTTATTTTTTAAACTTTCCCTCAAACCTCCCTTTGGGCTGCTGAGATCTTCAGTTTGTTTTCTGCCAAATTAAGAAGTCAAGCTCTTTTTGTGCTGCCCCATAAATTCTGCAACTAAAAGAGGATAAGAAAGGATAAGAAAGCCCCACTTCCAGTGCCAGGCCCCTGACAGGTATCCAGGGAATGCACCTGGCAGTCCGACCCAGCCTGACTTTGGGCCCTTTGGAACCCAACTGCAATTGAAAACAGCTCTGCTCTTATCAAGTCGACGCAAATAAGACATAATTAAAATATTTACTAACTCCAAGGGGTTCAAATGGCCCCAGATATTGAAAATTACCACACCTGAAAGAGTGAAGTCAGCGCTGGCCTTGTACCTCCTGCTGAAGTGCAGGGAACACCGATAATTCCAATTTATCAGATGCAAATTGCTGCTCCCACAAACCCCCAAGGAACAGGCATGGGAGCTGCTCTCCCAGGATATGGACACCTGCAGACACACGAGAGCAAAAAAGGCTTTGCTGGAGTGTTTCGATGCATTTCCCTCCTCTAAACACACTTTCCTGGCAGGCTCTTGAACCCTGACATTTCAATAATGCCATCCCTGGGTAGAGCAGCTTAATGAGTGTGGTAGAAAAGGCACCACTGATGTGTTTTCAAACTGTTTATTGGGGATTCAAGATCCTCTGGCAGCTCAGGGCTGGCTGTGAGCTCATTCCTACCACTAATTGCTTCTCCCTACAAAATATTTACATATTTGCTGCTTTTGACCACTCATTATCTCTCTTTTTCCCCTAACATGTCACCCACTCTTGCTGCACACAAATAAAGCCTGTAGGTTCTTTCCCGTGGTGTGGAGCTGTCTAAGCTTTAGGCAATAATAAAATCCTGCTCGGCTTTCTTCATTTGATTTCCCCTCCTCATGTGGCCGCACAGAGGCAGGCTAAAACAGAGGCAACCTCACTCTCAATGTAATTTATTTAATCTCTTTTTATTGTTCCCAACTCATCCCTGGTCACCTTGAAACACCCCTCACTGCTAGGGGCGGTTTTCTTGCAATACACAACTTGAATTCAGGACAGATCAGGAGGCCTTAAATGTTTTATTAAGGTACCTTTGAAAGTGAAAACCAAAAAACTCGAGCTTCTGGGGTGTTTTCCTGAGAAGAATAAACCCTGCTAAATTCCCTAATTGAACTTTTTTTTCCCCCTCATTTTAATCTGAGCACACTGCCCGTGCTCACTCCCAACTTCCACATCCCCAGCCTCTGAGGAGTTGGGCTCCTGGATCAAAAGCTTCCAGGAGTTCTTTTGTTGGAGTCCAGGGCATTCCTCTGGCTGCCCTGGGGGGTCTGGGACCCCGGCAAGGGGGTCTAAGGCCCTGACAGAGAGCCCAAAACGATTCTGTCTGTGACCTCAGCCCATGGGAAAAATTACCAACATTACGAGAACTACAAGCCACGAGAGTGTAAAATAGATCATGGTTTAGCTTATCACAGGGTGAAAACCTAGAATTTGAGTTTTTAGAATGGAGTCTGAGAAGGTCAAGATAGAGGAATTAGGGTGGTGTCCCTTCTTCTTTCTTCTCTCTCTTCCATCTTCTGCAGTGACGGTGGCACAAAAAGATTGGTAGAGGTAGACATGACATGTTTCGAGTTAATTGGTATAGAATTATAAATAAAAATACATTGTGGAAGGAGGTTGGGTCGGAGTACCAGGGGAAAAGGTGTGGGAGATCCTGGCTTAGGGGCAGTTCAGTGGGAATTTCAGACCGTGCTCAGCTCTGCGGCAGAGAAGCGGCAGCGGCTGATAACGGACTCTGAGATAAGAAATAATAAACAACACTGAAACCTGAACCTGCGAGCTCCCACTCTCTTTTGGGCTCTGAGACTGGACTTTTGGGAAGAAAAAACCTAAACCAAACAGGTGTCAGGACGAACAGCCTCCGACATTCTTTTAGTTTTTCCAGGGCGTGTATTTAGGTCTCCAAAGCAGCAAATGAGAGAGAAGAAAGAGCGCAGCCCCAGGAAGCCACCCTGCAGCACCTGCAGCCCTCAGCTGAAGGCAACACGTCCATTTCTTGCCGAGACTCTCCTTTGTGCTGCTCCAGAGAGGGCAGATTATGCCAAGATTTCAAATCCCGCCTGCATGGAAAGGCTCCTGCCGGCAGCAAAGGGAACACCAAATCCTCCTCCAGAGGAACGGGTGAGCACAGGATTATGTTCTCAGAGGGAAGTGTGATAAACAAGAGCCAAAAATAGTTGATTAATAATATTTGTTCACTGTTACGATGGTTGTAAATGTTTGTTAACCATTTTTTAACATTATTTATTTATAATTGTTCATTACTCTAGGGTTGTAATTGTTAGCCCATTATATTTGCCACTCACTCCTTGATTACCACTCCCCTGTACCCCTTTTCCATCGGGAAAACTGCCCCCGCTGCTCCCCAGAATGGCGCCTGTGACTTTAAGGAGGAAAATGGTGTATGCAAATGAGGAGCATCAAGGCACCATTTGAGGAAAAGAAGCCCTGGAACAACGAGCCAACACACAGCTGAAGAATAAAAATGATGTCCCTAGGACGGGAGGGAGGGGGACTGTCCCCTAAACCCCTTTTTTGAAATTTTTTTGGTCACCGTAACCTATAGAGAACTGGCCACAGAGTAGGACCCGAGATTTTTGAGCCAGTGAAGGGTCTTCTTGTGGACTCTCGTGAGGACAGAAGCCCCAGCTCTGCCACTCAACATGACAAAGCTGCACTCCTCCTACTCTGCGTTGGTCCTGGGAGCAGCGGCGGTGTGCATGACCCCATGGACCCCTACCCGAGTTGATCAGGTTAACTCGCTTAGGGGTGTCCTGAAAGCACCGCGCTCCTACCTCGCTCTTTAGATCACTCTTTGAACCAAATAATTCTGTTTCGCGCCAAATTGTATTTAAAACGTGACCAACCGCACAGGGTTCGGCCCAGGTTCAAACCAGCGTTCTCAGGACACCTCAGGAACTCACTTTGGTGTGAAATAACCACCCAGATCCATGACCTGGAATAAGAAGTGGTGCTGCTGGGCCTTAGGTGCCATTCATTTCTTAATAATCACATTAAACAAAGAACCTGAGGCCTGCAAAACCCAGCAGGAAGGTGCTGGAGTCACATTAAATAACAGAAGGCACACGGCGGGTGTCTGGCAAAAATAAAAAGGAGCAGTTGCACCTGGGAGAAAACAAGCGAGGGGGGCTACAAAACTTCTATTTGCAGCTGTGTTCCTGACTTGTACGAGAGCAGCCAGGAGACATAAGCAGAAACTGAAGCCTGTAAAATGATCTGGAAACACCTGTTCACAGAGGTATAATATGTTTTTGTGGCCCACTTTTGAGATACTTTGAATCAGAGGCCCAGCGAGGTCAGTTGAAGCCACTGTGACAGGAAAAAGGCAACGTTTTCAATTTGTGTATTTCAAAAAAAAAATCTCAACTGAATGGTGTTTGCCGCTGGAATTGTGTTTAGCTTTCCTGTCAATTGGAGGTGCTGGGAAACTCAGCAACAAAACATTCCAGTAAAAATATCTCTTTTCTATAATAGGTTTGAGGTTACAGCCTCTCCTGTTATTCATTCACACCATCTTCCCTCGCCGTCAGGTTTTTCCTTAATAAGACAGACAGCACCATGCCAAAAAAGCTTTTAAAACCTGCATTTGAGACAACTCATTCCAATATGCAGCTGGAAACACTTTTGTTGGCCCTTCTGCCGTGGCATCTCGGGCTGTTTGGAGTTCAGCTCTCTCAGCTGAACGTTTACATGGACACTTTGGAATACACAAACTCCAACTGAGGCAGCTTAAAAGCCTGGAGTGCTCCAATACATCCCGAGAGATTCCCTGAATTTACTCGGAGTATTTTTCTAGTCATCACACGCAGAGCTGCAGCCCGACCCAGTGCGCAGCTACTGCCTGGAGCTGTGATACAACACAAAAAGGCAAGTAAGTTGCCTTTTTTTTTAAAAAAAAAAAAGTTTAAAAATAAAACTATTAACAAATTTTATTTCTCAAAGCCTGAGAATATACTCTATCACCCTAAGATGATAATTAATTAAAAGAATAGGTGTAAACAGCACATATTTGCCTCTGAAGGTTGAAGAAAAATGGAGTTACTGAAGTGGTAACATCAAGGTACCAGCTCCCACCAGGAGGTTCTCCTAAAAGCAGGAAAAAAGGTGTGTTTTTTAAAAATAATTGATTATTTTGACACCATTCTCTTTGAAGATGTGGTTACCTTGGTCAGGCAGAATTACCTCCAATTCTTGTCTGTCTCTAATTCCAGTTATAACTGGAGTCTGAGGGGAAGGTTCCTGACCTCATCACATTATCTGGTTTCTTACTTAGACTTTCATTCTGCTTTTATTTACAGCAGTGATATCCACAAAAAAGAAAAAAAACAGGGAAAAAACCCCAAATATATCAGGGTACATAAGAGCTAAAAAAGAATTCAGCTTGACGATTTAAATGTTTGTCAATTTAAACCATCACAGAAAGTGCTTATTTAAAGCCCTGATTGAAATAATTCTATCCCGGAGGCAGGAGATTGCTCCTGCCCTCAAAGTTAAAAATAATATCCCCATTAACCTCAGCAACAATTTCCTAATTGCCAGGGATTACAAATCTTTCATGCAATGTTCATCCTCTGAGAATTCCGTCATAGCTTCACATTCCCAAACCACCCCTGTGCTCGCAGTCCTAAGGCTTTTTAAAGAGTCCAACTTCAGGGATGTTTTTTAGATGAGAGCATCAAACATTTGCAAAAATGAGGGAGTGTCACACCAAATTCTCTGTAAATTAAGGCAGCACCTGACATTAATATTTATGGGGGGTCCTGCCTGGGGCTCTCCTCTGCTGTGGTGATGCCAACTGGCAGCTGGTGCCACACTTTGTTCCCTCTGTCCTGAGCAACAGGGGCTGGAGTTGGTGCCAGCAAACCAGAGCCGTGGGCAGAAACAAAGAGGGCAAAGTTTAGTGCCCGCAGCACCCGGAGTGACAACACTGGAAGGGATTTTCCAGGAGCCACAAAGGAGCGCGGCCAAAACCACCCTGGGGCTCGCTGCTCCCCTCAGCCTGCTCTGAGGGAAACCAGGATCCATCCTGACCACGGGAATCACCTCACACACAAATCCAGCAGCTCAGCCTGCACCGAGGGAAACCAGGATCCATCCTGACCTCGGGAATCACCTCACACAAAAATCCAGCACCCTGGGGCTCACTGCTCTGAGGGAAACCAGGATCCATCCTGACC
>WEIT01008131.1:107804-137499 GCA_013389985.1 Dryoscopus gambensis | reverse complement strand
TGGTGCCACCTCCCTGTTCCAGCTCCCAGAGCAGCCCAACAAAAAAGGTGAAGTGTGTGAAATTATGGAATACTTTTGAAAAAGAAACTCAGAATAAATGTTGGAGCTTTTTAGTTTTGAAGCATTTGGAAAAGCTGGGTGGCTGAACTGGCCAGCCTGGGTTTGCCCTGGCAGGTTTAATTTCCTTCCAGCGTATCTAAAAGTGTGGACACCCACCACTGCAGCTGTTGGTGGCAATGGGTACAATTTTAGTGCCTTTCTCTGTGAATTTCTGTGAATTTCTGTGAATTTCTGTGAATTTCTGTGAATTTCTCATCGGCTGTTGCACCGAGGCAGCCACCGAAGTTGTGTGGGGTGGCAGGAGTGACAGGGTAGCTGGAGATGTTCCCATCCTGCATCACTCGTGCTCTTTTCCCTTTTTCCTGCTGCTGCTTTCTGAGTTACTCGCCTGCTCGGGCAAGTGACAGAGGGAGTCATTGCTGTGAGATTGCTTCTGTCTCCTCAGTAACTCAGCTGTGCTTTCCAGCTCAGAAGTACAGTCCAGCTGTAGATGCAAAATGCTCTCTCATGAGAGAATTTTCTCTCTCACAAGAAGCTATCGGTGGTGTTCTGTAAGCATGTGCACCTGTGACCTTGCTGGAGTCTGTTTATGGTGTAAGTAGGGAAATATTTTGAAGAATGAATGTGTTTAGAGCTCCGCCTATCACCCTCAGCCTATCACACCTATCAAAGGGGTGGCTGTGCATTTGACCAATTACTCAGTGAGAAATGAAACCTATAAAAGAAGTTGTAATTAATTAAATAAATCACTGTTCTGCTGGAAGAATCAAAGGCTGCCTGATATCTCTCCTTCTCCGGGGCCGCGGGAAAATCAACATCCAGTAGCCTAAAGGAGTGTGGGGCACATGAGAATCAGTGATGACTTTGGGCATGAGGTGGTTTTGGGGCACTGTGGGGTTTTTCATCCCCTAATAATCTCTGGGTAGCCTGTTACGTACTGAAAAATGGAATTAAAGCAAGATAGTGAAATCTGTAACCTGTTAAGACATAACTCACCCCATCTAATCAAATCTGAACTGCCAGAAGTGTTATTTATATTTTGATTTTTGCATTTCTCTCTCAGAGAGCAGATCCTCCCAGTCCAGTCTGGGGAACTCAGACATTATTTCCTTTTGTTAATTCATCATACCCTTAGATAAAATTACTCCTTTTATTGGCTTCATCTCAGGGGCTCACAAAGCTCTTCTCCTCTTGGTGTGGCACAGTTTGTGTAGCATTTACTACACTGAGGACCCTGAACGTGCTGCAAGGAGAATTAAATAACCGGTGGCAGTGGAAAGGAAAGTTGAGGGGTGTTAAGCAGCAGGAAGAGACTTCAGGAGAGGTGGAGGGAGAGAGGCTGCAGCTGTATTAAATCAGCACGAGCTGAGGAGAGAAGGCTGTCAGCAGCAGCCTGCAGTGAGGGCATGAAGGAGGAGAGAGATCTGTAGTAGGCGAGCAGAGAGTGTAAAGAGGAAACTGAATGATGGGCTTTTATCTCGGTGTTCTGCTGCCAAAACTCACCCAAGTCCATAAAACACAACCTGAAGCAGGGAGTGGGTGTGGGATGTTTTAATAAAACCCTTTCTGCCCTTATTTTATGTGTGTACGACTTGGCTAAAATGGACTGGTCAGTGGGAGAGGAGAAGAAAACCTGAATTACCTCCTGAATGAGGAGAGGGGATGAGTGATCCGTGTTGTTCTGGGGTCGTGTTTCCCGCCCATCGTGTTTGTGTGGAACAAACTTCTGCTGGCCTTGTCTTGGCACCTGAGGAGATGAACTGCAGGATGTTGATGGCGTGAATGGCTCTGGAGCCAGGAAAGGATCACCCTCAGTAAAATCACCTTGGAAAGATTTGGGGATCTTGGATCGCTCCTTGCTGGTGCCTCCTCGGGAGAACAGGAAGGGTTTTGGGATCAAGCCTCTCCTTCTGACTCGTTGTTTGTGTTCCTGGTTGTTTCCTCCCAGCCCCTTGATATGCTCTGCTGTGCATATTTTCGTGTCTCCCAGCTGAATCTTTGTTAAATTAAACTGGCTGGGGCTTTTGGGGAAGCTTCTACTTCTGGTTGGTTGGTCGGGGTTATTTTTGGCCTGGAATTCTTCCGCACTATTTGGAATCGGGGCTGTGAAGAGTTAGGAGCATAAATCTGGTCAGTATTTTGGCCTCAAGTCACACGAGGAGGGGTTCAAATTGGATATTAGGAAGAATTTCTTCACTGAAGGAGTGGTTAAGCACCAGGATGGGCTGGTGGAAGTGGAAATGTTCAAACAATTCCTGGAAGTGTTCAAACAATGAGCAGGGGTGGCTTTTTGGGATATGATTTAGGGGCTTTGGGGATCTTCAGTGGAAGTTTGGACTTGATGATCTTGAAGATCTTTCCCCGAATGATTCCATCCATGCTTTGCTGCCACAATCAGCCTTAGTAATGCTAAATCACGTTCTATGTGTTCTTAACGTTGATATTATTCTTTTTCTTGTATTTTTGCACTAAAATTAGAGTTACCCCCCTTTTCCAGCAGCATTTTTTCAGGCTCTTTTTCTAATTCCAGGCTTTCCTCAGGAATCAGTTTAGAAGCCTCGTAGGCTGTCTTTTGTCTTCTGAGTTTAATGAGAACTTCCTTTCGAAGGGCAAGACAAGAAGCTCAGGTGCTGAATAACTGGAGCTCCACGGGTGCATCCCCTACCCCTGCTGTGTTGGGAAATAACCCTCATCAAGATTGATGCTCAGGAACCTCTCGTAGAGCTGCTGCTTTGTAAACATTTTGATCAAAGCGCGCTCTGAAGAGCGCTTTGAAAGTTGTTTTTCTGAAGACCTGTGTGATCATGGTGTTTTATCACGGTGCTTTACCGATGACAAATCACCTCGGCTGCTCATGAACGACAGGAATCAGATGCCCCCTTTTTTTTTTCCCCAGAAAAGTTGTTGGAGTGTCGCGGTGAGATTTCTGTTTTTTATTTTAATCACTCATCTGGGAAGGTGCTGTAAAAAAACTTCATTTGAAAGCAAGCATGAATATTTTCTGCTGATAGAATAAATGTGCGCTTATAAAAATCTTTATAGACTGGGAGTATTCCCGGGGGATCCAAATCCTTCTGGTCACAACTGACCTGAGCTGTTTGATCAAGGAACTCACCCGAAGCTGCCTCAAACTTGTGGTTTCTCACCTGGAATTCGTTGGTGCTGTAAGGACGTGGCAGAAATGACTCATTTAATGTTTGTTTGGTTGTCTTCCCCATCTGTTTCCAGATAATGTGGAGAGAGGAGAACGAGGAGGAGGGATTTAGAATAAATTATTTGCTCAGCTGCAGTGCTGAGGGTTGCCTGTTTCCAGGTGCTGAGTGGATTATGAAGGATTTCACAGAATCACAGGATCACTGAGGTTGGAAAAGATCTCCAAGATCATCAAGCCCAACATTTGATCAACACCAGTTCAACCAGAACAGGCTCCAGTCATTTCTTGGACAACTCCAGGGATGGGAACTCCAAGACTCCCCTTCCAGTGCCGGACCACCCTTTCTGCAGAACAAATTAATCCAGATTTTTTTACAGAAAAGTGGTTAGATTGTCGTGGTGAGATTTCTAAACACCAGAGGTTTACTTTTCGAGACCCTTAAAATGCTGAAGATCCTGAAGGAAGTGATTTCCCGTTGATGATTTCAGAACTTCAGCAAGATTGGTACTAAAGATATTTTTTTTCCTAATGGTAGAACAAGAAGCAGAAGATCCATATTCCTTGTAGGGCTCTATAATGTATCTCTGTCAAAGTAGCATTAAGGAAAACCAAAAAAAGGCAGGGCTTTGCCCATTTTTTAATGAATAATCAAATTTAAAACAATTCTTTTTCTCATCGTACGTGTGTTTGTTAATTTTAATTTCAGGAGGTTGATGTGTCTGGAGAGAAGTAGAGGTGCCTGCATCTCCTTGGGAAATGCCCAGCAACATTCTCCATTCCATTCTCCCATTCCTCTGCCCTTCCGAGTCACAGAATGGAACGAGGAAACTCTTTTAAATGTGAATAAATAAATCAGGGATGTATTAACGCACTAATTGGAATCTAAGATGCAGAAGATGTTTCCCTGCAAAGGTGGCTCAGTGGGGGATACAGCTGCAAGAAATCAAAAGCAGGGCATTTCATTTCTTGCTTGTTTTGATCTAATTTTGAAAAGCTCAATTAGTTGGTGTTTTTTTGAATATTTTCTTTCTATCGAGACTCAGCCTAATTATTTTTTCTCTTTTTACAAACCCTCCAGTGGGGTATTGTTTTGGTGTTGTGGTTCCTACATCTATGAATTAACAGGAAGGTGAATATACACATTTTTATTACAATTTTTTCTTTGCCTCATAGACAACGAATCAACTCTCTGGTTTGTGTTACCAGGAACTTCCCTTCTGTCGGTGAAAAATCCATCAGCTCCTTTCTCCTCGCCACCCCAGTCCCAGATCTTTCTGGAAGTTGGAGGAACTTTGCAACTTTCACTTTTTAAGAATTTGTGGTATCTAAATGTGAAGAGACCTCCCCGATGTTGTTTTATCAGCAGAGAACAGCTGGGTGTTTAAAAAAACTTATCCCTTCCCTTCTCCCCTTCTCACCAAGAGCATTTAGTGAATTTAGAGGGACTTTGTCATTAACTGAATAAAAATTGATGCGCCTTATTTTCCTTGTTCTGCTTCAACTGGGCTAAGGTTGCTTTATCTTTCAAAATTAAATTATTTTAATGTAATTTTATGTAAATTTTGCGGGGTTTTTGACCATATTTTGGGGTTTCTCCTTGGCTTCTCTGATGGAGAGCTGGAGGAAGAGGACAAACTTTTTGCAGAACTTCTTGAAGGAAAACAGTTCTAGGAATTAGGGAATTTAAATTCTAACGCAGGATCAGAAATACCAAGTCTCCTCCACTTCTTATCAGAAGCATTTAAGTGAATTTAGAGACTCTCTAATTAACTTAATAAAAATTAACTCCCCTCTCTTATTCTGATGGAACTGGGCTAAGGTTGCTTTATCTTTCAAAACTGAATTATTTTAATGTACTTTCATGTAAATTTTGGGGTTTTTTGGACCATACTTTGGGGTTTTTCCTTGGCTTTTCTGATTGAGACCTGGAGGAAGAGGACAAACTTCCTAGAATTCCAGTTCTAGGAATGATGAAAATTAAAGTTCTGCTGCAGGATTGATAATACCAAAGGAGCTTTATTAAGATGGTTACTAATTAAACACTGGAGCTCTTTGTTTGCCGTTGGGCAGGTGGGATGTGAGAGCTGTAACACAACTTTATTAAATTAAAAATTCCCAACGTTCAGCCAAAAAATCCATTTTATTTTGGGGTGAGTTTCTCAGGAGAGGAAACCTTTGTGCTCATGCTTGTTAAGCTGAGCCAGTCCTGTAACTCAATTTTTTTAATTGGTACCAATCAGGAATTAAGTGCTGATTTTCCAATCATTTGAAGAGAAATGAACACAATATTATTTTGGTATTATGTCACTTTCATGAATATTGAATGTGAAAACCTGATTTTATTGGCTGTATTGAGACCAAAGGCTTTGGAGTGAATTAAAGCGGAAAGGAGAATTACTGTGAAGAAAATGTGAGCGTCATAAATCCAGTTTTCTTTTCTTTTTAATGTGCCTAAATCAGGCCAGGTTCACCCAGATTGGTTCAGGCAAATGTAATTGTTCATTCCGGGCTTGCCTAATTTATAGATAAAGGAGCTCCTGGTGAGGGCTGGCTCTGAACTCCTCAGCTTTTGTATTGTTTCACCTTTAATTCTCTTTTCTTTGCTTCAAATACACACCTCTGCTGGGCTATCACCGCAGCTACTGAGAGCACCCTCAGCTATTGAGATTTTGGGATCTCTGCTGCCCAGAGTCTCCTGTAGGATGCAATAAAATCCTGAGGAGCTGACAGCGATTCCTTTCTGGGTGCTTGGGAGTGCTGCGACCTTGGGGTCGTTTTCCAAGGGCCGATTGTGCTGCGACTCCCTGGGGGCGAGAAAAACTGGAGAACAATTGCTCATCGAGTGGCTGCCACAGGAATATCTTGGTATCTGCCAGTAAAAATATCGTGGCTTGTGATAGAACCACAGAATCGTTGAGGTACAAGTCATTAAATTGAATTTTTCCGCACTCATGCCTCATAAATGACCCTTTTTGATGGGTGGGGCTGGAGGGGCTCTGTTTCAGAAGTCCACTCCCAAACTTCTCAAGGTTTCAACATCTTCAGGCCTTTTTTGTTTCCCCAGGAGTTAGGAAGTGAACTTTTTGTGGTTGCTAAGCTATTGAGGCTGCTGAACTGAAAACNTCTCTCTCCTCTCTCTCTCTGGGCTCCGGCCTACCTCTCTCCTCAGGCCGAGTGACTTCAGGCTGCCCCTCCCCCACCCAGGCCAAGGCCCAGGCCTTCAGGCCCTGGGCTGGGTGAGGGAGGAGATGTTCTCTCTTCACCGGCCGGAACACAAAAGGAAGTACCTCCGTGAATCTTTCCTTTATCTCCCCATGTTCTCAGAGGTGACACATCTCCTTAGTGGCCACACCAGATGTCAATATTCACTTCTAATCCATGATTGGTTTGACTACACCTTCCTTAAAAAACTTCCTTCCTGTCAAACCAGGACACATGGCCTGTGAAGTGCAGTTATTGTCAGTTGAATAAATAATAAATAAAGCATCAGAATGGTAAGTAAAACCAGTTCCAAAATAATTTTTAAATGACTTTTTAGACCAGTGTGAGCCTTCAAGGGCATGCTGAATGCGCGTCAGACAAGCGTTACTTTTGCAAATTCATTCTTCTTTGTTAGGATAACAATTAACATGTCTGTAATGGGCCTGGAACAAGTTCACCACTCAGAAGAACAAAGCTAATTAGAAAAGTGTGTGAGCTTGTTTGATACTGCCTCAAGCAGCAGGGAGTGATCCACAATTCCTGGTGAACTGATATTAAATTAAAAAAAAAAAAGGCAATCTGTGTGAAGCAGCCAAGGCTGACTCCTGTTTCCAAGGAAAAGGTAAAAAAAGGAATGGAAAGGATCAAATTTGTTTTTAAACTACTCGGTTTCTTTTGTTTATTAAACAATAAAAAGTGTTCTAATCTGCTGATTAAATCTACAATCAGGTTTTAAATGTCTAAAAAAAAAATCTCTGAATCACTGAGAAGGTAAATGTGGAATTTATTCCAGAAGCAGGAGTGGGTAGATCTGTACTGGGAGGCTGAGCTGTTCCTCTCCCATCCCTGTGTAAATGGAATTAGGCCTAAAGAAACAAGGGAGTCAAAATTAATGTTTTCTATCTGAGGTGTCACACCCTGCAAACCCAGCCTTTCTGCTGGAAGAATACTTTAAAAACCTCTATGAAATGTTTTTAAGAGAAACAAAATGGGATTGGTAAAACAAGCTGGGAATAAACTGCGCAGAAATTCAGTGAAATAATAAAAAAGTTCAAGACTGAAGTGAAACATCAATATTTCCTGGGAAGCAGTAGGGTGGCACCATGGCCAGCTGGCACAAGGGGATGCTCATTAGGCAGTTTTCTAATGAATTCTCTTAATGTGGGAAAGGATTGGTCACTTGGATTTTCGTGCCTTTGAAAATTCCAGGAATTCAGGCACTGGTATAAACAATAATAAGAGGATAAGATGATAGTGTAAAAAATAAGATTTGAAAAAATCCTTTGATCTGGGAGAGGAAATATTCCAAGCAGTGTTTGGTTTTCCGTATTTGCCTTCTGGTTGCTATTAACTTAAAGTTTTAACTTCTTAGAGCTTGAGGTGACACAAGCTGGGATGGGGGGACTTAATCCAGACTCTGGAGAGGCATTATTGATTCAAACGTGGAATAAATATGACTTCACGTTAGGAAATTGCGAGGCAGAACTCTGGACACTGCAAAGCTTTCTGGGTTGAAAAATGTGTGGATTCCCATTTTGGGGCAGAATGATGAGGAGCTGGTTTTGTGTGTCAGTAAATTCCATGGGAGGGGCTCTGCAGGGACTGGTCCCAGTGCTCTGACTGGGGAGCCCTGGCCCAGCAGCTCCATAGCTGGAAGTTTTTGGTGGGAGATTTGGGGTTCAAATTTAATGAACGTGTTCTCTTGGTGCATTCGGGGTGAACGCTTTGGCTGAAGCAAAGCAGACGAATCCTAATGCACTCCTAATCTATTTAAACTGGTAGGCCACGTATGGCCTTCACAGAATTCCTTTTGTAAAATACATTTGTGCTCCAGTCAAGCATTGCAATTTGCTGACAGCTTTGCTTTCTGCATATTGACTTCAATTATTTTTGTGCCAAATCACGCTGAAACTCCTCAATAGACACATTTCTTCATCTCACCCTACATCTGTTTTGTATCTTTTTATGTCAGGCTCCCAGACTGCAGATATTGAACCATAGATTGGGTTCTGTGTTATGGCATCGAACCTGCTTTTAAAATATCATCTCTGCAGAATGGGGGATGCTGTAAACGAACCAAGGAGTGTTTGAATTAAAAACAAACAAACAAGCAAACAAAACCCACCCACACTTGATAAATCAACTCAGCTTTCTTGTCTGCAGTTTTTGTACATCAAACACAATATTTAACGGTAATCCCAACCTCCTAAACATCATATGGGAAATCGAATTAAATACTCACTTTTAAAACTGCTTCTCAGTCAAATGCTCTTCTAAAGCAAGTTTATTACAGTCAAACAAGGAGCAAATCCTGATTTGTGCAGTTTGCCTCAGTTTTGCCTGCACTCCCAACTCTTTGGTATGGAAGTATTAATGCTAAATCCCCTTGATGTAATATAATATAGAATCCATCTTCTGGGCATATTGGAGCTGAACAAAGAAATTATTTGCAGTAATTCACTTCATGGAGCCGTCTTAGCAACATCTTGTGTTACACAAATTGCACGAGCTGAGGAGTCTGAGCTCAGAGTTAAAATGCCTAAATTGATTTTTCAAGTCTTTAATAATTTCTCACTGTTCTACATCTCAGTAATAAATGTAAGTGACATTAGGAAATCAGGTTTTGTGTGGGGAGTGGGAGCAGGGATGTGCACACAGCACAGGGTGGTGGAAGGCGAGCACTGACTGGTTTTATACGGCACAGGGAGGTTAAATTGTTATTTTAAAGTTGTTCTCCTAATGCAGACCGGGTGGGGAAATGCTGCCTGGATCTCCTGTAAGCCCTTGGAGAGTGTTTCAGCACTGGGAGGATTTGGAGAGGGCTGAGGAGTGGAACAGAGGCGAGATATTTAATATGAATTTTGAATATTTTTTTTTGCCTATTAATACTTCCTCGACTCTCCATGGCTGCCACGTCATCACCCTTGTTTCCTGTGTCTCAGTTCTAAATTTACTTCAGGAAAGCATTAAACCATGCAGGGAATATGAGAGGAAGAGCGCCTGCAGCAGGTTTGTCCAAAGTTTGGCCTCCTCTAAGTCCCTCTGTGTAGGAGCTGGTGTGGGTTGGGCGGTCGAGATGGATGCAGACGAGAGATCTCTGCAGTCAGGTCTGGGAGCATGCGGTTTATTGCACAGGACGTGGGTGCAGGGCCCTGCTTGGGGCTGCCAGCCCAGCTCAGAGCAGGCCCCAAAGAGTGAGAGAGTGTGAGAGAGCAGGAGAGTGAGAGTAGGAGCAAGAGAGTGCAAGGGAGAGCAAGAGAGCAAGAGCGCGAAGCTCTCGTTACAATACAATAAATCTTCTTCCGTGCTGAATATTCTAATTTCCACTAACCAATCTGGTACAAGATACAAATCCTATAGCATTTACATACAGCCTATAAGAATCATTGCATTACCATACTACGTTATATTTTAAACCCTAAAAACTGCTCTTTGGACCCCTTCTGCCAGGCCAGTGGGGTCTGCTCTGACCCCTGGACCTGTCTGCAAGCAGAGGGTATTGTTCAATCAAGAGGGGATTACCTTCAGCCGGCCATACCATTGTTTTCCTGTTGTTCAGTAACTGAGGCTTGGTATCTCAAAGCTTGCCTTCATTTCAATCTCGCTTATAGTTTCCATATTCTCAAAATCTTTTGCCAGGCAATCATATTAATAAGGCTTTCCTGTTTCATCTTCCCCAACACCTCTGCTCTGGCAGATCTCGGTGGTTGGAGCCATTACTTGAGTGTGGTCCTGTGTCCCCAGGTTGTCAGAAAATGACCCTGACCTCCCTTCTGGAATTGTGCATCCAGAATGGGTTTTTTTTCCTCGGGGATGGAGGCCTGGGAAGAGGGAAACTCTTCTGAGAAGCTTCAGTTAACAGAGTACTAAAATAACAATATTCAGTGTACATTTTTTATATAGCGTTGGCAAAATAAACGCACACAGAACAACTTGGAGGTATTATTGGTCAGTGTCTCGATTAATCCAGCATTTCATTCCCTAAACTCACTGATGTTTTATAACCACAGTAGGATTTGAAGAATCCAGGTCTCATTTTCCACAGGAGCTAATGAAAGCTCCACGGAGTTATGGAGTTAAAAGACAATGTAACAGGAAGAAAAAAATTGCAGCAAAAAATTTGTCTAAATTAAGGCTGTAATGGATCTCCTCAGATGTCGTGTCTTGGGGAGCTGGCCAAATTTTCTTGTGCCTTTATTGCTAAATGACTGATTACCAGATAGATGGAACGGAGCAAGCACCATATGTTTGCTTTGCCCAAAGACTCATCAATTCCCTGTCTGTTGGGTCTCTCAAACATGATGTGTGAGCTGATTCCTTCCAGGAAAACAAAGCCCAACCACGAAGTCATCAGGTTGAAGTATTATCCTTTCAGATGCTTTCTCAACCCAATTCGCTCCTTGGCTGTAAACACAAGGCAGATGCAGTCCTGAGTCCTGATTAATTGTTTGTCAAAATCCGTGTGGCTGAGCGTGGAGGGATCGTGGGCATCTTGGGATGGAAATTAACTGCTCCCAGCAGTCCAAACAGGGCCTGTGAGTGTAAAAACACTCAGGGAAGAGCACAACTCGATAAACTGGTCTGTTACGGTCAGCAAGGAACATATCAGGGGGGTCAGGCCAAGCATTTTGTGGAATAACGCCCATATATGAAATTGAGCGTTTGTTTTAAGCCGGCTCTTCAAGGGTTAGGAGAGGAGAGCGTGGCTACTGTGCTGCTCGTGCTCAGAGCAGGCCCTGGACCATGGGAAGGGCTGAATTCCCACTCCAAGGATGTCTCCGCAGCCTCCTGAGGCAAACAAGTAACTCTGGAGGCAGATAACTTGAAGCATATGTAATGACTCGAGGCTGTGTGTCGGGTCACTAACAGAGGGCCGTGAATCACCCTCCGAGGCAGTGCCCGTGTTTGGAGCAGCAATCCACCCTGCTCAACATCCTGAGTCCTGAGGGAACCTGTGTAATTCCTGTCAGGAGCAGTCACCCCTCCCTCCCCGTCGTGTTTGATGAGTTCTGCTGCAAGTAAAATGGGATGTTCTATCTTGACCCCGTATTTGGGGACCTATGGCGTTATATCCTGCCCACCATTCCTGCCCATTCCAGCAGCTCTGTGAGGGATTTGTATCCCAGAGAAACAGGGAATGAGCCAAATGAGCAAATGATGCCGCCTCTGGTTTTGTAACCCTTCACGTGCAAAGCATTAACTCCGCTCAGAGGAGACACTGTGGGGAATTTTCTGTGTGCCAGCTGGAAATCAGAGGAAATCTGGACTTGTGGAGTATTGCAGGATTCTGAACTTCTGCGGTATTGCAGGACGTGGTGTTACAACCAAACTGAATGTCAAGAGAAGCTTCTCTCTCTCCCCTTATTTTCACAGTCCTGTTTTATTTGCATTAAATTCAAGAGGGAAAACAATGTTGCTGGTTTTTCTCTCATTGTAGTAAATAACCTGGAGAAAGTACCCCCCGGTTCCTTTTGGTGTGGCTCCATCTCTCTTAGCCAAGGATTAGGACACTGCCCCAAACTTCATTAAGGATCCAGGCTGCTCTAAAAAGCTACAGCAAAGATTTCCACGCACGGTGAGTGTGCCACAGTTGTACAGATCTGATGAAATTTACAGACTTCATCCCCTCACAGATTTCTGTAGCCATTCTTCTGACCAGAGGAAATGGAAGAAGGAATAAGATCCCAAATATTCCACTCGCTGCCCTGTTTATTTAACAAGTGGCTCTCACTTGTGGCAAAATGAGGTTTCTGAAAGGTTTTAAATGTCCTGCAGGGAAGGCTGGCTCTGTCCGTGGTTTACTGGAACTTTTGCAGCTATGACCCCCAGTTACTCTCCCCACTGTTCCCGAGGTGAATGAGGTGAAATATCTGTTCCTCTCCACCCTTTGAAGCTTTTTTTAGTGACAGCCTTGGATTCCTTCTGAATGAATAACTCACTGCCAGGTCAGGCAGAGCGTGGGGCTTTGTGTGTGTGCGCACAGATAAATCCCTGCCCTGCATCCCTGCTTTCAAATCAGCTCCTCAGGAGTTTGGTTCAGTCCTTGCCGAGCTCGGTGGGAATTCTGCCTGGGGGAAAAACTGAGAACCTTCGCCTTGCCTTTGATTTCACTCGAGCTGAATTTTGAAAAAAGCCAGCTGATCCCACAGAATACTGTGAATGCCACATCTGGGAGCGCTGAGGGCTGTTTCTCCTGCGTGTGATTACCACGAAACAGCTCGGGGAGATCTGAACAGGAGAGTTTGAGCCCTTGATCCCCCTCACTGGAATCAAGGCTGGTTTTTTAGAGCACACGCAGAACAACTGATTGTTAATCGCTGCTCTCCGTGGTGTGAAGGGGAAATATTTGGACAGCAAATGTTGGAAATCAGGAGTTCAGCCCACAAATTTCCATGCCAGTGAGGAGAGAGGAAGGAATGGAGTGTAGGGATGGGATCTCCATCAGCAGAAGCTCCTTTTGGATATAGCACAGTTGACTTGGGGCTCCTAGGAGAGCCTTTCCCCCCAGTTTGCAGCAGGGAAGGAACCTCAGTCAGGGTTTCCTATGTGAATACTCGGGAAGGAGCTGAGTGGCCTTGTCCAGAACTTGTTCTAAAATAAATGACTTTGCATCAGTGGCATCATTTTCGCTCATTCCGGCCCTTTGATATATTTGACTGCATACATTGGCAGGTGGGAGGGGGGTCCCTGCAGGCTCCAGACAGTGCTGGAGAAAGGGGGCTGAGAGGGCAGTTCAGCTCAGGTGTCTCATTCAGATGTTCTAGAACACCCTCAGAGAGAACCCTTTTTTTTGGCAGTGATTGCATAAAGAGTGGGAGTGAGGTGATGAGTCCTCCTCGGGGTATTAGTCATAACACAGACACTGCCTTGAAACATCTCCACTTGGTACAGCTGTACTTTCAACTTTAAAAAGGAATCGTTTGGCTGTGGTGGGACTTGGAGGTCTGTAGATCCTCACTGGCTTTTCTGAATTTTTCTTCTATTAAACATTTCACAGTTCCACGTTAACGAATTTCTCCTAATTTCTCACTATTGGAAAACCTGGTCAGCGGGGATTTGTTTTTATCTCTCCCAAAATGACAAATACAAAGTTAATTGAAAGGGAAATGATTTTCCAGATTTACAGATTTCTAAGGCTGAGAGCCTGCATGAATAACTTTAATTAAATTCATTTTCCTGCAGAGCTGCTCCTTGTTTCAGTTCCTCAAATCCCTACACATGTTGCTCCTCCCAGCTTTTCAATTTGCTCGTGAGACATTATTTAAATGCTTGTCAGCTGCCTGAGAGAACTTGGAGGAACAGGGATCATTTCAAATGCTTTAAAAGAGAGGGGGAAGAAATATTGTGGCCTTTCCTGCTTTTGTTCTACTTGATATGGACAAGTGTGAGTCAACACCCAAGTGCTGGGTGTTAAATCTAAACTAAGAACAGTCCTGATATTTTTCTTTGATTTTTTTCTGTTTGGCCTTTGTTTGTGTAACCAGACCACGTGGTAGTGATGAGGCTTTGAATGCTGTTAACTGGGCAATTAAGAGCCTTCAGAGGATTAATCGGATATATAAGGTTAATGGGGAGTGGCATGGCCAAAACCCACTGAATGGAAGTGTTGGGCTCCTGAAGAGGTTCAGCTGGAGGGAAAGAGGTGAGTGCAGAGTTGTGTTTTCTGCAGAGAGCTTTCACAAGGTGGAGCAAGAGATGGGCCAGAAATTGTGCAGATTGATGGTGTCCTAAGGAGAGGTGTGGCAGGAGTTGTCTCCCTGTGAGGTGCAGTGGGGAACACTCAGGCACAGAGAAGGAATTGTCTTATCAAAAGGAGCAGGATGATGCCTATGGAGATTAAAGAAGGACTTGTGATCTCTGAGCTATTGGAGATGTAGAGGCAGATGCATGGAACCCGTGTGAAGAGAGAAGCAGTTTTGTTCTGGCACAAAACGTGTGCCTGGGACTTTCATTTCAGTCAGCAGTGACTGCTTTTTGTTCCAGGGAAAATGCAAGAGGGAGGGAAATTTAAGTTCTTAATGTGTGTTCTTGTTTCCTTGTTGAGCTGTTCTTAGGAAATGAAAAAAAAAAAAAAAAAGATAAATTTGTGTGTAAAAGAAGAGATGGAGCTCAGAGCCAAAGTCAGGAAAGGAAAGTGATTTCTTGAAGCTGAGCCATGGCCAGTGTCAGCAGCTCTGGTCGTGCTCCATCCATGGCAGTGGCCGGGGTGGGTGCTGATGCTCCTGTGTTTAAACGGGGAGGGGATTTTGAGCTTCAGGTTTTTCCTGCTGAGCCCTCACTCTGCAGCACGAGACTTGGCCCAGGTGTGGTGGGAATGTGCTGTGTGGGAGTGAGGGCACACGTGGTTTGTCCCAAATGCCAGGGGAAGGATTCCCAGAGGAAAGGGTGGCGCGTGGAGTTTAAAAACTGGCTGTGAGTTCAAGTGTGCAAGAGTCATGGCAAGGATTACTTCCCTTTTTTTTTAATTTTACTTTGAAAGGAGGGAAAGAATTTTTTTTTCTTCTGGCTCACTACCTCTAAAATTTCTTCTCCATCTGGTATGAAAATTTGAGGAGAGATTAACAATCAAACGCTGTGTGGTGAAAACTTAGAAAATAAAGTTAGCTGAGTTGCAGATTAAGTCACAGGACAGTTATCAGGTATGTGATACACAGACTATTTATCTAAGGAAGGACAAAGACACCAAGCTGTGCAGATAAGCTCTGAATTATCATAAACTCCATTTCACGTAAGAAACTGGTCTTTTAATTCAAAAGGAAATATTCATAAGCCATCTTAGTTTCTAATTTGAATATAATGTGACGAAACCTGTTAATAGAAGGGACTGGTGGGATTTCTCCCTTTTGCTGTCACAACAGGTGGCTGTGGAACACAGACTTAATAAGGTAACCCTTCAGAAATTAGAGCCTCATGAATTTTAAGAGGAAATTCAAATGCATATCAAGGATAGAGAAACAGGATCTTCCCTTGCATGGGGAAAAAGAAAAGAGTTTGTTCCAAAGTCCAAGGAGCTTTGTGAGGAAAGCTGTGTTGATTTTGGTCCAAGTGTTAGTCTGGTCTTGAGGAAAGCTGCCAAATCTGCATGTTTTTAAGTTTGGGGTGATTACATTTTGGTCAGGGCTGAATGCAAAAACATGATCTGAACTCTGTGGCTTGCAGCTGGTAGGAAAACTCCATGTTTATTGGTGGGATGACAGGAAGTTCAATCCTAAGAAATGTCATGAAACTGTGTTTTCACTCCAAGAATTTAGCCTTTGCTTTTACCTAAGCTTTATGATAGACCAAGAGGAAGAGAGAACAACTCACTGCACAACAAGCATAAACTCTGTTTGGATGCCAGATACACATTTTAATTCAATTGTGTATCAGTATTTAAAATAAAAACCTCGCCGGAGTCAGGACATTCTGATTGCATTTTATTTTAATGATGTTCTTGCAAAACTTGGGGCTGGTGAAAGCAACTCTGGGCCTTGATCTGCAATTCCTGGTGCATCTTGCTTTGTTTAATGAGGTGATTCATCCACCGGGTGATGCCCCAGTTGTCCTTGTGGAGCTGCCCATTAAACACATGGCGCAGCCATTCCTTCCCCTGCTTCTGGAAATAATGATCCTTTCAGCTGAGCTGCATCAGATGGACAAGGTTTATGGAATGTCTTTTTAAGTGAGATGTCCAGGTTGGGGCAGTCCAGGGGAAGGAACACTTTTCAAAACAATTTTTTTAGCCAATCTGTGCTTTCGACTGTTGGGGAAGAAATACTGGGTTTTGAAGAGGCTTAATGGCTTTGGAGGTGGTTTGGGAACGGTCAGAGTGTTGGACGTGAGCACTGAGGAGGAGAGAGCAGCAGAGTTATGGAACAAAATAGAATTTGGGTAAACAAATGGTAGGAGGGAGCATCTGCCTCCGTCTCTGTTGGGTTCTTGGTGGAGTCCCAGCCCTGCAGAGCCCGTTCCTGTTTGGGCTTTACCCAACACCCTCCAGAGTCAGGTGGGAAGTTCTCCAAGCTTTCTCAGGTCACGTCCAAGGGGGTCCTCCATGGCTTATCTGCCCCTTCTGACCAGCCAGCTCTGAGCTGTGCATCCCGCTAAAACCCCGACAGCATATTCCAGCTTTGAGAGTTGCCAGTTATTTCGAAATGACCTAAACAATCGCTATGTGGAAGAATTTTCCAGTTCCTTTTCTTAATTTCAGCGCTGCGTCCCTGATTTTCCCCCTGTTGTTCAGCGGAATGGCTTTGCTGATGAGTTGCCATGCCTCGGTACTAAGCTACTTAATGTGTCTTGAAATAGTCTAATTTTTTTGGCGTTCCAGAGGACACGGAATTATATACATTATTCAGGATGCCCCGTGTTATTCCCTAAAGGATATAAAAATAGAAATTAATAAAAAGTGGTTTAAGTGGATGCGGGGTTCTGAGGGGGATTAAGGCTGTGCGTGCCCACAGGTTTGTCTGCTCCTCATTGTGACTTTGCTCTCTCTGACGTAAACAAGCGAGATGACCTTCCCCTGGCAGAACACAGACAGAGTGGGGTGGGAAGTGTGTATAATTTATAAGCTTTTCTCTATAGATAAGAATGAATATCCTATATAAGTCACGGCGCTGCAGAAGTCAGGAGGAATTTTCAGTGCTGCGAGGTGATGCAAGCCCCCGTCTGTCAGGGTTGGGCCTTCTCAGAAGGTGTGTGTTGGATGAAAAATAAATCTGCCACAAGATGAAGATACTGCAACCTATTTCGGTGGGTCTTGGGCCAGGGGAAGTTTGTGTGTGGGGAAGTGAAGTAGCTCCACAGGAAGTATGAAATCCATAACTCTCCTTGCCTCTTGGATTGTTTCTAAAGCCTCTTTGTATCTCTTACTGTGCAGTTTGACATTTAAATGCTGCTCAGGTCACCCAAGTCTGTAATATTTTGTTTTTAACGCTCACAGTTGGCACCCAGCCCCGCAGGTTTGCAGCTCAGCCTGGGTAAATCCTGTTCCTAGAGAAGCTGTGGGCTGTAAGCTGTGCTGTACGTAGGGAATGAGATCAAATTTCAGGAAAACCCATCTGAATCTTAGAACAGAATTACGGAGTCGGTCGGGTTGGAAAAGACCTTTTAGGATCATCAAGTCCAGCTGTCAAGCAGCACCACCACCACGTTCACCACTAACCCATGTCCTCCAGTGCCACATCCACACATTTTTCAAACCCTTCCAGGGATGGTGATTCCACCACTTCCCCGGGCAGCCTGATCCTGGCCTTGGCAACCCTTTCTGTCAAGAACTTTTTCCAGATGCCCATCTAAACCTCCCCTGGGGCCATTTCCTTTTAACCTGTGTTACTTGGAAGGAGAGACTGGCACTCATCTCACTACAGCCCCCTTCCAGGGAGCTGTAAAATGTGGGAAGGCCTCCCTGGAGCCTCCTTTTCTCCAGGCTAAACACCCAAAACCCCCAAGCCGTGTGAGCGCTGCTGGCTGCTGCCAAGGAGAGCAGGCAGTTGTGTGAACTGGATGGCAAAAGCAGCAGGGGAAAGGATGGAACAACATGCTTGGAATGTCTGGATAAATCTGTCGAAGCCTCACCCGTGTTGTGCAGAGGCAGGGAAAGAAATGCAAATTTAAGACAGGCTTATAACCATGAGCACTGGGAAACTGCTGCTGGGCTCTCTCCTGCAGATCCAGAGGTGCAAACTGTTTTACTGCTATTAGCAGGGAGCCCCTGGGCTGTAATTACACAGCCATGGAGCCCAGAATGTTTTTCCAAGATGCCCTAGCACTCGCTGGTTTGCTGGAACCCAGTGGTGCTCTTTGCTGCCTCGTTCCGACAGAAAACACCCAGGGCTGCCTCTTGCTCCATGGAAGGCAGCAAGAGGAGTTAACTGAATTAAATCCTGAGGCTGGGAAGGCAGGCTGAAATCTGGAGCCTGAGCTGTGTTTGAGGTTGAAGAGTGACACTAAGAAAGTCTTGGAGTGCGAGTTCACTGCTTGGAGGTGAATGGGGCGCAGGAAAGGTGAAAGTGGAGTGGGGAGGAGGCTGCCAAAATGAGGCCGAAACACTTGAGGGCTGATCCAGGGCTCTGCAAGCGTTCTCACCGCTGGTAACTTCACTCTTGTTCCCAGTGGTGTGTGATGAATTGGGCCACAGCAAAAATCTTACAAGCCACAAACGGTTCCCACATTCCAATTTTCCCATTTGATGGTTTCGTTTGCAGGAATGTTTTATTGACCAGTGTTGTGTGAGAAGGTCTTTGTGGAGGAACTCAGCGTCTCAAATGGAGGGTGAAAATCTGTTGCTCCTAATGAACTGGCTTAATTCTGAGCAAATTGACTGACTGGGCAAAACAAGGTTGGACTTCGAGGTTGTTTAAGCACTGAATGTTTTGGGATTTTTTTGTGTGTGTGTTCTGCTGCACATACTTTCAAGCAGTCAGTATGTTCCCATAAGAGGCATAAGAAAGAAAAAAGCCTGGCAATTCAGGTTATAAGTACAGAACTTGTAAACTGTGATCACTGAAAACAGTGAACTATATTAATATAGCAGCAAAATTAGGTCCTGGCCAACTGGTATTTGGCAGAGAAAATATTGGAGGGATCACATCCCAGGAAGAAACTAAATTGTGTTGATGGTAGTTCTTATTTTCCGTAGCTGAATATATACCTTTATCTTTTCCCCAATAACATTTTCTACATGTTTTTCATATACTCTTACTTCTCTTGCTCATCACCAGCAGGGCAAGAATTTAGGGGGGAAAAGTGAGGAGAGAAAAAAATCGAGGCTTGTCACTGAATTCCTCTTAACTTGCTAGAGAGAAACCTGTTGATAACGTGAGTGGGGACTCGTGTTTGTACCACGCTGGCAACATGGTTTCAGTATTCCCCTACCTAAATATTCAAGATCAATTTTAGTTCGGCCAAAAGATAAGAAATTAATTAAAATTTTTGCTTCTTGGCTGGGGAGAAGAAAATCTGTGCAGGAGTCTTTATCACAAGATCTGAGAGGCTGAAGAATTTGCTCATCTCTGTGCGAGTCATTTGATATTTCTTATGGTTCCTTCCCAAACCTGACACTTAAATATGGTGTGTTGGTTTTAGGCAGCTCGGACCTGAACTCTGATTTTATTGCCACTTTGGAAACAAAATCCTTCTTTCCGAGGGTTCCGTTCTGTGCTGGATGTTGGAAAAAAGCACAATAGATGTCAACTCTGCCTTAAAAGTTGGAGGTTCAGTTTGGGTAGGCACTAACTAGATAATTGCTACCTGCTGTGGAACAGAAGATGTTGTTATTTAACGTATGCAGATTTTGAGCAAAGAGAAAAAAAAAAGCCTGATGAATAACCTCATTTTCAGGCACAAAATGCACGTTAATTTGAGACTGAGATTTAAAAAAAATGTACATTACTCCTCCTCCCCTGTGTATCAGTGGAGGGAAGCTCTGGTTTCTCATTCCTGTGGAGAAAACAGGAGCTTGGCTTGTGCTTACAGGAAATGTTGGGCTTTCTTGTTCTGGTTTTTTTTCCCCCTTGTGGTTATGTTTTCGATCAGTTGAGCCCCAAGTTTGTCTTTCTGCTGAAGTTTTGCCCTCTAACTTCACGAGGGCTTCAGCAGGACTCCTCACCCTCACATTCCCTGTCTCCCTGCCCTTCCTTTCTCCCTGTCTCCCAGTGGATGTCGCACATTTTCTCTCTCCCTTGGCACAAATTTGGCAGTGGAAAGGGAAAGGACCACATGGATCTTTGATTCTCCTCGTTCTTATCACTTTACCGCTCTCTGGAAAGTGTCTTTTCGTTGTGCTATCTGTGTTTGGAGCCTTAGCAAGCTGCATTTCTGAGGCAGGATGGGCCAGCATGTGTTTGATTTCCACACTGGAGAGTTGGAGATGTTGGATAAGGAACAAGGTGCCTCCTCGTTCTCCCTGTCCTCTCCACGGGTGCTCGAGATGCTGTCTTAAAGAAAAATGGTGGCAACTTTTGATACTGGTATCATCTCAGGCCTCTCTGAGTTTGAAAGTTTTGTATCCTTTTACCCTTGTTCCTCCATCTCTGCCAGCTTTTCCCAAGTGCAGAAAATCTGACAAAAGTTTCCTTTATCTCGTGCTGATGTCTGTGTGCAGATGAAGTACTGCAGGTGTTTGAGATGGTGATATGCTGCAGAGGTCATTATTTTTCCTAGACACTGGGAATGGAGAATACAAAGGATAAAGACACATTAAGTTCACCAGAACCAGGGGAGGTTGTAATCTTCATGCTGGGAAGTATCTCCCTCAGCAAAGAGTTGGAGGTACAACCTGTTGAATCATTTTAAATACCATTTTCTTCTCTTGTGATGTCGTAGCAGTGTTTCCTGTGTAATTTGGCAGCTGAAATGTGGGAAAAGAATACTGTCACTCCTGCTTATTGTTGTCTTCTGCGAGGCAGAAATCTTCCTCACGCGTGGGCTGGTGCTGGCAAAATCACAGCGGAAATCCTCCGAGCCTCAGAGGAGCAGAGGTGTGGAAATGCAGGGTTTGAAAGCAGGGGTTCAGGGAAGGTTTGTGCCGGGGGAGGAGCTGGGCTCTGCATCTGCTTCATCCTCAACTAAACTGGTGCTGGTACCAGTTCTATAACACAATTTCCAGCTGTCGTTGTCAAGCTGTGGCTTGGCTCGTTCCTCCTCTTGCTGACAGCATGGTGGGGAATCTGAGAGACTGTTTCCAAGGATTCTGGAGTTTCCCTAATCTGTGGCTGAGGGAAGAAGTTGGCTCCTGCAGCGAGGAAACCTTCCTTACATCTAGAAACTGCCCTGAGTGGGGGAGCTGGAGCTGTTTCAGCTGGGTCTCTGTCCTGTTGGGTTTGTGGCGACATCCTGGCACCAAAAGGCTGGAATTATTTAAGGATGGGATTCGTGGAGCTGCCTGGGGAAGCTGGGGTGTGCACAGGGACAAAAAAAGCTGCTCTGGTACCCCCAAGCCAGGATTGCCTCGGCCAGGACGGTGCCATCACCCCAAAGCTCTGCACTGGATGTCAGCTCCTTGTGCTCCTGCCTCTTCTGGCCCTCCCAGATATAACAGGAGCATTGCCTGGGAACAGCTGAAAACTGCAAGCTGCTGTTTGGGTTGATTAATTTATGAAGCTTGTAAGTCATTTTCTGTAATAATTACCCAGGTTGAAAATGATTAAAATTCATCCTCAGCTGCTTCTTATAGTCGAGCTTGTGCTGCTTTATGGGGTAGGTGGAATAATTTCTTGTAAGAGCCCATTTAAAAGCTTTCTTGAAGAGATTAGCAACTGTCATCTTTATTTCTACTATTCTCCTTTTCTAGGATTTGTGCTTCTACTCCCACTTCTACGTATTGGGACTATGATACCTTGTTGGGAGTGAAATGGGAGATAAACTGAACACAACTGGTTTGTTCCAGGAACTCCAGACCTCCTTGAACTAATTCCAGTGGCTGTAACTCATTAGCACAGCTGTAATTTGGGTGTGCTGGACATCATTTTGTGAGGCTGGGGTTTTAATCCTGGAGTTTTTTAATAAAGGGCCACTGGCAAAATCAGAATTGTTTGCAAGAAGCAAGAATTGGATGGATGATATCAGTCAGCAGCCTGAAAATAATCACAAAAGAGTTTTTTTTTTTAATTACAAATTGTGTGAAGATTTTTTTGTGGGATGATGTAGTGGCTTTTTATGTGGACTTGTGGACTGACCCTTCTCTGGCAGCTCCCGTGTTCTGAAGTCAAACTTGAGTGAAGCAGAGCAGTGCCTTGCTTGGGAAAAAGGAAAATATCCCAAACTTTCTAACTCATTTCATAACTTCATGAAAAACAAACAGGGTGAGGGTGGGACTTGCATTTTGTTCTGAATTTCTTGAGCTATAAGTAGGCCCGTTGAAATGGATGTTTTGTGCTTGGTCTGTGTTGTTCAGATCTGTGCTGAACTTCCCTTTCCTGCCCGAATCTTCTGGAATGGATCGGCCTCCTGACCGAGGGGAGCTGCTGGAGCTGGGGGAAGGAGTCCCAGTGCCCGCAGGGGGCCTCAGCCGGTGTCTGTCTGGGGCAGCTTTTGCAGAGTCAGGAGCTGGGGCTGCGTTTTTCACTCACAGATTCAGAGAATGTCTGGGTTGGAAGAGACCTTCAAGATTGTCGAGTCCAACCTGTGCCCTAACACCTCAACTAGATCATGGCTCCAAGTGCCACATCCAGTCTTTTTTTAAACACATCCAGGGACGGTGATTCCACCACCTCCCCAGGCAGTCTGTTCCAATACTTTATCACCCTTTCTGTAAAAAACTTTTTCCTAATATCTAGCCTAAATTTCCCTTGACGCAGCTTGAGACTGTGTCCTCTTGTTCTATCAGTTGCTGCCTGGTGGAAGAGCCCGACCCCCACCTGACTGCAGCCACCTTTCAGGAAGTTGTAGAGAGCAATAAGGTCACCCCTGAGTCTCCTCTTCTCCAGGCTGANCTGCTGGCCACACCATTCCTAATACAGGCTCCTGATGACAGCTCTCACTCTCAGGGAACCACAGATCAGCCTCCCCTTGCTGCCGCTGCATTTTCTGTACAGCGCAGGTGTTCCCTTCTTATTTCCCACTGGGTGGGCGAGAGCCCAACTCAAAACCCGGTCAGATCCTCCCAGTGAGGTGCCCAGGGATGGAGGAACTTCCACGCTGACCTATTAAAACAATTCAACAGTCTGTTTTCTGGGCAAGGCAGCTTCAAACTTCTCTTGGAGCAGATTTACCCACTCAGCAGAGCACACAACATCTATTATTACCAGAGAAGCTTCACTCTCCTGAGCTTTAATTAGAAGCCCCTGTTGCAGGTTGTCAGGAGAATGCCAGAATAGCCGTAATGGGAGCTGCTGCAATTCATCACCCCTCTCACTTCTCTGGGCAGGCGAGGAGCACGGAAATATAGGTGGCCAAGCGGTGAGAAATGGCAAGATGATTCACAAGTGCTGTGCCCATGCCTGGAGATTAATTGAGTGAGAGATCCTCTCTGTGCAGCTCGAGTTAATGAACACGACCAATCATTCCTGGCGAGCTGGGAGCCCTCACGCACACCCCGAGTGCCTTCCAGGGAGGGAGGAGAGCAGCTCGGGCAGCTTTTGGGGTGCTGCAGTTTGGTACCTGCTGCTGGCTGGGCTCTGTGTGCTCCGGCACGAGGCAGATCACATGGATTTAAGGAGTTTGGCTTTTTTATAATGAGTATTACTTGAATAACCCAGCATCAGATGGCATCCGATTGTTGTTCTGTCAAGTGATTTCCTGCTGAAGTGGGTAACTCTGGGAGTAAAATCATTTTCCTTGCCCCGCTGATGAAACTCAAACACTGAAATTCACGCTAACCTTCTTTAACAGTGGCAGAGAAGCACACTTGACATATTGAGGCTTCTTGAGCTGGTTCCCATTTTTATTGTGGCCAGAAGTTTTGTTAGAACAGCTGTTCCCGAGCCTGGCTGTTAATCCTGTTTTTATTATTATTTTATTTTTATTAAGGAAGAAAGGAGTGCAGCAGCAGTGTTTGGGATGCTTCAGCAGCGCAGCACACAGGCTCAGTTGGCTTCAGGCATGGATGAATGGGCAAGGAGGATTCTGTTTTATTTGTATTTCTAGGGGTATTTTGAGCTATTAAAAAAAAAGAAATTAGCTCTATCCGGTGTCTTAAACCTCTCTGAGCTTCAAGGCAAAGAATATTGTGACTGTAAGTTGTTTTTAATTGAAAAAAGTTTTCAGTCTCCACAGATGCATGGAATTATTAAGGTTGGGAAAGATCTGAGGTCACCAAGTCCGACCATCAGCCCAGCACCGCCACAGTCACCGTTAAGCCGTGTCCTCAAGTGCCACATCCGCTCATTTTTGAGCACTTCCAGGCGTGGTGATTCCACCACTTCCCTGGGCAGCCTGTAGAACCTGGGGCTTCCTGGCTGGAGACCACTCCTTGTTTGAATGTGCCTTCCGTGGCCTTTAGAATCAGAGGCAAAAGCCATTTTCTGTGCTGTGATCTGTTGGACCTTCTCATTCCATCTGCTCAACTCCTTCTGCCCTTTTGGCTTCTTGTTGCTGTTGAATGATGTCTTAAATAGACTTGGGGCAGTGATTTATTCATTTCCAATACACCAGGGTACCCAGACTCCTGCAATTACTACACAAAAAAAAAAGGAATACAAAATTTGGAGGATATAGCCCGGGTTTCATTGATCAGCTGTCTCATGAAGAGCTGTGGGGCTGCTGCTGCTGTGAAGTGAGCTGTTGGTAGAGCTGCAGCTCCTGGGGGCATCTTCCATCAGGACCACCCTGAGTTACTCAGCTTTGCACCTTGGATAGCTTGGTTTGTAGAGGGGATGGAAATTGTGATTTCGGGCTGTTCTGTTGTTACAGCATCCATCCCTATCTGTGGTAACCATTAAAAACGTCTTTGATTTTAAAACAAAACCCCCCAAATTTTTTGTTTATTGGCCTTCAGTGCTTTGGTGCTGCTGCAGAGGTGTGCAGTGCCTTAACCTTTTCTGGATTCCATTTGGTGACAAACTGGAGTCTTTTCAGGTCTCTTCTTTTTTTCCAGAGCTGGGCTTTCCCTTCCGTGTTTCCATGAGAAGCTGTCATTTCCCTCAGAGCAGTGTGCTAGGCTTCCCTGAGCACTCCTGGTAAAGGAGCTTTCTTCAAAGCCTCTTGCAGAAAAAAAAAAAAAAATATCCATTTTCACAGTGCTGGGAGGAGGAGGAGAGGGAAAGAATCCACGGAAAAACCCCAGATCCTTTTTCAATACCTCGGTTCTGTGGCACAGCTGAAGTTTGCACTAATTAGAAATCATCTGGAGGCTCTGCAGCAGATTGAGTCTTCGGCTGGAAGTGCTTCCTGACAGGTGGTTCAGCACAGAGCAACATCACAATTACCTAACCCCCTGTTTGATTTGTGTAAACCCTCATTACCACTCACATTATTTAATGAACTATGAGCTTTCCCTGGCCTCCCTGCAGAACACAGTGCTCCGTTCCAAATCTGCAGCCTGCGCTCCGGGTTTAACCCTTCTCTTCCGAGGTGAGGGAACCTCACTGTCGATGAGGAGGTGAAAACTGGGATTTAAATGCTACAGATTCTTCTGGTAGGAAGATCAGAGCATCACTGGCTTGTTTGGATTGGGAGGGAGCTTAAACTGATCCTATTCCACCCCCTGCCATGGGCAGCGGCACCTTCCACTCTCCCAGGCTGCTCCAAGCCCTGTGCAACCTGGCCTTGGACACTTTCAGGGATGGGGAAGATGTGTGATGATTTAAAACTTAAACTGTGTAGTCAGAGGCTTCATTTTATTCTCTAGATTGGGGGGATTTTGTTTAGCTCAGTTATATCTCATTGCATTGTTGTGGACTGGAGGAATTAACTCTTGAATGGATAAGGCAAAACTCGAGATGGTCACTCGGAGATTTTTTCCTGAGTATTTTTAACAAGTCCAACGCAGCTTCCATGGTTTCTGTAGCCATTCCCAATCAGAAAGAGAAAGATAAGGGTTCTGCTGGCCATGAAGGATTTCCTGAGCTTACCAGAGCTTGCTGTATCTCTGCGGGTTTTGTATCCAGTGCCCTCAGGGTTATGGACTCTCGGTGTACTCGGAGTCCTCGTCGGAGTCTGGCCGCCTCGGCCCCGCGGGAGGTGTTTCATAAACTGAATTTATGTGGAGTAACACAGCTGCAGGATGGTCTGTGACCCATAGAAATATTCCTTCTCATGCAGTTCAGCCTCTGATGTGATTACACTCTTCAGCAAACACATATATTGAAATGCTCCTTCCAAGTGAACTTGGCTGTTTGCTGTTTATTACGAGAGAACCTCTCAGTGGAGCAAATGAAGGCAAAATTTGAATCCACAGGCACGGGGAGAGATCTATTTTGTGTTGTTTGCTTCCCTCACAGACCTGTATTAATCAGTCATTATTTCTGTCTGGTTCCTTTTACAAATAACTTGAACTTTATATCTTCCAGAAAAAAAAATGGCAATAACTTCCACGGTTCCAGAGTTATGACTCATAGCTACAAACGATGAACCAGATAACACAGGAAGGTGTTTCTTTAGAAGCAGTTATTAGCATTGGGTGGGGTGATGAAATGTTCATGTCATGTTTTATTTGGGTGGTGTTACACAAGCCCAGGAGGTAAAAGGCTTTTTATGGAATGTGTTTGCTGCATCAGCTCCTTGGGGAAAAGGAGGTTTGGAGAGGCTAAGTAAAAAGGATACTCCCCCAAATAATATTAATTAAGTTTATAGTTTTATTCTCTGTTATAGATGAAATTAACAGGTGTTCAGGGCACACTTAGAACCACAGAGTGGTTTGGGTTGGAAGAGAACTTCAAACCCATCCAGTGCCACCCCTGCCATGGCAGGGACACCTCCCACTGCTCCCAGCCCTGCCCAGCCTGGCCTCGGACACTTCCAGGGATCCAGGGGCAGCCACAGCTGCTCTGGGAAACTGTGCCAGAAGAATTTCTTCCCAAAACCTAATCTAAGCCTTGCCTCCTTCATCTTAGGGCTCAGGACTTACACTGGTGTGGACTATCCTGGAAATGTTTATCATGAGGGGAAGAATGACGTGGAAATGGGCAGGAGAGGCTGAGCATTAATTCCAAGGGAAGAAAAGAGGTCTGTGGAAAGAAGCAGCCAAGGGTAGGAAGTCAGAGCAGCACCCAGGCGCAACTCTGCTTCTCCCAGTGAAAACCCACCCCTGATGTGGCCCCGCCAGGAATATGGAGGGCGAATATTGGTTATCTTTGGGCATTTTTATCGAGTCCTGGCGATTTCCGTCAGGGAATGGGTGTGACAGAGCAGCGGGAAGGGATGTGATGGGTTCACTCTGCCTGGGGAGTGTCCGTGTTCCAGGTGTGTCCCTCACCCCCCTCACCCAGCCAGGCTCCAGGTGTGCGTTTTCCTCCTGAATTCCAGTGATTTTGGCAGAGTTTCCCCTGCGTGTCTTAAGGCCAGACTGGAGCCACTCGAGCTGTGAGATGTGAACAGGCTCTGGGTGGCTCTGGGCTGTCAGAGGGACATGTGTATTTGAAGGCCCCAGATCTGTGCATCTGCTCAGCAATATTGTCTGAGCCACCCCTGTGAGTCAGGGAAATTACTCATCCTGCACACAGGGCCATTTATAGACCTCTGCCAGATTGGAGCCTGACAGTGTGGTGGGATGAGCAGCTCCTCAGATGCTGGCTGGAACACTGACTGGTAAAAGAAAAAAGACTTTGGCAGCTTAAATTATTTGCCAAATCTAAGTCGGTTGCGTGCCTGAAGTGAAAAAGTGTTTTACAGCATTAAATTAATGAAGTTGCATTTTAAATGTAGAGTCCTCCCAGTCAGAGATGTCAATATCCATATTGCCCAGGAAGCTGTAGGAGTTTTAGGGCAACAAATGTTCATAGGTGCGTGGATACAGAGCTTAAATTCTCAATCAGCCCCTCCTGTGCCTGTTGCAGTGGAGGCTCAATGAATTCAGGGAAAGCTGATCTCTTCCAGGAATTTTTTTTTTTTTTCTGATGAGTTGTATTGTGGAGGAAATTGCTCTTTGATTTTTGCCCTCTTCAGCAGCTGCTGCTCTCACTGAAGAAGTGCCCGCTGAAGTGCCAACACCAGCTCAAGACCAGGTTCAAGTGCAGCACTGCTGTTAATCGGGCTCAGTTAATTTGCATCTCACGTGGAGCCTAATCCACCGCCTATTGAAGTCACTGCAAAAATTCTCTTTGACCCGGGCAGGCTCATAACAACTCGAGCCTGGGTTTCATGACTAAAACAACTTAAAAAATGTCCCCAAAGGACACGGAAACTCAGTGGAATTACACAGCTGGCAGATCCGCTTGCATTTGCTTCCACCAAACAAACGGGTGATTTTCAGTAGTGAGGTTTCAGTGCTGGCAGTGTTTGCTGTCACTTTGAAATCCACAGGCAGCTGCTCGCACTGGGGCTTATTTTAGAAATCATGAAAAGGTGAGGCCTCCTTCTGCCAGCTGGAGTAGGATCTAACTTGTGTGATCAGGGGAAAAAAAATGACGCTGGCAAAACGAGGGGCATTTTTACCCTGGGAATGCAGTGCACAGGGGGAATTTCCTGAGCACGGCATGCGCAGGAGCTGAGCTGGGGCAGGAAGAGCAGTGATCACACCCTACTCAGCGTGGCTGAGAATTCCAGTGGCAGGCTGCTGCTGGGTGTGGAGAAGACACGAAAGAAATGCCGGAACAAAATGTTAACAAAAAATGTTAACTGTGCTCTGCACCTTCTAGTAGTTAAGATATTAATTTCAAGAATTTCTGTGTGTGGTGCTCAAGTTCTTCAGTCATTCTCTTTCCTTCACACTAAACCTTAATATGTTTGCATTTGGTGAATATTTTCCTTTAAGAGTGTCACAAGTTGTATTTAGTTTTTCACATTTTTACAACTATTTCCATTTCAACTTTGATAATAACTCATCGATTGGAACTATTCCTTGGCATACCAGATGAGCAAATTAGTAAATCTTGCACTCCTGCTACCTTGAAAAAATTAATGTTTAATTAAGCTTTAACTTCTTAACCCTAAATGCCACAACTTCCAGGCTTGTTCTGATGTTTTTTCCATGCATCTAACCCAGGGATTCTCCAGTATACCCAAGGATTCTCCAATAAACCCTAGATTTTATTTTCACTAAACACTGATGGGTGAGCTCCTGCTCCTTGCCAAGGTTATGTGTTTAAATTGCTCAATATTTTAAATAAAACCGAGTTTTTATTCAATGTGCTTCATGAACATCATGGGAAGGTGTCTGAGATACTGCAGCACCACCTGCTAAACTTTTAATTTTGGGGGTTTTTTTCAGTTAACCTAAATGGATACATTGTCCTCTCCCAGGAGAGCAAGATCCAGCTGCAAAGAGTGAATATCCCTCTATTTATGGACGTGATCTTTGACAGGAATTAATGTTTATCAATGAAAGACAAATTTAGAGAGTTCAGTGTCTTTATCCTTGTGCAGATCAGGGTGAGGAGAGTTTTGCCTGCTTGACTCGCTCTGAAATCGTTGGAGATCTGTAAATTCAGCTCTAATCTTCCTACAGGGAAATGTTACTGTTAATATCCAAAGCCTATTAAAAAGGAATTTCACATCTTTGGAATTTATTATCAAATCTCAAAGATGTGAAACCAATTTTTAATAGGTTTTGAACTTTATAGGCTCTCTGTAAGGAAATAATATTGTGATGTGGTTTAAAGCTTGTGAAGTGCGTTTTCTTCCCCTTCTATAACAGTTGTTTTAAAGTAGTGATTTACAGTTGTTTGAGGAGGTTTTTTTTGTGTTCTCCCTCCTTCCCAC
>WEIT01008131.1:90293-107786 GCA_013389985.1 Dryoscopus gambensis | reverse complement strand
CCACCACTGTTTCCCCCCCCCCCAGTGAACAGATTTTTATGTAACAAAAATTTCATAAGCGCTTGGGATGATGGAAATCGCCTAATTCATTGGCGAGATCTGTTATTTCCATAAAAATCACCTTTTTTTTCCCCCCTCCCTGCCAGTCCCATGAGTGCTCAATGGCATTGGCATTTTCTTTACTGTGCCTTCATCATAAATTCTGTAATATCGGTAATGTACTTAGAGATACAGTAAATATACTTATTATAGCAACTGCAACTGTGCTTCATCCAGCTTCAGTAATTAGCCATGCTAATTACAGTTGGGATGTGGGCTGGGAGCTGGTGTGCTGCATTAAAACCAGAGAAATTAAAAACAGAGCCGTTTGATGGAACTATTATGTTCTTTTGGGGACTGCAGATCTTAGTGAGGCATTAGCTAATTAAAAACACCAGGATAGGTCCTGAATAAACTATTAAAGCTAAAGGTTACTTTCACACTTGAGTGGTGGATGTCAAAATGAGGGGTTTCTTCCCTTATTTGTGGCCCGGGTGGAATATGGATTTAAAAATACCAAGCACAAAAAAAAATTCCTTGGTTTTATAATGGCGCAAACTGTGATGGCAAAAGGAGTTTGGAAAGGCTTTAGCTGTGTGGTCAGTTTTCAGTTTTGGTTGCCTAAAGGGGCTCCAGGAGAGCTGGAGAGGGACTGGGGACAAAGGATGGAGGGACAGGACACAGGGAATGGCTTCCCACTGCCAGAGGGCAGGGATAGATGGGATATTGGGCAGGAATTGTTCCCTGGGAGGGTGGGGAGGCCCTGGCACAGAGTGCCCAGAGCAGCTGTGGCTGCCCCTGGATCCCTGGCAGTGCCCAAGGCCAGGCTGGACAGGGCTTGGAGCAGCCTGGGGCAGTGGGAGGTGTCCCTGCCATGGCAGGGGGTGGCACTGGGTGATTTTTAAGGTCTCTTCCAGCCCCAATCATTCCGTGATTCTCTGAAACACTTGGAGGAAATATCCCTGTGATCCCACTCCCCAGCCAGGCCAGGGGCTGGATGCCAACCTGAGAAATGTCCCTGAGGTATTTCTGGGGTTGTGCTGCTCTTCAGAGCTCTCTCCTTAGCCCTCCTGAATCCTGAATCACTTATCCTCTATTACTGGCTAAATCCTTTCCTCAGCAATGGGAGCAAGCAAAGAAATCCAGGTCTTTGCGGAGGATTTTGAAAGCCACGGTGACATTGACTCTTAGGAGAGGATGGGGATGTGGAAGCTGCAGTGTTTGACAACTCATTCCAAAAGAGAATTCTTGTAAGAATACTCTTTAGAAGAAAATACATCAGTGCTGGGACTGTGTCTGTAATATCCAGTTCAAAAGCATCCGATTTAGGAGACAAAGTGTGCATGAAACAGATTTTTTTATTTTTTTTTTTCCACTGCCATAATGTAGGTGTTGAAAAATGAAAAAGGGCAAAAACCTGCCCCGAACGAGGTCTGTGCTTCCTGGAAGTTGATTGCCCTGGAAAGAGGTGTGGACTCCCCATGCCTGGCAGTGGCCTGGACAGGGCCTGGAGCCACCTGGGGTAGTGGAAGGTGTCCCTGCCCATGGCAGGGGTGGGATGGGATGGGATGAATTTCAGTGTCCCTCCCAGCCCACCCCATCCTGGGATTCTGGGATTTCTGCTCACGGCCTGATGGATGAGAGAGGCCCGTTCCCTGTGGAATCAGTTGGCAGCAATGAAATCCCAGCTTGAAAGCTTTGTTTCTGTCGGAGCAAGGCAAGGGATCATCTGTTCAAGGCTCGGGGAATCTCGGGGCTCTGTGGCTCAGAAAAGTTTGAGGCCCCTTCCAAACGAGCATCACTCTCCTGCTGATTTATCTGCACAAATTCCGTGGCTTTGTTGTTCAACATTGGGGAAAAATCTGCTCCTACAATCTGGATACTAAAACACTCCTGCCTGTTTCCAATGCTAATGCTTCAAATTTTCCCGGGGAATAAATTTCCCGGGGAGCACGATGAGGCTGAGTGCGTGGGAGGGGCAGAGTGAAGGCTGCGGAGCTGGGGGAGTTATTTGGTTCCCAAACTGTCTTTCATGTCTTCAAGAGTTCTTCCACCTTTCTTCAGAAGGACAAGGACACCTCCAGGAAAGTAGAAGGGACTTTGCTTTTGGAAGGGGAAGGTAAAAATTCAAAGTATTTAGGTGAGGTGTTCTGCAGGAAAGGGGGTGAGAGCAGAAGTGTCTGGGGATATCTTAACAAAGAGGCTTCCCCAAAAAGACTCTTCAAAAACTTCCTCTTGCATCATTCCAGTGAACATTCTCCTCAGAAAACACACGTTGCAGGTTATTTACATTTAAAATAGTATAATTACCAGTCAGAGAGACGCCACATCCACATTGCCAAGGAGTACTTTGTTTAATTAATACTTTCTAATGTCCTTTCCAGCACTGTTGATGTTGGAGGTCACATTGCTGATTCTAAGAACAAGTCACCTCCCAGGCAGAAGCTGCAGCTCCCGATTAATCAGCTTTGCAACTTTCCAAGGTTTCACCATGGAAGGTTTAATTTTCTCTGACAATAATTATTTTCTGACAGAATTGGAAAGCTGGCAGGGGATCCAGCTCGTTCTTTGAATGCTTTACGGGGAGGTTGGAAAGCGAATAGAGAGAGGCAAAGCAGCTTCAGCCATCTCACAGGGAACTTTTGCCTGCTCAGCAGTGGACACAGCAGGGCACAATTTTCCATCCTTGCAAAAAATGCATGGAAAAAGTTTTTGCAAGCTTTGCCTGCTGCTGGTATAATAGTCAGAAAGCTGACAATGCCTGGAGAAAAAGCATTTCCATGATGAGATATCGCACAAAGAGCACGAATTTCAGTTGTCTTAAGGATGATTTCTGTGTTTAGATATTATGTATTTTTCAAATCATGTTTATAGAAGGAACATTCCAAGGAAGAATATTAATGATTGATGAGATTAATGTACCAATTCTGATGAAACAAGGGGTGAAATTCCTGTGGGAAATGATCTGAAGGGCTTTGAATAGAGTGCTGTGGTTTGGAAAAGTTTTAGTCAGGAGGAGTTGCTGGAGAAGCAGGGACTGGGGCGGGTTTGGGCTGTTCCAGCCGAATTTTGAACACAAAAATCTCCTCTTTTTGGAGGCTTCTGTCTGCAGGTCAGCCAGGATCGTGTGAGAAAAGAGGTGGAGACACGAACAAAAATGGCTTAAAAAAAGAAATAACATAAAAAAATGGTACTAAACCTCTAACAGAGCTGATGAAATGGGTCAGGGCTATTTCTGAGCTCCAAGCTCGTTGCTTTATTTCCCTTTCTCTCTCTTGTGGTCGTTTGTTTGTTCGAGGAGATAAGAAAGCCAAGACTGTTGGAGGAGGAGGAGGAGCACTTTGTTGTCTGAAAAAGAGAAATCGTGTAAGAATACAGATCTGAAGTGCAGCTCTCCTCCCACTCTTTAGAGTTTTGTTGTTTGTTTCTACAAGGAGGCGTAGATTTTTTCATAGTTCCCTGTTGTCGTCATTCTCACGTTCAGCAAACGGACATTAAGAAAAGCAAAATGCAGAAATAAAGAAGAAACTTCAATGTAGGGTTAGAGCCATAAAGCTTCAATTAGCCTGAGACTCTGAGGCAAGCTCACCATCTTGTTTTAAGTTAGTTTTTGTAAAAAAATCCCCTAAAATTCGCAAAAAAATGAAAATATGTTGGTGGTTGACTCAGCGTTATGAAGCAGAAGCTTCTTTGCTGTCATCTGAGCAGTTCTCTCAAGACAAATGAATTTTAAAGTGAACTAATTCTGTTCTGGGCCTGCTGCTGCCCATCCTTCAGAAGGATGGGGTGGATATTGGGTGGCAAATCAGGAGTGGTGGAATTGGTCGCTCTATTTTAATTATAAGTTGCTAAACGATGAGAGAGTGCCGCTCTTAAATCCTTAAAACCAAAATTCCACCAAACAGAAGGAAACCCCAACCCACAGCACGAAGGGTATTGTTAGAGGTGTGGTGCGTGAGGGAATGTTTTGTAGGAATCTAAGGATCTTCAGGAGCAAAGTCAACTTGCAGCAAAGTGCGGGTGATAATTTAGAGAAAAATAACAAATAGAGCCACTCAAAAATCCTTCCAGGGCTTTTCTCCCCTCCTTGCTGCTGTTTGTTTTTGTGCAGCTGAGAGGTTTTGTGGCAGTTTTAATTCAAACCCATCCTCCAGGTACAGAAGAGGAGTGGAAATCTGGCAGGGGTGGAGAAGAACTGGGAGGCCAGATGGCAGGAAACATAAAGCTACAGAATACAAGCAAAGAGAGAGCTTAAAAGAGATTATGTCTTATGTCCATAAACAAATTGGCAGAGGAAAGAGTCAGACCTTTAAAAATAGAATGTTTTTTCTTCTGAGACGGTGGACATGGCTTAAAAACCTCTTTTTCTATCTTTTTAAAGACAAGCGTCAAAAGCGTCACTAAATCTGTATTTCTGAAGGTGAATGAATAGCAGTAGTTGAAACACAAATGAGATCATGACGGCCAAGGGGATCCAAAATAAAAAGAGCACAAAATTATGGAATTATTGGTGAAATTTTATAGTGTTTTGGTGGAGGCTGTGGGTTGACGGAAAGATGAGGGCTCTGCAGTCAGCAGGTGAGAGAGGAGCACCTTAAGGACGTTCCAAGGAGCACTGAACTTTCCATCTGGAGGCCTGAGCTGGGAAGGCTCCAGCATTAAAAGGCTGAGGAAGAGGATTCTCTACAAAGCTGTGCATCCTTAAACATCCAGTAATGTATTTAGAGTTGGTCATTTTTAATGCAGCCAAAACATTTTAAAATAACCCCCCAAAAATGATCCTCTACCTGCTTCACCTGAATGCTACCAAATTATCCCAGGATTGTGGAATTATCATGTGGCTGATAATTAGGGGGAGGATTGGAACTTCTTGATTAGATAAATAATTCTTTTAGGATAAAAGATGGGGGTTTTTTGAGTGACAGTGGCTCGTGATGGAAGAGATGAAGTAGTTCTAGAAGCAATTGTCTGATAGGAGTAGAATAGTGGCTGGAATTTGGGAAGGAAGTTTATTGCTTCTAAAACAGTGTTGGACTGAGAAAAAAGGAGGCAGAAGTGGACAGGAGACTGGTGAGGTCTGGGAACTGGGAACAAGAGAACAAGCAGTAATTTCATTGCCTACTTTAGTTTTACTGCTATGAAATGCTCGAGAGAGACACCCGGAGCTCTGGGGGCTCAGGTAAAAATAAGTCCTTTGGAATTGTGCTGAAGAGGGGAGCGGGGAGAGAGGAGGGAAAACCCAAATGGTTTTTATTAGTATTTACGGGCTGTAGTTGCCACGGGTTTAGACCACGTTGCAAAGCTCCTTTTCTGTGGCTATGCACCATAATTTGCAGTGTTCAGCTTATCTCATCTTTCTCATATCAAAATAATGTGGATCTCTGGGTGTTGAGGGTCTCTGGTGGGAAATCGGCTCTCTACAGACACTCTGCATTTTGCTTCTTCTAAGAAGTTTCCTTGTGGAGGTGGCCTTGTCCTTCTGCAGCAGAACTGCACAGTGCTGAGCCCTGTTCTTAGCTCCTGACAAAGGAAATGGATTTTTGAGGAAAACAAGCTGGGAGTGGGCCATGGGGTGGAGTGTCTGGCTTGTCTGTCGATGGAAGAGGATGAGTTGGGAAAGATGAGGAAGGAATTGGCACCACAGCAGGTTTTGATTTCATTAACACCAAGGCTCCTTGCTCTTTTTGGTGTTCCTTATTTTTCTGAGGTGTTCCTTGGAGCACAGGAGGAGGAGGAGGCTGCGGGAGGAGTTCCATCAGGATTTGCTCTGCCGATGCGAGGGATGTTTGAGAAATGTTGGATTGGGAGCTGTAGAACCCCAGGGTAATCTCAGCACTGAAAGCCCAGGGATTTGTTCAGACCTGGGGATTTGTCACGAGAGGAAAAATGAGGAAGTGTTAAGCTGAGAACAAGCCAGAGAGCAGAGGAACATGCTGCTGCTTTAAAAGCCAAACCCAACAATGAGGTGGAATTTGTTCGTCAGGTTTTGCAGCCAGGTGGAATATGCTGGCTCTGCCAAAAAAATCCCAATCCAACCTGCTGATAGGGAAAAATCAGTCCTAATAAAACATCCAGCTGACAGGTGGAAAATAGAAATGCATCAGCAACTGGTTAAAATGAGAATGTTCCCATAGAATTAAATAGATTTAAAGGGGTGCTGGTATTAAATACAAATGCTAAGTGCAGAATATAACACTGACTGTGATTTACTCATCAGAATTGGGATCTGACAGATTCAAACGGAGTGATAAGAAAGAAGATTACTCTTTTTTTTTCCATGGCAACATCTCTACTTCCCATAAAAAGCTTGAAACCAACCTGATTTGTCAGGTGTAATTCCTGGTGTAAAATGTGGGGGTCGATAGTGGCGCGTGAAGGAGGTGCAGGACCAAATATTGCAAATATTCAGCAGGGTTTAAAAATGATAGGAGGATTATGTAATGTGGAAAACAGCAAATTAAACTTCTCGGGGAGGGATCAGAAGCCGGGGGGGGTGGTTAAACCTTGATGGAGTTTAGGAAGGGAAAAGGGGCCTGAGGAGTCAAACAATCAAAACTGTCTGAGTGTTAGGTTTGGAGTTTGGATCAGTGCATTACCGCAGTGAGGAGAGCTGTGTGTGTACGTGAATTGGCTCGCCGAGGTCCCACGAAATATAATTTTTTGGGAGGCAGCAGACCGTAAAATTGGAAAATTGATGTTGCGACGTCGTTCAGAGGAGGCGAACTTGTGCGAGGAGATTCGGTGTTTGTGTGGGGCTGCTCTGGAACGGAGAACTCACGATCGGCACTTCGTTATTGGGAGAATGAGCTGAGCTTCTTGGGCCAGATCGAGGGAGAAGGATGTGGTTGTCCCTGCTGGGGGAATCATCTGCTTCAGCTCCCAGGCAAATCAGGAGAGATTTAGCTCCTTAATAAGGTGAATAAAAGATAGGTGTGCGCATATTTACGTGGCCGTAAATTCCCACCAGGTCTGATGCCACTGGGTAGGTTCTCTTAATAACTTTGTCTTTGGATTTAACTTAATGAGGAGCAATTATTATATGGAGAATATTATTAGGGATGTTAGGGGGAAGAAAATCTTCCCTGTGAGGGCGGGCAGGCCCTGGCACAGGGTGCCCAGAGCAGCTGTGGCTGCCCCTGGATCCCTGGCAGTGCCCAAGGCCAGGCTGGATGGGGTTGGAGGAGTCTGGGACAGTGGGAGGTGTCCCTGCCCATGGCAGGGGGGTTGAAATTAAATGATCTTGCAGATCCCTTCCACTCCAGGCCATTCCATGATTCTATGATTTAAAGTTAAAATAAAACGTGACCCTTAAATCTGTGGATTTTTGTCCCTCTGGCCCTGCTTTTTTGATATTTGCTGCGTTTTGAATTCCTCTCTGTCTAATGCTGTGGCTCCCAAAGCTGAAGGGAGGGTCTGTCAGTGCATTCCTGGGCTGGAAAATTCGGGCAATTTCCCTAAGTGAGAAAAATAATGTAGATAGGAGATTTTCCAGGGGAGGAATTGACTCCAGGTATTCCACGGTGAGAGCTTGAACTCTTAGACTAACAGAGAAAATACACAAACAGGGCTCAACCTAGCAAAAAAAAAGCCTTTTAAAGAAACTCCATGGAATTTCATCCACTAGCACTGGATATTTAGGAATTACTGGACTGCTTATTCAAACTTGTGATACATCCACAAGAAAAAAAAGTAAGAAAAAAAGAATAATCCCCAAGTTGGATCATGTTTTGTTAAACTAATGCTTTATTAGTGCCACATTACAGGAAGTTCATTTGTTTAAAATGCAGTTATTAACTTTGACTCCGTGTCATGAAAAATAGATTAATAGCTCTGCCTTAAAGCAGCTGGAAATAAATGGATTAATCTTGTCACTTCCTCCTCCCCCTCTCAATTGTAATGTTTTAATGTGTCTGCTGCGAATATCTTCTATTTGTTTTAAATAATTCGATATGATTCGGCAGTCAGCTGCTCTTTCTGTATTTTCAAACTTCCTTTTGGCTTTCCTCTCTCCCCAGTTTAACAGTCTGATGGTCACTGGGAAATGTCTGCACTCACTGGAGCTCCTGGAGAGGTCACTTTGTCATAGAAAAATGTGCTTTAATTCCCACGGGAGGCTTCATCCAGGAGAGGGGGGCTGCAAGCCTGATCCTCCCTTCAGGATGCTCTCCAAGGGATGGACTCAGCCCTGTTTCGGGACCTGAAAAAAGGGAAAAAGGCATTATTTTAATGCAAGCTCCCCCATGGCTACAAACGTGGTGTCTGGGAGCACCTCGTGGGCTTTGATGAGGCGCTGAGAGCTCCCAGCAGTTCCTGATATGATACATGAAAAGAACACATCCAAGCAGGCAGGTGGGAATGCTTTATTCCCACAAGTTTTCCCTCACTGGGCAGTCCAGCATTCCAAACGCTGGCTGGGTGGAAAATCTCAGTCAGTCATGGGAGAGGCTGTGTGGTGGCAGATTTGCAAATCTCTGGTTTATATTTGGACATTTCCATTAGCATTTTCCTCACATCACTGTCAGGCCGTACCCATCTGGAACTAATTTGAAAACCAGAGGTTAATGGTCACAAAAGATGACTTGGACCAATTAACTGGAATATTTATAAGTTCTGTCTCTGTGTGAGCTTCGATTATAAATATTATTTTCACTTATCTGGCACTGGCAATAATAGCGATGTTTTAGCTATCGCATTATTAGCATAATTTGCACTACAGATACATCCACAATCAAAATTTTGGGGAGATTGCTGTTTGTCAAAGGATGCCTATTCTCTAAAGCGGACTCTTTTAAACTTGTCAGGAAAAATAAAGATTATTTGAGGCACATCAAAGCTGTTGTAATCTCTGTGCATGGGGATTTGCTCTCCTTTAAAGTTCCTGCACTGGAACTCCCTGACTTTGTTGGGATCTCTGACTGTTTGGATGTTTGTAACAACAAAACCATGAATCATTTGCCTTCCATTTGCTCTTTTTTCAAGTTTCATTTGCAAGATCTGAAGCAGCAAATTAATTGGATGCAGGGATTGATTTAAAAGTCAATGCCACGGTGACAACTGGCAATTTGCGAAACTTTCCCAAGTGCCCTCGTGCTGAAAGCTGGGGAGTTCTTCCTCCTCTGGCATGAGAAAGAAATGAATGGAGAAGGATGGAAAAGGAAATCCTCTCTCCTGTCTTCAGCACCTGCTCCGCTTGAGCCGAATTTGCTTTTCTGCTGCCGTGGGTGGAACCACACGTGTGGAATTTTGCATTTTTTTCCCTGTTCAGGCTGTGTAGGGAAGGAGGGGTTTGCTTCACCGCTGAGCCTGTTGGGATGTTGTTCTGCAGGAGACGGGAATTTGACTGGACTCTCTCACGTTTTGTAGCTGCTGAAATGTAGAAGACAAAACGTCTCAGCTCTGGGCAGATCCCTGTGATTAATAAAATCTAAGATTTCAAGGTTTTTACAGAAGCACTGAATTAAAGAAATCTAAATAAATGGTTATTACGACATTTTGAGGGGAGCTCTTAAGCCCAGGAAAAGTCCATCAAGTGTCTGTTGGTATTTTCACTTCCCCTTGGTGGTCAAACGATGCAGAAATGTTTCTCTGCTCCTACTTCAAACAAACATTTGATTGTGTTCAGGGAGGGAAATATCCTATGGATGTTTTGCTTTTCATTCTCTTAGAGTTGGAAACAAGATGGATCAAACTGGAAGAAAGGGAAACTTCGCTTTTAAACCGAATCTTTGGGGTTTGAAGAGACTGTGAAATGCTTTGGGAAATACCAAAGGTGTATTTTATTCCAAATTATCCCAGTTTGAGGTCCTTCTGGTGCCTTTTCTTTGCACTGGTGACTGCCAAGATGCATTAACGTAATTATCAGAGATTCACGGGATCATTTAGGTTGGCAAAAATCCTTAAGATGGAGTCCAGCCACAACCTAACCCTGCCAAGTGCAGGACTAAACCACGTCCCCAGTGCCACGTCTGAGTGAGGCCATCAATAATGCGAATATTCTCATAACTTCTGATATGGAGTCGCAAAAGTTTTGCTTTTTTTAACCAAATTAGGAACATCTAAGGTTTGTTTGTTTGTTTGTTTTTCTTTTTAATCTCAGCATTTAGAAGGGATTTTTAGGCCTTGTTTTAATGTTACGATGCTTTATCAAAATTGACTTTGAGTTATTAAAATGCTCATTTGTTGAAATCCACAGAGCACGCAGGGGAGGAAGTTTCAGTGGTAACGAGGACAAGCTGAAAATTTTGTGTGAGACACAAGTCCCAGTGCTAGGATGGATTTTTACTCATTCTCATGTAAAGCACTGGCTGGGTCACCACTGGAAAATTTCCATTGACTTTGTGGGAGACGTGATGAAGAATGAAGAACTCCAAACCCCTTTATTTAATTTCTAAGTGTTCTGAGATATTCTCAATGTCTGTATGGTGGTATTTTGTTTGTGATGGGTTTTTTGGGGGGGTTTTTTCAGGTTTTTTGGTGATTTTTTTTTTGTTTGAGTTTTTTTGGTTTTGTTTTGTTTAATTTTTTTTGTTTTGGGGTGTTTTTTGTGGGTTTTTTTGTTTGTTTTTTGGAGGTTTTTTTGTGTGTGTGTGTGGTTGTTTTTTTTTTTAATTTTATTTTATATTTATTTTGGCTTTTCCAGGCTCATTGTAAGTTAATCTTAGTACATGGTAGGAATTATTTGGTCCGATTCTTTGGCTTGGTCTCGATCCTCTAAGGATGACTATTGTTAGCAGCCAGGAATTCTTTGGGAATTCTTGTTTTTGTTGACAAAAACGTGGTGCAGCACCATGTTTTTGTACAGGTGGAGCTTGATAGACTTGACTTGAAGGCGTTGTGACAATGCAAGTAGAAAATCATCGTTTACAAGGGGGGAATGGGAGTACTGGGGAAGTTCAAAGCACATCATTTGTCCCTCAGTGTCACCTCCTGTCTCCATCTGTGTCACGCTGGTGATGAAAACAAGGAAAGCTTCTCCTGATCCTTTTGTTGCTGTAATTGTGGCTCATGGCAGGTGACACCTTCACCGTTCCTTGTACTCAGCTGGTGGCTTCCACTTCTGGCAGGGAGAAAACAAAATCAGATCAGAATTTCTTGATTTTTCCATGCACTGTCATTTCCCCTTTGGGGAGAGAATCTTGTTGTAATTGTTAAAATATTTGGCTTTAGAGATGGGTGGTTTATTCAGGATCCCTCATGATGGTTGTGCCACTTGTGTCCATGAACAGCATTTAATTCCGTAGGAAAATCAATGCAGCACCCACCGGGACTTGGCTTTTTCTCAAATTTACACTTTTTTACCCAAATTCAGTGGAACTGGAACACATGCAAATGTTGGCCTTTGTTGGAAGTATTAATTTTTTATTTATTTTTATTCACTGAGAAGTTTAGGGGAGAACCAGCGTCCGTATCCCTGCTGCTGCTCCCCTCTCAAACAGAGTGACCGTGCATCCTGAAAAGCTGTGAATTATGATGGATGCAGTGAGTTCAGTGTTAAAATAGTGCTTCAAAACCAGCTGGGCTTCTGCCCTCCAGCTTGGCTGTGCAGTTTATGAAGAAAGGACAAAGCAGATTAGATTAAATCTTTTCATTTGAGTTATAATCCATGCTCTTGCTTTATAGTGAAAACAAAACCACGGGGTGGTGGTAAATTTTAAGCAGGTAGAAGGAATATTTTGGATGAGTACCAGCGAGGGAACATCTGCATTACCTTACATTTCTTTTCCTGTGTTTCTTGGTGTCTAATGTACTTCAGTCAATACCAAATAGTATTTTGAGTATCATCCAGGAGCTGTTTCGGGCTTTGACCTCAGCTCCTCGTTCCAAAGCTGAAGCGAGGAGCAGAGAATAAATTCTGCAGATATCTGGCATTAACAGCCCCATCCTGGGGGTTGAATAAACCCGAAACATTTCATTGGTTATGCAGTTCAGACATTTTCCACTTTAATTCCAGTAAATCAGTGCCTTTGCCTGCTCAGAGGAGTGGGTTTTGATGTCTCTCATTGATGTAATTCTTTGAGGTGTATTTTTATTTAGTATAATTGAATAGGGCCAAAGCAAGCTTAAAAATATGGTAAAATATATAAAAAGGGAGAGAATTCTCTCTGCTGTAGCATTTCAGGTAGGTTGATCTTCACTCAGATTTCCTGTTGATTTTGATAAAGATTGTGTTCTGCCTTTTTTGGGGATGACCTTAATATTCCAAGTCTCAGGCGCCCAAAATTCCTGTCCAAAACAGAGCAATGTTTTGCTCTGATCCTACTTTCCAGTCATTTTAGCCAAACGAGTCAAAGTTTTCTCCTAAATTTAAATTTATTCCCTAAGATTTTAACTCCCAATTTCCCTAGCTGTTACTTGCAAAACATTTTGAATTATAAAAGTAGAAAGAAATCACTTTTATCAAACGCCCTGAAGGTGTTCGGTGACTTGATCACAATACAAAAAGTTGAAGCAGTGGTGGAAAGTCTTGGTGGAACCTTTTTTTTAGCACATTTCCAGAGTGGAAAAAAGAACGTGTGTCAACAACAACAATCTTGAGACTCTGAAACCCTGATCTTAAGACTGGTCCAGTTTGAGTTGGTAAATCCACTCTGACTTACCAAATCCCGTGGTTACAGGAAAAGGCCTAAAAATTAAAAACAACCAAATCCAGAACTCCAAAAATGCAGCTGAAAACCTCTCAAAAAACTGGTCACAAAGCTCTTACTTCCCTCTGTTATCTGTTGATTTACTGAGGAGATGAGGGGGGAAAAAAGCATTAGAGGTCAGGTAATCATAACTTTTTAAGGCTGGAAAAGACCTTTAAAATAAGTCCAACATCAGCCATGTCCAGCACTAAACCACGCCCTCAAGTGCCATTTTGGAGGCCTTTAAAAAGCCCTACCAGAGAAACTTTGCATCTCATTAGAGACCGTGGATGTAGATATTCCTTATTTCAGAGTTTCCAGTGCTTTTTTTCCCCCGTAATCTAAAATAAAGAGGCAGAGCCAGGGGGGAGGGAGGAATTCTGCCACGGCCTTTGCTCCCCACTCCTCCTCTTCCTCGCTCCTGCTGGAGCAGCAGTCGGGGAGAGCAGCAGGGAAGGAGGGGTGGGAGGTGCAGGCAGCAGAAGGAAGGAGCCTCCACGCCGAGCTCCGAGCTGTGGCAGCATCCAGCAGCTCGGCCTGGAGTAGTGAAGCTATTTTTAACTCAGGAATATCACAGAGAAATACATTTAATTCATCCAAAAAAGGGAAAAAAACCACCCCTTTTTAAAGCCCACTGTCCCAGGCAGGATTCAGCCAAGCTCTAGGGACTGGAGGTATTGGAAATGGCAGCTGGAATGCAGTGACCTCAAGGAACCTTCTCTTCTCTCTTCCCGTAAAAAGCATTTGCAGCAAACCCAAAGAAAGCCACCTCAGCAGTTTCCCCTCTCTATCTAAATGGTTCTATCAGCCCCACGAGGAGTAATTTTTTTTTAATTCCGTGCAGCTGCTGTGATATTACGGGGAAGTATCGGTGGAAGGAGCCATTAGCATTTGTGTAAGAGTGGCCATTGACTTCAGCAGGAGTTATAAACCAGGCTCGTGGTGCTTTATGAGGTAATCATAAGGCTCTGCTTGAGGACACAGAACGTGCACAGAAATGCTGAGAATATTTGGGTTTTATGGTCGTGGCAGCAGATAAGAATTGAAGAATTATTTTCCTCAGAAGCGGCAAAATCGAAGAGGTCTTGTAGGATGACACCGTTCTGGGTGATCCGAGACAGCGGGGAGGGGTTAAAACAGAAAATTGATTTGCCTTTAAAAAGGTTTTTGGCTGAGTGATCAGTTTGTACAGCGAGTTGTCCCCCCTGGACATCATTTATCTTCCTGCAAGTACATTTTGGAAGCCCCTTCCTGTTTGACGACTGAATCCCACAATCCAAAGTCTGTCTTGCGGGGCTGGTACTCAATGGGGTTTGTCAAAGCCCGCTGCTCCCAGCGGTGTCACTGTCCCCCTCACCTCGTGGTGGGCAGCAAAGCCCAGCCTGGGGAAGGGAGAGAGGGGGATGGATCCGTTCTTCTCCTCGGAGGAATCCTCCAGCAGATGGGAAAGATGAATGGGATGAGTCACTCCAAACAAAAAGCACTGATGAGTCGAGTGCTTTTCTTTGCACAGGCGTGAGTGTAACGCCACCAGTTGTAGGATTCGGAGTGTTGCCAGCTCAGGAAGGACAAACTGAGGCTGTAATTTTGCTTGAGGGACGAGTGAAAAGAAACACTGATTAAAATAATGCTGTGGGGATCCTGGTGTTCCTGCTGCAGGTCAGAGAGAGGCAGAGCCCTCTGAGTCGGGGAATCCCACAATGGTTTGGGGTGGAAGAGAGCTTAAAAATCACTCAGTGCCACCCCTGCCATGGGCAGGGACACCTCCCACTGTCCCAGGCTGCTCCCAGCCCCAGTGCCCAGCCCGGCCTTGGGCACTGCCAGGGATCCAGGGGCAGCCACAGCTGCTCTGGGCACCCTGTGCCAGGGCCTGCCCACCCTCCCAGGGAACAATTCCTTCCCAAATCCCATCTCAGCCTGTCAGTTTGAAGCCATTCCCCCTTGTCCTGTCACTGCGTGTCCTCGTGATGTTCCATCATCCCTTAACAAGGATATTAAACAGTGCCAGGCTGCACCAGAGAGAGTTCCTGTTTCTAAACACAGCCAGCCTTGTGTGACAGCCCAGCCCTGCCCTCCCCAGTGCCCCCAGCACCTTCCCTCTGTGCACTGGGACCCTGCCCCGCTCTAACAGCTCTCCTGTGCTGTTCCCAGAGCATTGCAGAGCTGTTTCAGGCAGAGGATTTGCTTGCCTGCTATTGATTTTTGTTGCTGCTTTTAAGCTTTGGGACCTGGTTTGATACCGGTGGTTTGGGTTTTGTTGGTTTTTTTTTTTTTTTTTTGGAATGGCTGTAAAGTTGGAGGGCGTTTTCCCAAGCCTAGTGAAATTTAGTTAAAAATAGGAAAAAAAAAAGATATCTGGAATAGGAGTTAGGCCTGCAGTGTCTTCTGTCTCAAAGCTGTAAAAACAGTGGTGCCTTTGCCTTTTGCAGTTTTTTATAACAATGGATAAAAAGCAATTCTTACTGTAGGGCACCAGCACAGGTTTCCTGGAGAAGCTGTGGCTGCCCCTGGATCCCTGGCAGTGTCCAAGGCCAGGCTGGATGGGGCTTGGAGATACCTGGGATAGTGGAATTGTCCCTGGCCATGGCAGGGCGTTAAAATGTGTTATTTAATGTTCCTTCCAACCCAAACCATTGTGTGATTCTATGAATTTTCTGAATATAAACTGGGACAAATATGCTCAGTGGGAAGGCTGGGCTAAATTCCTGGTAAATATTACTTCAAAATCCTCATGTCCTGATATTTTTCCCTGTTTGTTTTTTTTTTCCTTTTTTTTCCCCTTTTTTTTTTCTTTTTTCTTAGAAAGAAATTTCCTAATGTCACCAGGCCCTTACCCAGCTTGCCCCTGGGTAACCTGCACCCCTCTGTGTGCCATCAGCTGCCTCAGGCTGTTTGGCCTCTAATTAGGCAGCTCCCATAATGAAGTTAGTGAGCACGACAGAGGGTTTGGTGCAACTTGTGAAGTGCCAATCAGTGAAGAGACTGACATGTTATGGCATTCCTTTCAAGGCTGGAGACAGATGAACTGAGAAAGTTGGTTGCAGAATGATTTTTCCCTCCTCCTACCCTGCAACGCTAAAGCCCAGAAATTTCTAAATTAGGCTGTGGCTGTCTGATGTGAAGTGTCAGTGGGTTTGCTCCCAGGTTGTTCCATATTCTTTAATATACCCATTATTTCACAGAATCACAGAATATCCTGTGTGGGAAGGGACCCACAGGGATGATCCAGCCCAGCTCCTGGCCCTGCACAGACGCCCCAACAATCCCAGCCTGGGCATCCCTGGGAGCATTGTCCCCACACTCCTGGAGCTGTGGCAGCCTCGGGGCCGTGCCCAAGCCCTGGAGAGCCTTTCCCTCCCCTGGGAGTCTGTTTTAGAAGACAACACTTATAACATCCAGGTCAAATGGCTTCTGCTTGTTGCTCGTGACTTGCCTTTGATTTCCCAGCCTGAGACGAGGGCACTGCGCATTAATAGTAAAGTTTTAATCCCCTGTGCCACTCGAGCTTTGTTAAACCACTGTATTTATACTTCTCGCCGTCCCCACGGGATTTATGTGTGTCCCACAGGGAATGGGCTGGTGTGTCATGGTGCTTCTCTGATTAGATCATGAATTCCACCAGGCTGGCACTGATCTTGGCCGGGATGCTCGGAGAATAAAGCAGAAGAGCCTTATCGAGGAGATCAGAAATACAGCTTCTCCTTGTCTGCAGCACAGGAGCTGCTGTAATTTAAAGCCTTGCCCGTGGAGCTGTAGCTGTGCGAGTATGATTCAAACAGAGCAGGAACCATCCAAATCCTGGAGAAAAGTCCTTGGCCAGCACTGGCACCTGGGCAGGGAGGACGGGGCTCCCGTGGGAGTCTGCTCCCTTCCACTGCAGCGCTGTTCCTGTGGCCCTGCGAAGGCACTTAGGATTAATCTGCTGGTAATGCTTCATAAACAAGGGGATTATTGCAGCAGCTGAAGGAATTAGAATGAAAGGCTCTTTTCTACTACAGGCCCGAGTTAAACAAAAGGGCAAGGAAATCCTGGAATATTAGCGATATGTTCTCTTTAATTGTGGTTTCAATGAGCTGAACTCTTCAGCCGCTTCAGGACTCGCTCAGAATATCTTTATAAATATAACAGTTTTGAAATAAGCACAGTATTTCCTCTCGTAATATTGAATGAAAGTGTGCTGTTTGGCTCAGTCAGTTGGAACATTTACTTAGTTCATAAGGTCTCTAAATGTGATTTAGAATATTGATGCCAATAACCTTTCTGATTTATAAAGTTTTTTCCATTTGTTTTTGTTAAGAGGCTTAACTACTGGCAAATTTAAAGTATGAACTTATGGCATCAAAGAACATAAAAATCCTCTCTTGCTCTAAAGGATGATTTTAAAGGCCAAAAGGGATTTAAAAAGTTGGTTTTCTCCAGAATTATGGTAGCCCGTTGTCTGAAATAATTCCCCATGAGCTTGCTTAGAATGGAAAAGAAACTCAATCTGCATTACTCCAACTGATAAATGCATAATCCTCTCACATCTACATGGAACTGTAGAGGAGGAAAGGGTGGGGTGCTGAAATCTGGGGTTGGTGGGCAGCAGGTCCTGAAGCTCTTCCACATCTCATTATTTGCTCTTCTCAAGAGCAGGGGGCGTCCAGACCCAAGCAGGAAAATGATACCGCGCTCCAAATCTGAGCAAGACTCCTTGAATCCCTGGCTGAGCTGATGATCCCTCAGATTTCCTTTGCTCCACGTGCAGTCCTGGTCTGGCCGGAACGTGCTCACGCAGACACTGCACAAAATCCTCTGGCTTCGTTCCAGGAGGGATGGAGGGGAACTGGGG
>WEIT01008131.1:40271-80186 GCA_013389985.1 Dryoscopus gambensis | reverse complement strand
GCTGTGGTGGCTGTTATCAAGCTTAGAGATAAGAAAGAATAAACATCTCTGAAACAAGCACCTGCTGACTCCGTCTTTTCATGGGGCTCTGAGAATGGACTTTTAAGAAAATTAGCCGGGTCACAGCTGTACGGGCAACCAGCCCATAACAGTGCAGCATCTGGAGGCTGTGGGGCAGTGGGAAGGAGGAGATAGGATGGTGAAGCGGAGCTTTTCTGGGAGTAGATCCCGTTCCTGTGCAGCTCGTGGAGCAGTGCTGTCTTTCCAGTGACCTGTGACAGATTTTTCCAATGCCGTCCTCTGCTTATGTGGAAAAGTAGTAAAGGAGTGTTTACATTGTTGGCATTTTCCTTGGGTTTCCTTCTTCCAGTGGAGCTGAGCTCAGTGTGTCCACAGGAATACAATCTCTGGTTTCTGCACATGGAAACCTTGCTAGGCTGAGCTTGGGAATGAGTTTTCCTCTGGTGTGAAATGAGCTGGGATTCTGCTCTCATGCGTTGATCAGTGCTCTCCCCAAGCTGTCCTCGGAGTTGTGTTTTGCTGTATAACAACCCGCTTCCACTAATTAACAGAAAGTTAGCAATGAGATTCCCAAGGGAAATTAGTGTCAGGATCAGTTCATAGAAATAATTTCACCTTCTGCTTGATCCCATTTCCATACTATTAAAAATCTATACAGTTTAATTTTATGAATTTCTGGCATTGGTTACTTTAATGCTGGCTGGAGTTCTGTTCTGACACACTGACAATGAAAATATTTTTCAGTGGAGCAGCTAAGCTGACTTTTCACCTGGAGAGGGAACTTCAAACGGGCCAAAATTCTATTTTTTAATTACATTTTGACTACTGAAGGTGTATTTTCTTCGGTGAGACATTGAAGGAGCAGCTTTATGGCATTGTCAGCCTTGCTATGGGGGCCTTCTGTGCTTGGATATGAAATGGAGCCACCGTGTTTTACTGGTGAGGAAGGAATTCACACTTGTTTTGCACCGCAGCTTTTAATAAAGGAATGGAGCAATATTTCCAACTCTATATTATCCCCATTTATGACTTAAATGGAGAATACTTTGGTGTTTGGCATTCCAGCTGGAGCTTGATACATTTATGGATGTTGCATTTGTTTGTTTTTGCATTATCATCAGTTTGGGTGTAAATCTTGATGTAGCTCAGCCAAGGCATGGAGAGAGGCAGTGTCTCAGAGGGGATGAAATTCCATGCACATGGAGAAGAATTTGGGAGTTTGTTGGAGGTGCAGTTAGGGTGAGAGGCAGTGGGGTGGCTGTGAAGGTTGGAATTCCCTTCCTGAATCCCTTCCTGCGTTTCTGCCTCAAACAGTGTATATGGAATTATTTAACTCGTCCCCCACCAGGAGAGGGCTGTGTTGGACCGGGAGAAGCGGGAGCTTCGCGGATATTAAATATTACAAGGAAATTACTATGAGTTTGGCCATCCCAATATGAAAATAAAAGCCTAAATCAATATTCAGATCATAGAACCACTGAGTTTGCCATTTACTCCAGCCATTGCTCCAGTGCTGCCAAGCCCACCACCGAACCACATCCTCGAGTGCCACATCCACAAGGATTTTTGTTGGGATCCACACGTTTTCCGTGGAGCTGAAAGTCCCATTCATGATTTGTAACTTTGAGTGTGTCCCAGATGGGTCTCAGGACCTGTGGGTGCTGGGTCTTTCCACCGCCTGTAAGGAAGCCCAGGTTTTAAATTCAGTGCAAATCAAACAAATTTCTTCATTCTGTAGAAATCCGGAGTCAGATTCCTTTTAAATTCCTGAGACTTTAATTAATGAACCGATAAGAAGTGCACTGAGAGAACAAGAGCTTCCAGAAAGAACCACTATGACCCATTTAAAAAAATCTTTGTTGATTTTTGAAGTGTTTAAATTAGATGCAATACAGTAGGATAGTTTTAATTTTTTTGTAACTGCTAAATTGTCCTCTTTAAATTATTTCCTTTTAAGTGGCAAAGCTCTTTAAAGATGATTACTTTATTCATCTTCAGTCTGGGAGGGCCAGGCACTGAGTGAGAAATTAGAGTTGAAGGGGGTTTTGTAGATAGGCTGGTCCCAGTCCTCCTGCACATGCCGGCAGCAGCCAAATCAATTTCCAAACTTTGATTTGTTCGTAAAAATTATTTTGACAGATGGCATGTGCAGGGGCAATTTAAAACCCGACTTTTATGGTGTGTTTATGATGCTTTGTAAATAATTGCGTAGTTTCTCCTGAAGAAATAACATCTTAGAAGATGATTACATCTGAGGCTGTTCTGCTTAGCTCAGTCTAGCACAAATCACAGAGGCTTTCTATTAAAGCAAGTCCTGCTCGTTGTGTTTTATTGTGCAGCAGCATCGCTTGGAATGATTGTTTCCTTTAGTGCTGTGGCAAAGTGGGAACTGGAAGCTGTTCTTACCACCTGCCAGACTTCAGGCATCAGCACTTCCCGTCTCCCTTTCCCGTCTGTCTTGGTTTAGAAGACAGGTGACTGCCAGGGGAAACCAGAGCCTCCCTTGGAACAGAGAATGTAAACCCCCCAAATCCGAATTGCTTCAATTTTGAAATTATGGGGCTTTCAGGCAAAGATATGGGGATAGGAATACCAGTTCTTTACTAAGAATATTACAAACTACAAAGGCAGTGGTACAGAGAAAAGAACAACAACAAACAACTAATCCCAGAAACTCTGACAGAGTCAGGATACGACCTGACCCCCTGTTGGTCAGGGTGCGGGGAGCAGCCCAAAATAATCCTCCTGGAGTGGCAGCTGTGGCTCCGTTGGAGCAGAGGTGATCCTGTAGAAGGGTCCGGTGGTGACAGGATGGGTCCAGTCTTCCTTGGGGAATCCAGAGGAAAAACCAGCTGCTCTGGTGTTCTGAGCTGCAGGTTTTATGNTCTCCCTTTTCCCGTCTCCCTTTCCCTCTCAGCTCCCCCCACTCCCTCTGGAAGGATTGCCCAGCTTGCTTTCCCATCAACTCCATGGGTGGAATGGGAGGAACTGAAGCTGGAGGAATTCAGGAAAGCATCAAATACCTGTAGGGCTTGATGCATATGAAACAGAAACCTCTGGATATCCTCCCAAAGGTGGATCCTGGCACTGGGCATCGGTCGGTGCCAGCTGGACCCCGCTGGCAGCAGTTTGTCCTGTGAATGCTTTTTTTTTTGGCTTCATACGGAATTATATTAAATATTATTTTCATCTGTTGGTTATTATCTGAGCCAAGATAAAACTGTTGGGTTTGTAGCTGTTGTCTCCATGTCTTTGCTCCCCGTTACTTCTCTTTTGATCAGGCAGAGCCGTTCTGAGTGGTGGCAGGAATCTTCTGGGGCAGCTCACGCGTTGAGGTGGCCGTGACCCTGCAGGGTCTTTGCCCTCACAGGTGCCCTCTGAACCCAGGGTGGGAAAGCTTTTAATTATGAAAATATTTGTGGCTTGATTCCAGCCCTTCCCTGCTCAGCCTGTTGCGATGCCGGACCACTCCTTCCATGAAGAAATTCTCCCTGGTGTCCAAACCTCCCTCAGCTCGGGGCCATTTCTTCTCCTCCTGTCTCCTGGAGAAGAGCCAATATAGACGTGCCTTAAATGATGGCATAAATATTCTGAAAACTGAACCACGCCAGCTGCCCTGCGGCACAGGGGTCGGAATTGCTGCCGGTGACTTTGTGGGGAGATGGGAGGAAGCACCAGTTGGGTAAAGGGTGGGCACAAGTTAGGGAATAAAGCAGTTTTTAATCACAGGGCCGTACAGTCCAACAATTCCTTGGATTCCTGTTTTATGATCTGCATCTTGTTAAATCCTCCCTCATCGAAGAAGCACTCAAAGCATCACTTTAGGTGATGAGCTGATAATTCCCAGAGGAGGCTATTATTTATTATGAGGTGATTAATTTGCATCCACTGATGGATGGCTATGGAATTTGTCCCTGCACTGATGAAAACAAACTCTTCTTAATTTCTCCTAGCACAACTTTTCTCCTCAAAATCTGTGATCTGTGAAATCCAGGATAATCCCTTTATGACAACGTTGTCTCTCGAACTGACCATTTAAAGGCCTTAGGAGCTGCAGAGTGTTTTAATTAACTTGTCTGAGACACTGTTTATTCCATTTGTCTTTTTCCTTCCTTATTTTTCAGTGTCACCATGGCATCTGTTTGTTCTCAGCCTTTCTTCTCCCCCTGCTAATTACAGACAGGGGAAATAAAAACCTAACCCTGCTGCAAAATCGTTAATATTAAAATATCCCCCAGATGAGCCTGTAAATCTCCGTGCTGCAGTTTTTCTGGTGCTTTATTCAAGAATTCACCTCTGGAGTGAATGCAGATCTGCAGGACAAATTAGTAACCATTTCTTGCATATTTAAATTTCATTTTTTGACTCAGGAGCCTGAACAAAATTTCTGCTTCCATGCTGAGAATTGGCAGGGATGAACTGCTCCAAACTTATGGTAAACTGAACAAAGAACTTTTAAGAAATTCTACTGTGACTGTGTCCTTTTAAGAAAAGCTCAAAATTATTTTGTGCTGTTATTACAGGCATTATTAAATATACATCTAACACTGTCCAAATACAGAGGTCTGGATTCTAAAAACGAGGAATTAGACAGAAATATCCTCACTCATGGGACTTTTCAAGATGATTTCCTTGGGACTTTTTGAGTGATACGAGATGAAATTTTCACCCTTTGCTACAGGTCTGTCAGCTTTTCTTCTGATTAAAAAATACAAGTTTAATCAGAAAAGATACAAACAAAATAACCCAACTGAAATTACATTCTGAATTATTTAGGAGGGCACAGGAGACGAAAGCTGCTTAGGAGTTTCCAGGTTGGAGATAATGCATCATGATCGATAAATGAACACTGTCCTTCCTAACCCCAAATATATTTGGCATCCATTATTAAAGAGGTATAAAATTGTCTGATTCCATTATTAATGCAGGGCTCTGCTGCAGCTGATGTGTGGAGCTGAGGAGGTCACACAGGCAGAACTTAGACTTGGATTCAGAGGTTTTTTTTTTAATTATTTTAAAGGATTGGACGTTTCTATCTTCACCTCCCCTTCAATCTTTCTGTCTCAGTTAAGTCCTTTTTTACTCTTTGGAGAGAAATGTGATTTGGAGGGGTACAGCTGCTAAATTTGGGAGTGCTTGGGGTCTGTGCCTTCAGCAGATTATCCCTAAAAACATGAAGCCAAAGGACAAAGATGGAACAGGAGTGTTGACAGTGCGTTTACATAGTTTGTGCCTCGATTTATTCAAATCAATACACTCCATTTCCTAAATTTCCAAGTTTTCTGTCCAGCTCTGTTAATTTCTGTAGGATTTTCCTCACTGAACCACTCTGATCTTTCCTTTCCATACCTGCCCTCATCTCCTCTTCCCAGGGTCAGCAAGTCCTGCTGATAATTTGCAGTTTGAGGCTTCGTGACTCTGGAATAAAACCCTAATTCTCGTTAGGGGAAAAAACCCTAATGCTCATGATGGCATGGTTGTGTTCTTTCAGTGACTTTGCTCCTGTCCTCACCTAATTCAATTTAGTTTTACAGTATCATCAAATGTGTGTAGATATTTATAAATTTTGGGATGTATTTTCAGCCCTTTTGTAGCAGGAATCCCACTGTGCCATCAATCCTTACCCTTGAAGGTGTTGTCTTGTACAAATGAGTTGTGATGTGCTGGATTTAGGCAGAGAATTGTGGTTTATTTCCCAAAAAAATCACAGGTCCAGTGAGTGAGGCTACAGCTGGAACTCTGACTTGGGCTCTGGGCATCATTTAAAGGTTTCCATCTTCACAGTTTGCTGTTGTTTCACAGTAAACCTTGAGTTTTCAGTTGAATTTTACTTTCTCTGCCAAACTGTTGCGAGTCCATGTGGTTGTGGCCCTGAAATATGGGCAGTTTCTGTACCCAAACTGAGGATCCCTCTGGAGTGAGAGTGGAGGAATCCTGTCCTCACTTTTTAACTGAAAATTAATCTTACAGGGAGAAAAAATATAGTGATATTTAAACTTCCCACTCCAAAAATAGTAGGTAGGTTGCTTACGTTTCTTTACCAACTTTATCTACGTTGCTTACATTTTTTACATCACGATTTTAAGTTGCATTTTAACCTTCAGTGATGTGTTGCCTTGTGCCAGCCTGTCCCATGGGGTTCCAATCCATCATTTCCTAGTGGAGATAACCGAATTTGCCCTCTTCTCATCCACTCCAAACAAGTGAATTCACTCGATTCTTTTCCTGGTGGAAGCCTTTGTCATTCCAGAGACTCTCTTTAGATTCCAGTTCTTTATAACCAAGCAAGAAATAGTGAGAGCTGTTTGCCCTACATGAACCTTTTATCAACTTTCAGATTCTGTGTCAGCTCTGGTGTGTTCTGGAGCTGGGCCTGTTGGCCAATTCGGCTCCCACGTTCTTTGTTTTGGGTTTTCACCTCTGCAGAGCAAAAATCCTGGGAACTTCTCTCAAAGACCCGATTTCCAGGTGGCTCTTAGTGACATTGACAGACTTGTAAATCTTATTCCAGGGTCGTTCACAGATAAACTTCATTCTTTTCTGTGAAATAAATAGGTGCCACTTTGAGTATCTCCTCTTTTATAGCTTCTTGTATCCCTGGATCTCTTGTTTCCCAGACAGGTGAGGTCAGAATTGCTTCTTTACACTGGTGAAAGTCAAATCTATTGAAAATCAGTCCAAATACTGCAATTTATCCAAGTATAATAACAAGATTATATATTTTTAATTTAAGTATGTGGATATAAATCTAATTATTTATCCTAGCAGAATGTTGATTATTCTAAATGCTTTAGGTGGCATCTGTGTGCTTTCATGGGGATAAAATTATTAATAGAAGTACAAACACTCCCAGAAATAAAGAAAAAAAGCTGCATGTTTTCTTTTCACCTCTCTCCTTTAAAGCAGTTTCAGCTGCTCCATCTTCTCAGGAGTCGCTGCATAAATAACAAACAGAAATACAAAAGGAGAAATAAGCGGCACTTATTTTCTTTTTCTCACCTAAGTTATGTGGTGGCTCTCTTTTAGGGTTGTGCATCCTACTTTTTATTTTAGATGTATTATTGGAAGGGTGAAGTCATCTCTAAGCAGGCAGATGAAACCAGATTTCAAAAGTGATGGATAAAACTGATAAAGTGTTTTTACCAGGCAGAATCAGCTCCAAGGTTTGTGGCTGTTCCAAGGCCACAGCCCTTGCTGGAAATAGAAAGCAGCAATAAATTGGCAGGAACCAATGATTCAGCCTTAAAATTCCAGAAAACATGAGCAGAAATCCACTCCCGGCTTGCAGCAGTATTTTGCGCGCATAAATTCCTTTTCTCACATTAAAGTTTAAGAAGATTTGCAGCAGCTCTTGTGTAAAATATATCCTGTTCGGGGTGCAGACAGTGTAATCCTTAGCTCTGTCACAATTCCAGTCCTATCGTTTATTAATCTGTGTAAACCAGAGAATAAGATTTCCATGGGCTGGATTATTCCATCTCTGCCTGCTCTGGGCCAGTCAGGAAGAATTTTTTTAGGGAGAGGGACCCTGGCACAGCTTTTAAGTTGCTCACACCAGGAGGAACGTGCAGCAGAGGGGTTTCCTACCCATTATGAGCTGTTTTTAATAAATAAAATAAAATCAGCTGGGGGTTCAGTCCCTGAAAGCTGTCTCTGGTGATCCATCTCTCCCCATGCCAATCTCTCTGTATAATCCCATGTATTTTTGGTGTGGGAATGCTGTTGGGAATGGTTTGCGGGAGCAGAAATAGGAGGTGAGAAAGATCTCCATGCAGGATTAGGCCCAACCTTTGTGTCAGCACAAGGACACCTTTTAATTTCTGTGAGTGCTGCTCCTTTCTGCTCCTGTCCTTCACCTCTTGGGATGCATAAATTTCATGGTTTGCTTTTAAACGTCCCTGCTGCCATCAAAACCTCATAAATGTTGGCCAAAAGTCCCATTGAGGCTCCATTGTCCTAAAATTGAGAGACCAAATCTGTGCGCGGATCTGAAATCTGGGGGAATTAATAGCTCTGACCCGCACCTGCTTCGTTCCTGCAGTGCCTTTTTGTGAGAATCATTTTCCAGATGAGCTTCCAGCGGCATCTTTGCCAGGGCCAGGCTGCCTGTGTGTGATTTATACCTCATTCCCTGCATGCCCAGAGAGTGCCTCATCCTCCTGGACAGATGGTTGGGTTATTTGCAGTCCCCACAAGATCTCCCCGATGATTTCTGCGTTCAGCATCCATTGCCGTGTTTATTTTCGGGCCCGGGTTATTGCCTTGCTGTTGCCAGCCCTGGGCCTTCTGTACCCACCCGGACACCAAATCTGCTCAATCACTGAGGAGCTGGTGGCTCCGTGGTGTTTTATTCTTTCTGTGTAATTGTTAAAAGTATTGTTTTCATCCTGCAAAGTGAGCGCTCCATGCCTCATTTTTATCCCCGATAATTCCAATGTGCTGACCCAGTAGCTTTCCTTTAGATGCTCATTTTCTCTCTGCCATCCTGCTGCTTGCCAGTACCTCTGCCCTTGCCTAAATCCAAGAATATTTTAATGTATCCACGGGAATTCAGATTTTTCTGCTTTCTGTAGCTTTCTTTAAAGTACAAATAGGGCTCAGCTGATGGCCCCAACACCTTTTTTTCCTTTTGAAGAATAAACTGGTTGCCAGGACTAGAGAAAACACTCCCTTTTATTTCCTCAATATTTGTGTTCACACAAACATCTTCCCTTTGAATACTGATTTCTCTCTTAATATTTGGGGTTCTTCTGTCGCAGAAAATCCAGTTAGAGCACAGTCCTCACTTGAAGCAGATAATGGGATTTATTTTATTCGTGTAGACTGGGGCCATGTTTCAACACTGCCCCTGAGTCAAGTTGCATTTTCAACATAAAAATGGGCCTGATTAGGTACCATGGTTAAAATGTGATTTAGCTGCACCTCAGCTGCAGAGCATTCTTAGCCTGGGCACAATCCCATCTTCGTGGTGCTCAGGTAGAGAGGGTTTATTTGTGCAGCAGTGCTGACCCTGGGGCTGAGGCTGCCAGAGCTGCTGGGATTTATCAGATAAACACCTATAAACTGCTTGTTTGCTCCTGCAAATCCTCTGGAAAATTTCTATTAGCAGCCTTTACAAGTCCTCAGAGCCTCAAAAATAAATCTGATTAACGCTGCTGCCTCGTTCCATGTCTGTCGTGCTCTGCATGGAGTGGGAATGCCTTTGGCTTGGAGCACAGGTATCCACCACTCTGCTCGTCTTGTAAAGAGACCTCTGTAAATCAAGTAGAAAAGCCATGGGGTTTGTAGATAATGCAGAAATTACTGCTAATTGGGAAGGATGTAGGATTAAAATCCAAGTGCACCATCACTGGAAAAGATCAAGGAAACGAAGCAGATCTGGTTTTGAATTCTTTACATTCTATGCTTCATTTTGATGCCAAGAACCTCCAATTCCTCATTCTGTCAGCCTGCAAAGTCTTTATTTAATATTGGCAAGGACTTGAAAAAATTGCTGCTCAGAGTACTCCCCCCAAATTATTGTTGTTTTTCAGCAGGAAAATACCACTTCACTAAATGCCAATCCCTGTTTCCTGAACTGGGATTGTGGAGTGCTTGCTGTCACCTTGGAATATTTCATAATTAGAGTTCCAACTGATAATTCTGATACATCTTTTAAAAATTGAAAGAATTCTCATCACTTTTAAGCCCAGGAGCTGAGATGTTTGTCCTGGGTCGTTTTTGGAGTGTTAGCAGGGACCAGCAGCAATGGGAGTGGGAAGGAAAGACCCAAAGGAACTGTTTAGGGATTGGATAAGGGAAGAGTAGCATGAAATTATGGGATTTATTGTAGGAGTTCCTGTCCTGCTCTGACCACGTTTGGGACATTGCCTGGCAATAGGGGATGGAACAGGGGAGCAGAGCTATGAAATGTGTTCAGTCATGACACCAACCCTCTGTGTCTGAGCTTTTTCCCTGCCTGGGATATTCCTGCAGTGCCTTGGGTTGTGCCTCAGCCTTCTGGATGATTTGGCACACCGCAGGGGAAGGAGTCACCTCATGTCTTCATGGTGTGGCTTGAGCTGTGTCTCACCTGACATGAGATCTTTTCCGTCGGCTTCCTGTGAAGGGAGGATGTTCTGTGAAGCATTCCTGGCCTGCTCCAGGTTTTCATTTTCGATTGAGACGTCCCAGTCAACTCCTGTTCGTCAGTGGATGTGCCTGGTTTTTGGTCTTGTGTTTTTGGCTTTTCATCCAAGCCCCAAGATTAGATTGCTCTTTGAATGAAATCCAGGTCTGTCTTGACAGTTCCCAGTAAACCTACATTTCTGATTCATGGACACCACGGCCATAAAATTTGGCACAGGGTAATTTTCCATAGCAGCAAACAACATGAGAATCCCCAAATCGAGACGACTCCTACAGGCAAAGGTTGTTGTTGCCTTTTTATGCCTTTTCTTCTCCTGTTTTAATGACATCTGCAGGGCTCAGCTTCCCTGCAACATTGTCCAACATCCCAGTTCCACTGAAGTACAGAAAATACCTTTTCACCCATTCAACCATGAAGCTCTGGCTGTCACAAATGGATTTTTCTATAAACATCATCCCACGTAGCCAGGCCTGGAGCACATCAGAGCAGCTTCCTTGGGAAGAGCTGCTGAGATGCTGCTGCCTCACCTTTTGTTTCTCCTTTGCCACCAGAAGCTCTTGTGTCTCCACAAGAAGTCCCTCTAAATCCTGAAATCTTGTGTATCTTTAGCTCCTTTGTGGCTTCAGCTGCCTCTGGTGTGTCTTACACAGCTGATCACCACTTCGGGCTGCGAGTGTTTCACTGAGGCATCCACACTCTGCCCAGATTATCCATCATCCCCACTCCTTTTGACGGCTGCCTACAGTTTCAACCTTTTCCCACGAGCATGCCGGATTTCTCCTTGGAAAATTTCAATATCCTCTTCTGAACCACAGCCCCATTTTTGATTTATGAGCCTTTTCATTCCTTTGCTCCTCTCTCTCTCTCTTCTTTCTAACCAGTGTGACCAATTTACCTTTCCAGAGATAAGCTACAATCCAAGAGAGATCCAATCTAACAGTGGAAGTGCCTTTTTTTTCCAATGGCAAAATGTGCTGTAACGCCCAGACAGGGCTGCTTTGCTTTGAGATTAAACACTAATCCCAGTTATTTAAACTTTCCTTCAGAACTAACCGGCAGAGGGATCAGGATGGAGAGTTTTCAGTTTATATTTTATTTCCTGGCTTCACGGTGTTAAATAATGTCACTGTGCTAAATGGAGACGGGGAACAGGGAAATGGGAAGGCTCAAAGAGTTAATAAACCATTACGAGGAAAAGGGAAGGGAAATAGAGATGGATGGATGCATAAACAGTCAGCAGCAAGCCTCTCGTGCAAGGAAAAATTCATGTCTGGAAACGCCTGAGAAGTTTTTGTTGTTGAAGCCTCCCTTTGTGTGGTGTTCAGGAAGCTCTGCAGGAGGAGGGAACGTGGTGGTGAACGTGCTGGTGCTGGCTGGACTCAATCATCTTCAAGTTTTTCCTGCCGAAATGATTGTGTGACATTTGGGGGCGTTTGGGTGAATTTTGCCGAGGTAAGGGATGTGATTTAGGGATGGCAAAGGCCCATGTTCCCTGTAACCCCTGGGCAAAGGGAGCTCTGGAAGGAGAGCTGTGGCAAGTGTGGGGCTTGCTTATCACCTGCAGCTCTGCTAAACTGATCTGGGAGTGTAAAAATAGATCAGAAAGAAGTACGATGTGGAATTACGATCCAGATTGATTTAAAAACTGTTGAAAATTTAAAAAGTAACATCCGCCTCTCCAAATTAAGATACCACAGCTTTCAGTTTCTGTGAAGACAATTCAAACCTTTCTGTGAGTGAACTTGCTCCCAACCTGTGAGCAGCTCATCCTGCTCGTTCTGAACTATGCAAACTAAACAAAAAAAACCCCCAAACAACAGAATAAAACTTGGATCATGTGATTCCCTGGAAGTTCTTGCCAGCTGCTCCCACGTTATTGAGCAATCTATCATCAGGCTGGAGCTGCATCCGTAGTGATGCATTGCACTGATGCATCGTTAGGGGAACTGCACCCTTTGATGTATTAGTCAATAACAGTCCTGAGGAGGGAAATATTTGGAGAAATCAAACTCCAAAATCTGATTTCTAAAATGATCCATAAGTGCAGCATAAATGGAAGATACTGACAGCTCGTGTTCCTCTGTTATCTCCATGTGAGTGGAGATCTGTGCACCAGGGACCTGTGAGACCAGCAGCATCTGATTTTCCTTACTTCTGGGAAAAACAGGAATATAGGGAAATAGGAGAAGGGAATATAAGGAAATAGAAGGAGAGGAAAGCATCTGCCTTTCCTGAGCTGGGAAAAGAGCAGGGAGATCCCTCACAAATTCGGGGTTGCCAGCCAAATTCGGGAGTCTGGTGCACTGGAAAATCCCTGCAGGATTTAGCCTCGAAATCTGTATCAGCCTGCAATGAGCCTTTAAGTGTTCTATTGAAGTGATTTTTGAGGAGAAACCAACTTGCCAGGCTGCCATCACCCGTCCCTTTCTCTCCAGTCAGTGCTGGTGACAGCTCCAGGCTGTGGCGCAGCTCGGGCCATCTCTGGAGCTGTGGCTGCAGCTTTTGGAACCTCGCTGATAAATGGGGTTTAATTTTCAGCAGTGTTCCCCTGCTCCGTGTGGGTGTGAATGGGAACTCCGGGTGAACAGCTGCAAGAGCCAAAAAGCACAGAAACCTGTTTTGTTTATCATTCAGGACACCCTCCTTCGTGCTTTTTCCAATCCCCAAGGTTGGACAAAAATACTTTTTACCGTCTAGAGATAAGGATTTAACCTTCAATATGTAAATTATTTAATAAGCAGCATGACCTTATTAAAACAAAGTGCTTTGCTTCCATTCTTGGCTCTTTAAAGAAACACCGTTTTAAAAAAAAAAAGACAATAAAATGATTGCTCCTTTATGGTTGTGCAGGGAAATAAATAACTTAGGACATGACTAATCTCATCTTAGGCTAAAATCTCTTCTAGTGAGCTATTTTTCAAAAAAGTTTCTTAATTGGCAAAGATGTTTATGTGTTTGGGGTTTTTTTCTAAATTGGGTGATAGCTGTAAACGAGGAAAAACGAAATAGCAAAGATAAATATTTGTGAAGTGCCAAAAGGTTAAATTAACATTTATTGGGGACTTTTACAGGCAGAATTTTTACAGTGGTTTGGGAGCTCTCAATGAAGATTTATAAAGCCCTTCTTGTTAAACTTTTTGTGGTGCAGAGCTCCTTCTGGGAGTTGGGTCGTTGTCCACACCAGTGGCAAAGTTCAGGATTTGGGGATTGTGGTGTGGAGTGACATTACTTGGTCTCTGTTTGAAGGGCATGAAAATTCTGCACTAGATTTTCACCCTCATAATCTTAGTAAGAGAAAAAAAAGAGTTCTAATTACATCTGCCTGTTAATTTTTCACTGTTCAGACCTTGGCGTTGTCTATAACGGTTGTTTAGGCTGGAGAAGTGGAATTTATTTTTTTTATCTTATTATTATATTTTTCTTATGTTCTTTCTTCACTAAATGAACCTCACCCTCATCCCAGGATGCACAACAGCCTTGTCACAGGCAGGAAAGGGAAAATCCGGAGCTAAATTGCAGGGATCCCTTGACCTTTAAAATCATATGGAAGTGGGAAATCATTCACCGTTATTCAGTTTTTCTGTTTTAGAGGCTTGATATTAAATATTTCAACCAGGAAGGGAACATTTACCATAAATTGTGTTCTGCTGCTGATTGAAAACACAGAATTTTTCTGTCAGGTCAGTCTGAATTTTCAGAGAAATGATGTGGTCAAGAAAAAAAACAGAAAGAGAAGAATAAATTTTTGTGGTTAAAGTGAACCATAGAAAGAGAAGAATATATTTCTGTGATTACACTGAACCTTAGAAGCTGACAGCAGTATTTATTTGTAATTTGGCCACAGGAAATTTCATGATCCTATATCTTAAACCAGTTCTGGGTGTGTTCAGCTTATGTGGTCCTTTCCATCTCATGGGAATAAAGAAAACCAGGACCGACCCTCTGGAAAGAGGAGCAAGAAAAATATCAAGCTGTATAATCTGTTAAATTCTGACACAATGAAAAGAGTTTCACTTTGCAAATTTTTCACAGCAGATCTGTTTAGTCTGGAATTCCAAATATTCCTTCACCTTTGCTGTCGGTCTCCATGTTCGCAGAACCCACCCCAGCCCAGGCCAACAAGAACTTCTCACCAAATCTCCCTTTTTCAATCCATGATTTTCCTAAAATTCCCTTGAATTATCACCTCCTAAGCATAGAAATCCATAACAAGCCTCCAACTATTCCTCGCATCAGAACAAAAGACTGAAATCCCCAAAAAACCTGAGAAATAAAACAAAACAAATCTCCTCAAGCCGTCTGAGTGTCTTGCTTCAGTTGTCCAAGAGCTGCCGCCATTCCCTTTTGCCCTCGTGGTCGCTGTAATTCCTGTGATCCCCACACTGAAGTGTTATTTTCTGGAATGAGGCTGAGGAATTTGTCAGGACCGTCACTCCTGCAGGGAGTTTCGGCCTGGCCGCATCAGCGTTTTCTGCCCGCCACGATTTGTGGGAGCACAAAATTTCTGACGCCGGGTTTGTGAGTGTTTTTCCCCGAGCATCAAGGCGACGGGAAGAACATTCTGACTCGGGGAGATGTACTGGAGATGTCCTGCAGCTATCCCTGAGGATAAAGGAGTTCTGCGCTAGCTCAGGCCTTCGCAAAAAGCAGCTTTACTGCCGTGGGTCATGTTGTTCTCCCACCTGAGCCACGCCACAGCTTTACCCAAGAATAATGAAATTAATTTTGCTAAAACTTAATTTGCCTTCTATTAATTACCCACCTGAGAGCTTAAGTCATTTTCGAACTGCATCAAATTATTTTCATCTCCTTTTCCCTGGTTTGTTTACCATTTAGCAGACGAGATGCAAAACAAAATTTCATCAGGTTAAGGGAGAAAGCTGTGTCCCTGCTCAGTGTTTATCTTGCTGTTTAATTTTGAGATTATCTTTAGTGTCTTGGCTCTCCAGAGCAGATGGGCTGTAGGCTTGCTGTAAATCACCCTCAAAGGAGCTGTCTCTTAATGCCTCGGGCTGTAAAATGTAGGTGCTGCTGGAGCCCACACTGCACCTTGCCCATTTTTGCCGGTGTTCCTTTATTTTCCCACATCGTTGCATTCCCAACGTGACTTCATTTGCTGTTCCCGAGAACTAAAAAAGTGATTTTACGTTGTTTGCTGACTGTTTCCTATCCCTGGCCATCCCTTCACCGCTGCAGGGTCTGAGTGCTCAGTTCTTACCTCTTTTCTTGCCTTTACCTGGAGCTCTTCTGGTTCTCCCTCATTCCCACCAAGCCATTGCTCCCACTCCTGTTCCAGGTGGGAAGCAGCTGCTCTGCCAGATAAATCAGGGAATTCTCTGCTGTTTCACAGCGCCAGGAGATGACAGCCCAGGACCCAAAATCTCAGGGTGCAGCTAGAACTGCTCCTTAAGTTATTTATAATCTTGCTGATTGAAATGTTTTTATTATTCGTGGCTTTTTAAGGCCCCCCCTTGTTTGTTTTTTTTTATTTTGTCACCTCGTTTTTAGCACTTTTTGTGCAGCAGAAAGAAAAAATACGTTCCGTGACCTTCAGGCTGAAAAAAATAGGCTGGGAAAGGAAGATGTGAGCTGCAGATGGATGACATGAATAACTTGGGACAGAACAGCCTGTGAGTCGCACAGAGTTATCCATCTCCTCCTTTTGCCAGGAGCTCATCATTCCATGATCTGTTCCAGGGAAAGGAAACTTTCCTCATACTTAAAAACTTTGCTCGAACGACTGAGGGCTTTCTCTGTTCCCAGTGGACAGAACTCAGTCCTGAGATTGAATTTGACTTCCCCTCCCTGCTTTTGGTTCTGGTGTGCCTTCGGGTCAGCTTTGAACGGGCTGGTAGAGATTTGAAGTGGCTATTTTTGGGTTTCTGGCGTTGCTCAGCAATGTTTCTCCGTGGTGTCAACAAAGTCACCAGCTCTGCAAGTAGGGCTCTGTTGGGTATTTTTAGGAAGGGTTCCATATGTGCAAGAGAGCTGCAAGAACATCTCAGGAATTCGGGAGGAAGCTGAAGCTCCCAGCTGAAATTACCAGCTTGGAATCGCAACAGAATTAAGGGAAAAGTTTGCTTCACCTCTCATTTCCTCTGCTCACCCTGTGTGTGCTTCACCAGTAGCGCAGGGACGTCCTCAGGAGCTGAAATTTTACCCAAATTGGGAAAAAAATCAAAGCAAAAAATAAGGTTTGGTTTTGTAAATAGATAACTGAGAAGGGGGAATAAAACTAAATAATTTGGGGGGGAAAGTCACAGCTTTGAGGCAGTCTAAAGGAGAAAGTTATCCGGATGTCCAGCAAACCAATAGGAATCAATCCTTAGCAAAAAATGTGGGAACTTGGGGGGAAAAAGAAAGGAAAATGTGCTCAGCCACTATAAAAATGCTGTAGTTTAGTTATTTTTTCATGGTAATTATTCAGCTCTCTTTAAGAAAAGTCTTTGGATTTTCGGGACTTTTTAAATCTTTCTTTGAGGAAAAAGTAATTCTATTTTTTCCTAACAAAATGCCTCAGAGTGACATTCCTCTCCTTTTCCAGAGGTTTACCTGTTTTTACTTGCTCATGCATTGAGCCAATCTGCAGGGAGAATTAATATATTAGATATACCAAGCCAGCTCATTTTTCTTCTGTCACTTTTGCCATGATTAATGATAGTGAAAGTGTGTTTAACTCTGTTCCAAATGACACTTCTGCTATTGCTCAGTGCTTGGATACTTTTTGAGTCTGTTATCATTAACTAAAAATAAATCCCAGTTAAACTGCAAAGGCAGATAAAACCATTTCTTTTCCTCTTTCCTTCCCTTTCTTGTTTATTCTGGCTTTGTCCTGTCAGAATTACTGGTTTTATGCGTTTAAATATCGTGAACATTTCCATCAGCTGTAAAAATTATGGAATTAAGTGGCATTTAAGCTTCCTGTACTTTATAAATATAGAGTGATGTATTGATATCTCCCTTAAATGGACAGTTTCGAACTCATAATTGTCCAGCTACTAAAAGCTCTGAGGCCTGAGGTGGCAGGGAGATAAAAATCTCTCTCTTATCTGATAAACCAACTTTAAAGGGAATCAATACCTGAATCTATCACCTGCTTTTACAACAATATCCTGCACTAGAGCACAGCATAAAAAACAGCTGGGAAACCATCAAGGGCAGGAAATCCTTCCAAACTGGTTTCTCATAAACCAGGAAAAAAGGGTGAGGGGAGATGATGGATAGAAAAGGATTGTTGCTAGAATTGCAAAGAAATATTTCAAGGCTAAGAGGGATTTTTAGGAATTTTAAGGCCTTCCTTGCAGAGGAGCCCGAGTGTCCCCAGAACTTTCCTAACTTCAATGATTATCTTGGTTTTCCCTTTCGTGAAGGTGAAATGACTTTAAATTTGATTCCTACCAGCAGATTGGAGTAGAAATTCCCAGTGCTGGTCACGAGGAGAGGGAGAATTTCCAGTGTTTATTTAGACACTGCTGCAGAGGCTCGCAGGAAGTGGTTGGCGGGTGAATCCTTCCCGTGCTCCCCGCGGGGAGAGCGGAGGGGATTGATAGGTTCTATCTTTAGTGAATAGTTGCAACACGTCGTGAGTGTCTCCAGGTTTTGAGTCACTGCAAAGCAAAACCACCCATTATCAAAGCTGATTATTTCATAAGCAACCTGCCCATCAGCCACTTAGAAAGGGGGGGAAAAAAGTTGCATTATTAATGCAGATTGGTATTGCCGTGTGAAAACTGCTCAGCCACTGTGAAAACTCACCCACCACCAGGCAAAAAGAAAATTTGAATTATTAATGTGTATTATTAATTCTTCCCAAAACCCCTTAAAGGGATATGAAAGGTTTCAGCATTTCTTTTAAGGAGATTTTAGAGCGGTGAAGCCGGGGTGTGTAGAGCAGCCATCTCCAGCATATTAAAAGAACATAAATAATTAATGAGTTATAGAGAATCATCCCCCAAGAAAAGCAAAATGTGCATTGTTAATGTATATTATTTGTATTAAATGAAATCCCCAGAAAGAGAACTTGAGGAACTGCAGAGTGTCTGTTGCAGCCTTGGTGCATAACCCATGGACAGGAGGGAATTTGGGATCAGGGATGGGCTGTCTCTGTCCTGCCAGCCTGGCTTGGGGAATTCCAGAACCCTGCTTGGAAATGGCTTGGACTCGGTGGAAGTTCCCATTTGTGTCTCGGTGAGGAAGGGCCAGGAAGGGGCCAAGTGGAGTCCATGGGATCAGGGATGGATCTGCTGGAAGAAGGGGGACCCAAACTGTGGGTTCACGTTTGGGTGGCTGCTCGGATCAACACATTTTTTCCTCTTTTTATGACAAGATGCAGGAAAATAGATATTGAAGGGGGTGTAAAAGATGAAGGGTAGAGTGATATCCCAGCTGGACTTCATCCTTCATTAATTTTTACTTCTGCTCTTCCCTTTTCCCTGAGGTTTAGGGAGAGCCTTTGGCTTCAGCTGGAAAGCAGAAACGAATATTCCCAAACATTTTGTTTGCTTCACCTTTGGAGGTGTAGAGAACTCCACCCAAGAGCTCCAGCGGAGCCATTAAAACTCTGATCTATGTCAAATCTGCTGGATCAGGGACATAAATGAGATGCATTTCACAGTACAGAATCTCTTGGTTTCAGGTCACGGAGCCAATTTCGTAAAACATGATCCATATTTAAGCCCCTTTTAAAGGATTTGAAGATGGTTTCAGATGTGCTCCGTAGATCAAGCCTAACTTATTTTGATGGCCTAACAAGTTGTAGTGCTTTGATTGAATATCCAGTCTGCCAGGCTATTTATTTTATTGAATACCCAGTCTGCTCAGCCAAAAGGAATTTGGAACGGAAAGTGTTCTGGCCCGGATTTGGTGGGGAGTTTGGAAGCCTAAAGGTGGCAGCGGGTGTGTAAAGGGATTTTTCAGAGTGGTTGCTGTGTTCACAGTGAAATCCCTGGGTGCACGGCCTGGAACCAGCCATGGGCAGGGCTGTGGGAAGCCCTGCACGGAGTGAGCCCTGGGGTTATTCCCGTGCAGGTGAAACATTCCCACACCGGTGCGGCGGTGCTGCGTTACTCCACGCACACGGTGGACGCCCGGCTAGCTCAGTGCAGGCGCCGCCGTATGATGGGAGCCGCCCGACGACCCGAACCGAAGGGTCGCGAGGCAGCGAGGGATCCGGGAGATCCGCTCCGGGTCACTGTCTGCGAGGTCCAGGACAAAGGGGTGAGGGAAGGAATAGTCCAGACCACAGTCCGAGGTCAACAGTTTATTGGCCCGAACCCTGCTCAGTCGGACTAATTTAATTTTGACAGCTTACAGCGAATTTTATAGGAGGGGTGGTAACCAGGGTACAGAACCAATCAGAGGGTAGTAGGGAGGAGATAAGGGTGGGATAACTTTTACATATAACCAATGAGGGTTAATGCAAGATGATTGACATCTACTTTAACAAATGGTGCATCGAGTAGAATGGAACTTTCTGGACATAAAGGCAGGGTCGGGGAAGATTGACATTTCTCTGGGGTATGGTTTTGAGGGATTGACAGGGAAGGTGCTGGAACAAAGGGTGTGGTTTGGCTGATGGATGGGGAGTAGGGGATGGGTTTCAACTTTATTTGGGGATGGGGTGGAGAAAGGGTGGCAACTGGGACAAACCTTTATTACAACTTAATAGGGGGAAAAACAGAACATACCAACTGGAAATAAAACTAATTTTTCCACACTACCACACACCGGGAGCAGCGGGATCCGCCGAGCCTCGGACTCTGCCCCTGCTCCAGCTGCTGCCGGGCGTGCCCCTCCCCTGAGCCTGCAGAGCGGTGCTGCTGATCTGCTAAAAGGATTATTTGGAGGGTGACTGTGGTGTCGGCCGACCTCGTGGCCTTTCTCCTCATCTGCACGGTCCCAGAGGAGATTATCCATCCTCGTGGCCGCGCTCCCAGCTTTCCATGCCTTTATCCTCCTCCCCTGGGGACGCCAGGGCACGGGAGGAGTAAGTGGCTGTTGGAAGGCGCTTGAGGAAGTTCATATTGGGGAACGGCAAAACCAAAGCCTCAAGGTGTGAAATAAGTGTTGCAGTCACTGCCCTGCCTTCCTCTCCCGTGAGGAATTCCTATGGATAAGGGACAGCGAGTGCGTGAGGAGCCATTAATGGGTTAGGGGAGGATCTGTCACCTGCTCAGGAGCTGCAGAACATCAGACTTTATTTGAGGACATATTCAGCCATCAAATCTTTTATTTTCATCTTAAATTTGTTTTGCAGATTTATTTTGGTTGCACTGTTAAAAAGAAATTATTTTTTATTTATTATTTTCAAATATTGTTATTGTTGAAAAAAACTTCTTTACCCAGCAGATTGTCAAAGCTTTAAACAACACAACAATTTGAGTTTTTACACCCTTCTTTCTGCAGACCTGAACAACTGCAGAACAGATGGTTCAGCTGGCAGTGGAGGTAAAAGGCTCTGCAGATTAAAAAATTGTTGGCTATTTTTATGCCATTTCTGCTTTGGCGTTTTGCCTCACTTTTGCATCTTTGCATAGCACATAAAATGAGGCATTGCTGAATGTTTTCAACTTTTTAAAACTTCTAACGATGCACAGTTTTTTTGTGTAGGAGCTCAAAAGTGAGAGCTGACCCAAAGAAGGAGAGTTAAAAGTATTGGGATATCTTTGGGATTTCTGATGAAATGACTATTTTGGCTTAGGATTGTTTTTCTCCTTTCATTAAAGTCACTTTCCCTAAACAGGCTGTGATAAGAGTGCTCCTTGAAAATAATTCTGTCTCAACACGTTTTAACTGGTGTAATATGGACACAGAGGCCTTCTAAAAGGCAAAATTTGATAACAAAATTAATCTTTGTTATCAAATTAAGGTTTAGGGAGTTAAAGAAGCCCCATAGACGATCTTTGTGCTGCGTTTGTGCCCCTCAGAAAAATGTCTTGCTCCTTTCAGGCTTCTCAGGTGGTTTCGCACAAGGTTCCTGTAAATAGTCAAGAATTGGGATGTTTACCCGTGGATCTCCCCCGATCAGTGCAGTGTCCGTGCACTGAAGTCAAACACCCGCAGGTGTCTGGCAGAGTCAGTGCCTCAATCTGAAAGCGATGGGGATGGGCTCCACCCTGGCATTCCTGAGGGCAGGGTTTTCCACATGATTTAAAAACCTGTCCTAGGTTACAGTGTAAGATGTACCCAAAAGTTTGTATTCTATTTATCATCTTCATAAATTGTTAAAACTGGTGGGAGAGTGTTCCCCACCTCCTTCATGACTCACCCCTGATAAACTCATGGGGATATCTCCTGTTAATGGGCCAGCTGCTGGCACCAGGTGGGGCAGAGTTCTTTATCTCTGCCATGACCCATCCTCCCTCCAGGGGGACATCTTCTGTTAATGGGCCATCACCGCATGGCTGATAAAATTACATCATCCCATGGTGAGATGCCCCGCCCAGAGGGAGGAACCAAGCATTCCATCCTGGATATAAGCTGAGGTTTGGAACAGCACAGGCAGCCTTTCCCACTGGATTCCCAGAGGAAGACCAGACCCTTCTGCACCACCACTGGACCTTCAGAGGAAGACCAGACCTTCNATTTTATTTTTCGTATTAAATTGTATTTCTGATTTGAAGTCTCTCACTAGTTTGCTTTCAAAACCCCATCCAGAAAGGAAGGGCTTCTCCAGGCACAGGCCGCCCTGCAGGGCACCCCCAGCTTTGACATTCATCAAATATTTATTTTTTTGTGTTGCCCTGAGCGTCAGATTTGTTTGTGCTGTTAATGGCGCAGCCATGGATGGATTGGGAGCAATAATCGGTTATAAATAATTGGTTACAAACCAGCCGCTCCAAGGTTCTGTAGGGATGAAGTTCAGCTCCCAGCTCTTTTTTTCCAGAGGGGAATCTTCATTGCCAGGCTCCATCTGAGTGCAGAGCAGACAGGAAGGGTCTCCAGCACGCTTGAAGAGTCTCCAGCAGCTCGTTGGAGTTCAGAGAGGTCTGGGGTTGGAGCAATAGAGGTTGGAGATCCCCCCAAAAAACCCCCACTTGGTTTTCTTCTTGTGCCTGCAAAGAAATTCTGGCCTGACCCCAGTGCCCCTACACAAACCTTTCACTCACACCTTCTCCCCCACCACCTGCACTGCTGTTTCTCTCTTTCACATGGGCACCATTTTTTAATGATCAATGTGATCTCCACGGGGACAGTATTTAAGGAACCGTAATACTTAACAACCTCCTTACCTTAATTGAGTGTTCATCTCAGCTATTAAATATTCTTCAGAGTTCTTTCGGAGAAAAACCTTGAGGTGCTCATTAAAATTAATGTGTGTGGTTTGTTTGTTTAGCTGCCAGAAAAAGAAAACACACGAGTGTTTCAAGCCTCCCTGGTAATGTGCAAAGGTGAGAACCAGGATGCAACTGTGAGGGGTGTGAAGGAATTGGGAACAGCAGAGACTGTTTTCCTAATTTCCTGTTTTCCCAATGTTTCAAACCTCCACGTGCTCTGATGGTGCAGCACAGGGTGATTCTGGCTAAAGTAAAGGTATTTTTATTAAAGATACGTCGCAAAATTAATGGAAAAAAGGATAATTACGCTAAATCCTCAATATTGGTGCTGTAAATTTAGCAAGACTTTTGAGTCACACGAAGCAGGCACAGGCAGCTGCTCAGCTGGTGCCGGAGCCCCAGGTCACAAAAGATTTGAAACAAGCATTAAATTACACTGCTGCCATGGTAGGCACTGGAAAGGCCAAGAAAAAATAGATTCTGTGGGTAGGGATGAAATATTTTAGACAAGCTGATCACCTCATGCAAGAAAATGAGTTAATACTTGAAGCAGCCCTATAAATTGTTTCTTCTTTCGGGAGTCGTTTTCAGCTACTGTGATATTCGGAATTAAGGTGCTTTTGTTTGTTGGCTCTGGGGAGTGCCAGNCTGGAGAAGGCATCCCCAGTGTCAGAAATCCCATTTCTGGGAGGAGCTGAGGTCACAGAGCCCACACTTCTGTCATGATAGTGGACAAGGTGAAAGTTGGGGGCCTTTTATTTTAAATACAAGAGTTTGGTTAAGAACTACAGCAAGGAAAATGTGAGCACTCTGATAATGGGAATGCTGCGCTTCTCCCTGCCCCTGCATGTGCGAAATGGGCTCAGGTTGCATCAAGAAAGGTGGATATTAGGAAAAATTTCCTCGTGGAAAGCTTGTCAAGCGTTGGAACAGGCTGCTCAGGGAACTGGTGGAGTTTCCATCCTTGAACTATTGAAAAAACATGTAAATGTGGCATTTTGAGGACATGGTTTGGTGGTGAACGTGGTGGTGGTGACCAGCTGGACTTGATGAGCTCAAAGGTCTTTCCCAATATTAATCATTNGTTTGTAGGTGGCTGGAGAAGGCATCACCAGTGTCAGAAATCCCATTTCTGGGAGGAGCTGAGGTCACAGAGCCCACACTTCTGTCATGATAGAGGACAAGGTGAAGGTTGGAGGCCTTTTCTTTTAAATACAAGATTTTGCTTAAGAACTACAACAAGGAAAATGTGAGCACTCTGAAAATGGGAATGCTGCGCTTCTCTCTGCCCCTGCATGTGCGAAATGGGCTCAGGTTGCATCAAGAAAGGTGGATATTAGGAAAAATTTCCTCGTGGAAAGCTTGTCAAGCGTTGGAACAGGCTGCTCAGGGAACTGGTGGAGTTTCCATCCTTGAACTATTGAAAAAACATGTAAATGTGGCATTTTGAGGACATGGTTTGGTGGTGAACGTGGTGGTGGTGACCAGCTGGACTTGATGAGCTCAAAGGTCTTTCCCAACATTAATCATTCCATGATTCTTTCTGAGATTGCAACACTTAGTGAGGAAAAGCTCAGAATCAATCAATTAAGTTCTGAAGTGAGAAAAGATTTCCATAGCACAAGGGCTGGGCCGTGAAAATCACTAATAAAGCACATAAAATTCATCTGTTATTAGTCAGTTTTCGGCAAAATTGTATCACTTTTTCCTGCTAAGCTTTTGTCATGACATTCTAATATCCAGATGTTTGCAATTTGTTCAAGCCCAAAACAGAGGTGATAAATGGAGAAACTGGACAGAAAAAAATGGATATTAAAAACTACCTTACAGTGGTTTCTAAAGTACTGGTTTATCTGGGTTCAGGGCTGTTTTTTGGAAGGAGTTATGGAATTATTCCTGGCAGTGACAGTGCTGACAGCAAGGCTGATTCTAGAATGATAATGGAAGATAAAGGGAATTTGGCATTCGTTTGAATAATTGATTGGTAAATGCAAAAAAGGCAACCAACAATTTAAAAAAATGCGGATTATAAGTAGTGAGTTTGGGGATTTACATTAGTCAGAAGAAAGAGTAAAGAGCTTAAAAAGTTATTATTTTTTAGAAAAAGTAAACTGTCTAAATGGAAAATGGGATGAATAGAAAAATTAACGAAGTATTAACATAGCAAAATGATCTCACAGGGAATAGTTTGAGCTCTCTTTTAAACTGAGAATATTATGGATTTCTTTTTGGATTCCAATAGGAAAATCAGCTTTGCTCTTTTAGGATGACTCGACTGAATTGTCTGCAAGAACACGAGAATTCAAGTAGCATGATAAAGGTTTATCAAAAATAAATTCAATGGAGAAATTCCACAGGTTGCAGTGTTGAGACCTCGGTGATTTGTACAGAGCAGCAGTGGGATTTCATGGCTCAAAGTCACCTGTGGGTCATAAATCTGTGGGATTTAATTAATTTTCCATCAGAACCCAAAGAAAAGGTGCTAGGAGGGAACGGCAGATGTTCAGAAGACTTTGCAGCTACAGAAAATTCAGTGTAATATGCTTGAACCACCACCTTCCAAGGAGGACCAGACGAGTTCCTTCCTCTGACTCGTGGAGCTCAAGAGTCATTGCTGACCCTCTCACTGCATTTTTTTTGGCTCCCCTCTAAGTGTAGCTGGGATCCAGCTGTAAAGGAGTGTGAAGCAATTCTAAAAACAATGCTAAAAAAGCTTCCCCTCCTGGATGCCTGAAGTGGTGTTGGAGGTGGCTGCAAATCCGTGCTCGGAATTGGAGAAGAGCGAAGGGAACCGTGGAAGAGGTGAGCTGAATAACAAACACCAGAGTTTAGCTTGCTGGAGTTCTTCTGGCAGCAGAACTAAGCCACCAGGAGTTGTTCGCTTGCTCTTAATAAACAGCACCTGGAAGAACAGGGGTGGGGAAAGAAAATTGTCACTAGAAACAGAGCTTTTTTTGTCTTTCCTCCCCTGTCCCTCCTTCTGTGCTGCAGTAAATATTGATTTGTGGGCAGGAGCAATGAGGGCTTTGCCTGTGCCCATTCTGATCTCATTGGAGGTAAGTAGGAAAGGGCAATACTTAATGGCATTTTCCCGAGACCAGAAATCACTCTGGTATTTAAAAAAAACCCCAGCATTATGCTGAAAAACAAAAATAGCAGTCATTGGGAATCAGTGTTAGATTACTGCTGCAAAAAACTCTGAAAAGTGGAACTCTCCAAGAAGCTCTGAAGTATCACATCAGCTGTTTGGTACTACTGAGAGCATTTTCATTTTGTTTTTAAAACATAACAGAGTTGCACATTAGAGTGGAAGGAAGAGGAAAGAGAGAGGAATTTAATTGGCAGTGTAAATCTGATGGATTTCAAGCAGGATTCTCTAGTCCTGCCCATGGAGAGCTCCGAGGCAGTGTTCTGAGCAGTCACGTCTGGCCTGACCCCGGTCCTGCTGAGGGCAGAAATGACATTATTTTAAGGTTTGTTGTGGGGCTGTTGCATTGTTTTACACACCGCAGGCCTCCCGGGTTCTTGTCCTGTTAAAGTTCGTGGCAAACAGACCATTCCAAGGCCGTGTGCTGGGCATGGAAATGCTCATCTGAGACCATTCCAAGGCCATGTGCAGTGTGCTGGGCACGGAAATGCTCATCTGAGACCATTCCAAGGCTGTGTGCAGTGTGCTGGGCAGGGAAATGCTCATCTGAGACCATTCCAAGGCTGTGTGCAGTGTGCTGGGCAGGGAAATGCTCATCTGCCAGCAGCTGGAGAATGATCCATGTCAGGCCTTGGCGCTTGAGAGCTGTGACAGCACACGCTGGGGAAATGGGAAAGCCTTGCTTGGGGCAGGGGATATTTCATCTGCGTAAATGCCACAGCGGTGCCGTCGGAATTCCTGGGGTTGGGAAGGCCAGGTTCCCACCTGCTCCCTGTGTGACCTCACACAACGTCAGTGACAAGTTCAGTTTCACACCTCGGGTGCTCAGCACGGCTCAAAGAGCCGGAGAGGAGAACAGCAGCCCCAAAACCTCCACCATGAAGGAAATCATCTTCTCCGGGATTTCTTTCCGTATCGCTGCCATCTCTTCAGGAAAACAAATGCTAGATTCATTTGAAAGTTATTATTTAACATATTGCAAAGATTAATCTCTCAGTTGTTATTTAAAATTCTTGTAGTTGAATTTCAGCAATTCAGAGAAATATAAATACAATTGACTTTGATGAGGGTCTCTGCTGATGGAATATAGACTTTGCTTTCCAGCCAGGATTTACCTGCTGATCCCATTTTCCTATGTAGGAAACCACAGCTGAGTTTGTGCAGAAATGGAACTGGAGTTTCATTCTGAAGGTGTGTCCCTGTGAGTAGAAACGTCAGATTTTACTTTCTCATGGGTTTTATACAAGGGCTTGGAGGGACAGGACACAGGGAATGGCTTCCCACTGCCAGAGGGCAGGGCTGGATGGGATATTGGGAGGGAATTGTTCCCTGGGAGGGTGGGAGGCCCTGGCACAGGGTGCCCAGAGCAGCTGGGGCTGCCCCTGGATCCCTGGCAGTGCCCTGGGCCAGGCTGGACACTGGGGCTTGGAGCAGCCTGGGACAGTGGGAGGTGTCCCTGCCCATGGCAGGGGTGGAATGGGATGATTTTAAGGTCCCTTGCAACCCCTACGTTTCTATGACTCTATGCTCCTTAGAAATCTCAGTTTTATATCTTAATCAGGTTCCTTATCTTTATGAGGAATGACAAACTGAGGGAGCTTTCGGTCAGCGGCCCATCTCACTTTGATATCAACACAAAATGTGCAAAATGCATCCACAAAGATGGGTTTGCTTTCACCAAGACTTCAGAGCCACTTTCACAAGAGCAATCGGGCCAGCACTTTTTACTGGTACTCAATTTGTAAGAATAAAAAGAGAGATTTTATGTAAAAAGGTATTTAAGTGTATTTCTAAACTTAGGTGGGCTGATGTTGCTAAGTTTGGGCAGCTCCTGTGCTCATCAGTCCCCAGGTGCCACCAGAGTTGTTGCACTTCGTTGGGTTTAATTTTCCAGGGAAGCACATCCCTGTCTGCGAGCAGATCTTTGCTTCAGCTCGGCTAAAACTTGGGCTGGTGCCCATCTTTGTGTGTGAACCATCTCAAACATTTAATAATCATTTAAAAAAATCAGATCAGGAACCAACTGGGAGAGTTTTATTGCTGCCTGGATCAGGAGACCCAGCCCTCAAAACCAGCAGTCAGGGTATCGGTGACTTCTCAGGCAGGAGTAGGATCTGCACTGCAACGACCTTGAGAAATTAGTGAAGAAGGGAAGATAAAGCCACAGTTAAGGAAAAATTCATTAGGTAACACTTTTGTTTCTGATGCATCGTTGGATGCAATTAAATTTTTGGCAGGAGCAATGGCATGAAGTGTTTTGTCCAGAAGGTTGTTGTAGCTGGGACTGAGAGGCTGGACAGCCAAACAACGATTGCCATCAAAACAGGAGGGAGAAAGGTTGGCTGCTTATAAAAATGCAAGGAAAGTGCTGACTCCCAGTGGGAATCTAGGCTGGATTCCTGTTGGAGATGGAGCTCCCGATCCTGTTCTGTGTGAGGGTGGAAGAACTTATAGGTACAAAGTGCAGATGTGGTTTCATTCCATGAGGAATAGATATTATTCCTCTGTCATGTGAAACGTTTAATTCAGTCATCCTGCATTCTACAAAAAAAAAACCCCAAAACCACCCAGAACTCGCCCCCAAAAAAACAGTCAGGAAAATAAGGGAAAGGAACACGTTGTTTCTGCAGGCAGCTAAATCACATGTTTTTTATAAAACACAACTCCTGCATTTCTTACCTGACCGCAGCAACAGACGTGTTAGATAACAAATTATGCGGATTTGCTTTTGCAGACTGTTTTTGCCCCCCTTTTTTCTGCCACAATTGTGTCTTTTAGAGAAAGCTGGTTCAAATGGCAGGGACTTTGAGGAGAGAAGGTGGTTCTGCCTGCTTGCCGCCCTCCTTGAGCAGCCTGGGGAGCTGTTTGTGGCCGCCCAAAGCGCTGGAGCTCCTCAGGAATGGCTCAGAGCCGCTGCTCCTTGTGCAGCCGGGTGTGAAGGGGATGAGTTATGGAGTACAGCTTCTTGTTCTCTGTTAAACAGTTCCAAAGGAGGCTTGGCTGGGCAGGGTGGGCTTCTCTTGCCCTTGCAAGAAGAAAGTGTCTCTTGTCTTAGATTCATGTCGAGTAATTAGTTTTCTTCAGAGCAAAGAAGAACTAATCCGCAGTAGTTTATCTCAGTAAAGGGTCAAACAAAGACTTTGCTGTTCTGTGAGAAGAAGTTACAAAGCAAGACGAATAAATACATCCACCAGCTGAAACACAGCTTTGTTTAGAAGCTTCAGGACTTCTCATGGGTTTGATTTAAGGGCGCATCCAAGCCCTCTGCAGAGCTTTGGTGAAAAGCTGAGTTCAGTAAAGCAAATCAGCAGGGCCCTGCATGGTGGTGGGAGGCTCTGAGGTCAATAAACAAGCTCTGCTTGTCCTTCAGATGTGGCTTGTGAGTAACATCGTGCTTTCCTTTCAGCGCAATAAAGGGAAGGTATGAAAGCGTTCTGGGCATTTCCCCTGGCTGCCAGGCTAATTAACCAGAGTGGAACTCTTTGTGTCATGGCTGGAGACTTCACTGATTACATTTATCAAGGCAGATCAGCAGAGGGTTTTTGGTTTTATTGTTTGGCTCTACTGAATGAATTCAGATGAGGCATGTCCTGGTTTGGAGGTCTGTCCCCTTCCATGTGCAGGGATGGACGTTCTCCCACCTCTCTGGTGCTCCCCCTGGCAATCCACTGTTTATTTTCACTAATGCTGCTAAATATGAGTCCGAACAGCTTAAAACCAAATAGTAACCTGAATGTTACTTCAGAATTCTGGGTCTGTTGTAAGAACACAGAAGGATTAAGGGAGACAGAATTGCAGCAGGAAAAGGGCTGAAGATTGAGCAGCCAGGAGTGTTTCTCTCAGAGCTGACACCATGTCTGGTGTCACAAACTTGCTTTTTCCAGCTTTTTTGGGGAGAAGAGGAGCATGAGCTGGCTGTTGTTTAACTGATGTCCTACCTCAGTCATTTACAATCTAGTAAGGAACTTACCCAACAAACCACAAGGTTTAAAAAAATGTTCCTCGCAGTTCAGTCTCCTGAAAGGAAATATGTCACCCATGCCATCTTATCAGCCAAAAATATTATATATATTTATATATACGTACCTATTTCTTGGGAAGGTCATCTTTGCTGAAATGTTAATTAGATGTTGATGTTATTTAGTGTTAATTAGCTGTTAAGTATTAATAGACTAAAGTTCAGCTACAAAAAGTCTATATCTTGGTTTCATTGTAAATACATTTTTAATGCTGTGTCCCAGAGATTCTTGTGGATAAAGAAAACTTTCTTGTAGTTTTCTTCCTCTCAAGTTGCTGCTCCCAGGGAAAGCAGGCCCACAAGTTAGTGCCTGCTGTAGCAATAAATTTAAATTCCTGTAAGCAGGAATTTAAACCCAGCAGTGCTGCTGCAGATATCCTTTAATAAATTAAACACATTCATTGCACTTTACCAGATTATTAAAACACTTAAATATCATTAGCTGGGTTGCCTGAGAGCAGTGGGCTTCTCTGCATGGAAATGTGTGCAGTGAAAGGCTTCCAAAATGTCCCAGCAGATGGAGGACGCTCAGAGATTCTCTCAACTTATCCCTCGCCCCTTTCTGAGTTCTCTGTGTAGCAGCCTGGATTTCTCCTGAAATTAATTGTTTTAATTATGGCAAATGGCTTGAATGGCTTCTGTGTGAGGGAAGAATTAAAACTCTGGGACGGTTTAGTGCGGAGAGGGGACATAAAGAGGGCACGTGATGGAGATATCCCAGTAATGAATTGCACACCCAGAAAGTAAATCTGGCACTTCCACTTAGCCTTTCTTATAACACAAGGACCAGGGGACTGGTAATGAAACCGAAAGGCAGCAGAATGAAAGCCATTAAAGAAAATAAGTATTTACACAAATGCATAATTAAGCTGTGGAGCGAATTCCCGCATGAGGTGAGTGAAGCCAAGAGCTTAGTGGGGTTCAGGGAAGGATTAGACATTGCTGTGGATAATGGGAACATCTGGAGCTGCGCTGGGCGCCGTGGGAGGCGTGAAGGGAGCGTGGGGCCACAGCTCCTGCCACGGGCAGGGCCAGGGCCAGGGAGCGTGCAAGGCCTCAGGAAAATGGCACTGGCAACCCACACCTGGCTCAGGGAGGGAGCAAGTGACTGAGGGAGGGAGGAACTTCTGTAATTGATCGTTCCACTCAGGTAAACGCCACTGTGTCACTTATTTCGGGAGGAGATTGTGATGGGACAGTGACAGTTCTGCGCTCATTTTACCCCAACCAAGCCAAGGAAAGAGGTTTGAACATCAAGGGAAAGCCAGTCCAGAGCAAACCGACTGCTTCCATCCTATGCAGTTGTTATGCCAGCATTCCTAAAGAAAGGCATAACAAATAAATGAATAGGATTCCTCTCTGAGAAGCAGATCAGTTTTCCAAGTCAGCTGGGATGGGGAGCGGTGGGAGCTGTGTGGTGGCAGCACTGCTCAGTCCCTGTCCCTGCTGGTTTGCCCATCCAGTGTTTCAGTGTATCCACTCTTTCTGAGGCATTAATATCTGAAATCCTGCAATAACATCATTTCTGCAGACATACGTTGTCCACAGTTCATTGACTTCCTAAAACAATCCACGTTCTCTTTCCTAGTCAGGGATCTCTGCCAATATTCTGGAGACCAAGGTGATTGATGACCTACATGACATTACTATTAAGCCCATTTTCCCCTTTGCTAACAATAATATTATCCAAACCAGCTTCCCAAAAGCCCTCCAGCCAGCACCTGCAGGGAATTGTTCCCTCCAAACACAGGAATGTAGCAGACACGTGGCAGGTTGGAGGTCGATTTCCATTTCCCTTTCATCCATTAACCTTCCCAGGATCTCTACCAAAAGGTGCCCAAGGTATTTTGACCTCTCTATTGATGGTCTTCATTAACCCACTTGTCTGAGAAGGATTTTTTAAAACCAAAGCAGGATTTCCACCTCAGCACAGATAGACGTCCCAAAAGGCTTCTCATTCACACTCAATTGATTCTGCAGCAATCTTAAATGTTTCCCAGCCCGTTTCTGTGTGACCTGTTTCATTCCAGGTGATGTTTGAAAGCTCTGAAACATGACAGAGATGATCTGAAGTAGGTCAGGAGCTGCCCCACAGCTGGATGTCTGCACTGCAATTTGTGTTGCTCCTCAGGTAACGCAATGCCTGAATAATAGCAGTGTTCGGAAAGCAAATATCTTAACTTGTAGCAACAAATTACTTCTGTGGTGGAAGTTAATACAAAATCTGAATCATAACTTAAAGATAGTCTTGATTTTTAAAATTCTGCAGGGTTTGTGGTTCAGAGTGCTAGGGTAGTTAGAAACAAGATTTTCTCGGACCTAAAAGCTTTCCCTGAGCTTGAAATGTCTTGATTTTGGACATGATAAGGAAAACGTACTAAGTGAAAACTCTTTCCATACTTCTTGTATTTGACCTGCGCACCTGGGACATTGGAACAGACCCCGTGAGGGCCTTCCTAGCACAGAGCTCCCTCCTGTTCTTGCTGTCCTGAGCCTCCCACCCTCTCTCCAGGGAAGTGCCCACCCCCATCCTGCCTGAACTGGGTTCCCCGTTGCAGGAGCTCCCTTCCATGGAATAGGCTCCTTCTGGAATAGGTGCCTTTAAACTCCAGGGAGTTCTGGTTAAGAGCTGCCACAAGCAGCCCGGTAACTCCTCATTGTGAGTTCTATTTATTCTGGCCTGACATTGTCTGAGGGAGCGTGCACGGCTCCAAGCTCCTTTGGAGCATTGTCTTCTTCAAACCCATCTTTAATGTGCTCTTTGTTTGAGAGCTCCCTTTGTAATTTAGTTGAAGCTGAATTATGAAAGGATCCTGATCTAAATGAGTCACTGTCCCACTAGAAAGAATGTGACAAATATTAAATATTCTTGTGTCGCTCGCAGATCTGAAAGCAAATCCATTCTTTCCCTTTAAAGCTGTTCCTGCCTTTATATTCTGATGATTCATCCCACATTATGGTGCCAATTTTTTTCCTTCCTCCCAAAGCTAACAGGTGTTCCTTGGATTTGCCTCATCTGTTAGGAATCACTGTCTAGTCCAACTGGAAATTTTCCATTCAGGAGCCCCTGCACTGGGCATTGTGCACCTGGGCCCAGCACTCCCAGTCCAGCCCAGCATGGAGCTGGGCCTGGCTGGTCAGGGCTCGACAGCTGCTGCAGCAGATCCACATCACTGTGTGGAGTTACTGCAGAGCCCAGGGCACTTGTACCACGTTATGGAAACGCAACTGCTCCTGCCCTGAGATGGTGTTTGCTCTGGGAGTGTGATTAAAAGCAGGTATTCATCCAAAATCGTTCCCTTTGCTAAACGCATCAACACTCGAAAACAGTAACATCAACAGTTGTCCTTAGGCAGGAGTTTAGGGGGGGGTTTTATGCAGCTCAGTGAAAGCTTATTTTAATAAGGTTACATTGTCCAAACTCTCATCTTTTTAAATGAAAATGTTCTGCCAGATTGAGATGGATGAGTAAATTATTGAAAATACAGCGCACGTACAAGTTCTCCTCAGTCCTGACTTTGGCAGGCAGTGGTTCCACACATCTGAAACCATCACAGGCAGCACAACCGTCCCCATTTGGTGGGAAACGCCAAATGGCATTTGACAAATATTAATTTGATTTGATTGGATTGAAGTGCAATATTTTATTTGCAAGATGTTCAGACCTAATTAAAAAAATATTTTTGACTTGTTAAAATACCTTGGAAAACATCAGCCGCCTTTAATTGGAATCTGATAAATCAAGAAACCAGAGGAGTCAGCCCTGTTTTAATCTGATTCTGTAGAAGTAGAAATTGTTGTAACACTGAGTAAAGAAAGATGAGAAAAAAATATTTTACTGCGTTTTCTATTCTGATCTCTTTGGTTTGGTGCTAATTTTAATATATTTAATTTGCTTCGGGAAAATGTAGGGAAAATTTAAAATTGCCATTATTCTATTTTAGATTTCCCTCTAAAAAGAGGGAGTAGTCTATCAAGTTACCCTCACTTTGTGACACTGATCTTGTGACAAAAATGTCATTTTTGCTATTGCCTGTCAATGTAACAATTCACCTCATTTATTAAAGCTGTTAGCACCTTGACTTATATAACATTTTTAAGAATGCACAGGCTAAGTCTTGAGCAAATTCCTCTTTTCTCTTGGAAAAGGAGATGTGTAGAGGAGTTGGGAGAAGTTTTAAGAGTCAAGGCTAAATGCGTGGCAGTGGCTGGGACGGTACCGCTGCTTTGCCAGCTCCTTCCCAAAATAACCCCCCTGACAAGGTTAATAAGAACCAGGAATGTTTCGCTGAAGGTTCAGCACTGCTGGAATGTGCTGATTCAAGTGAGAACACTGACAGGCTTCCCACTATGGCTGATTATCTAGACATTAATTATATAAATCAATTCGGGATAAATAGGGCCTTCTTGGTGTAGTGGCTCGCTGCCATTTGTGATTAATATTTCATTAGGCACGAAGCCATCAAAGCACTTAAGCAGGTGCTCAATTTTAGCCACTTTGCTCAATTATACTTGGAATTAGGCATATGTTCCCAGGCTTTGCTTGACTGGACTGCTCCCCAAAGCTGAGCTGAACTTTACCTTTGTCATTAACATAGGTGAACACTTTTTGTCTTTGTACCACCAAGGATTAAATGTAAGAAATTCGCTTATTCCACTCACAAATGAAATGTTGTCACCATTTCCAGGAGAGGGCCAGCTCTTTGTCATCCTTCCATATGGCTGACAGGTTGATTTTCCCCAAAGCCTTGTTTTCCTTTGTATCCTTTGACTCTCCAGGTGGCAATCACATTAATACACTGAATTATCAGTCTTCAGAGACACGAGCCAGTGAAATGTGTATGCCACATCTTTTTTCCCTTGTAGTAAACAGATTACAATAATGTAGCTTTTCCCTAGTCCAGCAGAAGGATCTCACCCATTATCCACTTCATGTGCTGGTTTTGACACCTCTTTTAATGACTTACTTTTGATTTGAAAGTATTTTGACGCATAATCAAAAATGGTGGGCTAATAATGCCAACCTGAAGTCTGTGAGCAGTTTACCGAGTTGTTTCCAGCCCTTTGGTGGTGGGATGTGCTCAGGAGAACGGGGGATGAGGAAGGATTGATGTGTCAGAGAGACATCCAGTTGCGAGACAAGTCTGTGAGCTCAGAAGAGTCTTATTTATGATGACATTCAGTTAAGTTTCTTTGTTACTTTTCTCACTGCAGATGAATAATTTCCAAAGCCTCTGTTCTCATTACTGATCTAATTTTGACTTCTTTATGCTTTGGAAAATTCCAGTGTTGCCACATCTCAGTTTCCTTGACTTTCTCTCTTCTTTCTTTCCAGGACAGTGTGGGAAAGGTTTATCCTCCATTTGTGCTTCCACACCCTGTGCTCCTGCTCTGCACCTGCTGCTCCCAAAGGTGGAAAGGTGCCTTTCAGGAGACACTCATCAAGGATACGAACCCTGATGCCCATTTTAAAAAGGAGAGAGAGGTCCAGAAACGGAGCATAATTGATTTGTAATTGTGTTGCAGGGCTGAAAAGTGAAACAAAAGACACGGTTCAAGTTGCAGATGGACGATTTGTCCATTAGGTGATTTCACTGCGGTCACAGACGGGATGGCACTTGATGGGCCAGGATGTATTTGCTGCAGCATTAATGGGTTGGAATCTTTCTGGGAGAGGAGGGTGAGTGCTTTGGAAAACTTTGTCCGGATTTATTTGTGAGCAGCAAAATCCCCAGAGAAGTTCAGGGAAATCTGAAGGAGTTGCTGATTTTCACCCACTGGAGAAAGAAAAAGGGATGATCTGGCATTCCCTTTGGACCTTGATTTCCCTATTTTGTGCTGAAGACTTCGTAGTCTGAGGTGAAAGATGAAAATATTTCTTGGTCAGCAAGGAAAACCTTCAGCTTTCATGGCAACTGTAAATATTGGAGAAATTTCAATCATGGTTTTCAAAAGTGTCAGTCTACTGGAAGTTATATCCATGGTGGACAGGACTGTGGGATTTTATTAAGTCATTGTTAAAATGTATTTGATAACCAGCATGAATTAAGAGGTGAAGGCGCAAGAGAAGAAAAAGAAAGCAGGAAATGGTTTAATATGAGTAAAGAGTAGCCAAAGAGGTAGGTAGTGTGACCTGGATTAAGTGGTTTGAGTTTTTTGTTCTTCTGTCATTAAACTATAAGAGAAGGGTTTGATAACTTACCAAAAGTTCCTGGGTTTTATTTGGATTTCATGAAAGATCATATATTCACATAGTTTAGGCTTCCACTTGTGGAGCATTACAAAGCTTTAATGTCTGAATGAGGTGGGTGACAGAACAAAGCAGCCTGGCGAATGTCTGGCATTGTTATTCCATCATTTTGTTGATGATGTATCATTTTTATGATAATGGGAGGGTTAAGAAGTAATTTTAGAGCTGCAGTTGAAGATGTGAAATGCAATTTTCCTCATTCACACATTCCACATGTAACCATACAGCAAAAGGCAGCCTGACTGAATCCATCCAGCTGGAGAGCAGGAGAACTCTGGTAGATTCCAGCTCACCTTCATAAATCCCTTTCCTGATAAAATCAACCCAGAATTCATGAAAATCAATGGGTAAAAATGGAAAATGACGGGCAAAAATAAGCTCAAATTTCCCCTTGTAGTCCATGAAAGGTGGAATTTTGAGTGGCCACGGTGCCCACAGTGTCTGTTCCTGCTGGGACATCGATCCTTTCATATCCCCATCTCTTTGTCTTCCTTTTTCATCTCAGAACAAAGTAACGTGTTCTTCAACTTTGACCAAAGAGATTGGCAATGGGACAGGAGGAATAATCTTACCTGTCCAAGGCCCATTAATACTCACAAAAATAGGCTCTAAATGAGACATTTATACAAATCAATATACATTAAAATGTATGGGGAGCCAAGGCGAGCCAAGCAGAACTTGTTCTTTTATCTTCATTAAAAATAAAAGATTAAAAATTTATCTCTTCCTTGCTAATGCAGAAAGGTGTGGTGAGGGGAATGTGACCCAAAGTTTTAATGGAGCAGCACTTAAATTTTATTATCTAAACAAAAAAGGATTCTCAAAGTGGAAAAAACAAAGGATAATACACTTTTAAAAAGCAGCAAACAAGCAAACAAAAGTGCTTGTGGTTTGGTTTATGGTATAATGGAACAGTATTTTTAGAGGGAGATAGGCTGTGCTTGGGAAAAATTGGGATTTTTAAGTGTGGGCAGGCTGAGCTGTGTCCCCACAGCAGCATTTCCCTTTTTATCTCTGCATCTGGAACGTGCTCCCTTCCACACCCTGGACTCATTTGGTCACAAATGTCAGGAAAAATTCTGTGCATAAATAGGGAAATTAATTTGATGGGGAGAGGAAAATAAAAGGACTTGAGGGGAGGATTGGGGATGCAGTGAGGCCCAAGGCCAGGCTGGACGGGGCTTGGAGCAGCCTGGGACAGTGGAAGGTGTGGAAGGGACAGGGGCTAGAATGGGATGAGCTTTAAGGTCCCTTCCAACCCAGGCCATTTTATAATTGTCTGAATAAAAGCAGGATTTCGGTTTCCATTCCACCCTCTGCACCATCTGGTTTACATTTTTTTTTTCCCTTTTGTTTTTTGCTGTCCCCTTGACAGGACTGTGAATTATTTCTGCCTTCACTGTGTCACTGCAGTCACTCCCACTGCCAGCACCCCTAGAGCGCCAGAAGCAGAAATTAATCCTTCTGAGAGCCCTACAAGGAGCAGGAGAGGACTGCAACCTTCTCTTTATTTAGACTGAGTTTTTAAGTGTGTTTGGTGTTTCAGGTGTGATCAGCTCAAGTGCTTTACAGTTGTTACTGATCTCGCTGTTTTATCCCAGCACTTGCCATGGGCATAAACAGAGTGGAGTTGGGCTTTCAGCTCAAGGTTCGAGGACCTTTCATATCTAAAAGCTGCTTCTCTTACCCATTAGTCCATCCCATTATTTGTTCTTGCAGATACGCTTCTTTCTTCTTTTCCATTCCTCAGGACTTGCAACAGTTTGCAGGAGTTTCAGGGTGAGCGTGAGGAACTCTGTGTCAGAAGGGCAGAAAATGCTTTGTAGTGCTGAGCCAGAGCTGCTTTCTGAGGAGTTTATTTTCTACAGAGGTTCAGACTAAAGAGGAGGCAGGGAAGCGATGCTGGCAGTCGGCATAAATCCTCGGGAACTCTGAGGATTAGAACTGATTACAATCCTCAGGAACTCAGTTTGGAGCTTCCTAAGAAGTTATAATGCCACTGACAGAACAGGAGGGCACACGGAGGAGGAGCAGCAAAGTTTCCCTGGACTTTTCAGGCAGGAAACAACCCCACTTCCACCAGCAAGTGGATTTACAGCTCATTAGTCCTTAGGTTTTGTCTGCTCGGAGCTTGATCCTCGGGGTTTGGGAGTTGAGGCAGAGACCTCCAAGTCTGGTCACTCCTTTCTAGTCCTGCCTGGTTTGGATTTCCTCTGCCTGTCCGTTTGAATTCCAGCTTTCTTAATTTTAAATTCATTGTTTGATACAGGTTTTAGAAACATTAAACCTTAAGGATGTGAATGGTAAGGAGCAATCACTTTTTATTTGCCCCAAATGTAGCGTCTGGCCGCTGTTAGGGTGTTGATACCCTCAGCTCAGTTACTGCAAACACTGGGGGAAGGAGCAACTTTCACACAAGATGAACTTTCAGAGTGGTGAGTGATCATTTGATGTCCGGAATTGCTACTCAAGGATGCTCCTTGTTTATTGTTTTCCATAAACGAGGCTCTGCATGAAGCACCGCATTAAAAAATAGTAGCGTGGGAATGGAAAAAATTAATGATCTTTTTTATATATATTGGCAAACATACAAACATACACATGTGGGGCAAGATGAATTTGCACATTAAACTGCTCAGCGAAGTGACCACCATTTTAAGCATCAATACAAAACAATTCCTCTAGAATCTGATAGGAATTTTTGGAAGAGGGCAGCAGGGATTGAGATGTTTTACCTCAGCTCCTTCAGAGAGGCTCGAGGGCAGGGAGAACAGGGAACTAAGCAAAGCTTTTCCATAATTTCACGTGGAGATAATGCAGGAGGAAGGAGGGATCGGCAAACATGGCACTTATGGACAGATATTGTATTTCCTTGAAGTAAAATGTTCCGCAGCATCCCGAGCCCTGGGGTGGAAAAGCCCAACACATTTTGCCCAAAGCATAAGCAGAAAAGACATTAAACTGATGAAGAGACTCTGTTAAATATCACTGAGGAAACTCGGAGCACTCACTGCAGATGTTAAAAAAAAGGAAAGTGCTCTCTGTTACCCACTAAAATATAGGGAAAGTTATTATTAATGAGGAAGCCTGGATTGTTATGGGATAATAAAAATAAATTAGGAGTGTTAAGGCCCAAATTCCATTGCAGGTTGGTCGGTGTTTGCTGTAAGTGCTGAGTTATAACTCCATTCTTCAGAGCAGTGTGAGGGTCCACTTGGAGAGTGCTGCACGCCAGTTCTTACATTTACTGTCCACTTTAATACCCAGCCCGGTTGATTTAAAACACAGCTTAAGTTAATTAACTGGTTCAGCATTAAGATTATCTCTGAGAGCCAAAAAGTTCCGTTTCGGTGTTAATCACAGTGTAGCTACAGCTTTTTAATTTGATTTTTTTGTTAGCGGAGATTCAGGAGCAGTGGAGTGCCCAGCAGTGCAGAGCATTCCCAGATTCTTCATTTAATCCAAACTCATAATTACCTACCGTTCATACTGAAGGCTAAATACATATCAAACAACGTGGCTGGACGGGGCTTAAATTGAAAACCAGTCCCAGGACAAACATTATTATTTGCACTTTCAAATAAAAGCCTGTGTTCAATACCATTATTCTGCTGTTTTCCTGCTCTATAATTTCTCCAGACAGATTTTCTGTGCTTTATGATTTTGCAGTGCTCATCTTCCTGCTTAGATTTTCCTCTAGATTAATGTCAGTGAGTTTGGTCTGATTCTTTTTTTTTTTATAAATGGAAAGTTCTCTCTGAATCCCGAGGTAAGAGGAATAAATTGGAGAGCTGGATTTCTTTCCCAGTTTTAAATCTGTCACGTTGATAATGGTGGGCAATAATATTTTAACATGACACAAAATCAGCCAGGAGGTGCCCTTGGTGGTGCTGCACTGATCCCACGGCCCTGGGCTGAGCAGAGAACCAGATCCGCTGGAATTCCACGGGGATCAGGCTCCCACTTAAAACCAGGAGTGTTACTGAAATGAATACAGGCAGGACTGTGAGTTCTTTAAAAGCCTTTATTAAAAGTGATCAGCTTGGGTTGGGTGCCCGGCAGGCTGCGCACACC
>WEIT01008131.1:28222-39917 GCA_013389985.1 Dryoscopus gambensis | reverse complement strand
AATAAACTACAATGAAGTATAAAATGAACGGACAATCGTTAAATTGATAATCTGGTCTCTTATTTATAACAGTTATGACCAGTTTTTGGAAGCAGAATGTTTATTTTGCAGCAGATGGTTGGGAATCAGTGGTTTCGTGGCCACGGGGCAGATCCTGCTTCTTCTCCCTGCACTCGCTGGGGGTGATCCCGTTCCAGCGGGGATCTCTGTGGAATTTCTTTCTGTGGAGAAGAATTTCTTCCTGCGAATTCTTTCTGGAATCAGTGCTTTGATTACCTCCTGTGTTTCCACACAGTTTGAAGCCCAGCTTATTGTAATCTTGGCTTAACAGCCTCTTCCACACTGGTCAGGCTTCCAGCTAAGCAGCTCTTAGAAACTTCACTTAATGCTTTTTGTCTCGGGGCGAAGCAAAAGATTTTGCCAGCCTTGATGGTGAGATAAATGGCTCAGATATTCCTATTTATGAGAGATTTCCCAGGTTTTTCACTTGAATCTTATCACATATTCCCCAGATTTCAAAGGTGCTGCATGAGCTTGAGTGTTTTATTTTGCTCTGTGCTGTCTGCTCGACACAATCTCCCCGCTTCTCCCTGCTTTTGTTTAATTGTGATTTCACATCTCTTGCGCCTCTCCATTCCCTGCTGGGGTTTCTTTATCTAATCACAGAAAGATCTGATGGTTTGCAGGAGCGCTGCTGCTCTTAAGAAACAGCCAGGAAGAAAACTTGCTTCTGCGTTTGAGGGTGTATTTACCACTGCTGGGGGTATTATTTTACTGAGCAATGATCCAGTCTCGCCAAGACCTCAGAGCACATTAAATTACAAACTGCCTGCAGTTTGTGGGCTCCTGTTTAATTGTTTGCAATTTGTTGAGGTATAAAATGCCTAAATACTTGGAATCTCTAGGGCAGAACTTGTTTTACTTCTGCATTTACCCTCTGAAGGCACAGAAACTCGGCCTTTAATTCTTAGCCTAAAAATGAGTTTATTATAGACTGGAAAACTTGGTTTTTCCAAAGAATACAGATATCTCCCACTGCGTGATATCAGAGATTTACACATACCCAGCCTCATGGAAGCCTCACTTTCTGCCTCAGACTTGCAAGCAGCCTTCAAGAAAATTTCTTTTTCTATCAGCTTATCCTCCTACTTTCTGCATTGGGCTGGATAAAGCTGTGTAGATACCTCAGGAATCAACTCTGTCCATATTTTCAGCCTTCAGAAGTTCAGTTTCTGCCTCCAGGCTCCTTGTTCCCTCCAGTTCACCCATCCCTGTGACCGAGTGGGACACCAAAGTGTGGGAACCCGGCGTGAGGCTCTGCCAGGAGTCCTGCCCTGGCATTTGTGATAAAGCTGAGCAGGATCAAAAGTTGCCTTCCCTGGATACAGAATCCTGCAAGCCCGGAATGTGAATCCTATTTTTTGTGAGCAGGAAAACTCCTGAAGTTCTGTAATCATTTATAGACGACTTTCCAGGTGACAGTTCAGTTCATACAGAGGGATTCTGCATGAGCTGCTCTTTGTTCTTGCAGCAGCTGCTTCAGGAAAGCCTCAGCATCCTTCACCCCACAGCTGTGGATGTGGGAACTCATTTTCTTCCACTTCTAACTATCAAGAACATTTTCAAACTACTGCCCTTCATGCCAGCCTAGCCAAATTCACCTTAGGAAGGAGGTATGTGTGGCTTTTTATCTAAATAAGGTATAAAATATTCAGCAGCAGGGTGCAATCATTGCAAGCATAAAGAGAAACACATTGAAACCAGCACAGGACCACGTTCCCACAGTGACTCCGCTTTGGCAGCCACATTTTAGTTTTATTTCCTTTTCCATTTTTCCTGGCACTTTGTGAGCAGTAGAACCGCACTGATTTAAATTCTCCATCCCTGGAATAGGATGGGCGCTGTAAAGAAGGCAGCGATTGTGTGCTGGCAGTTTATTTTGCTTTATCCCATTCCTCTGGACTGATAAAACCAGAAGAGTTCCACCTGGGGTGGTGGGTGGTGGGAGGCTCCACTGGGAAGATGGATCCTGATTCTTAAAAATGACAAAACTCAGTGAGCAGGTGAAACACAGCTTGGTTGGTGTGATTTAAGGAGGCTGAACTGGATTTGTCATGGATTCCACTGAAATTAAATGGACTAATTTGATACCAATTTCTAAATGATCTTTTAGAGAGAGGGATGAAGCTGGTCCAGCAGCAGTGACTGTGGAGGTGCTTCTCCCATATCTGCCAGCTCCAAACTGCAGCCTGGCTGTATTAATGTCAATTCACATTTGGGGAAATAACGCCACAATTTTGGGTTTAAAAGGAGATTTTTTTGCATGTCTTTCCATTTCAGCCATGCAAGGAGAATATGGATTGAGGGAAGTGGTACCTGCTGCTCTCTACCAATAATTTGTGTTGCTCATGCCAACAATCTGTGCTTTAGTAAGGAATATTTTTAGAATGAAATTTTGACTCTCCATAGTTTCTTAATAAAGAGAAACAATTCCTGGGGAGGGATTCTCTCTCTGTGCCCACACTGTGAGCGCTCACACTCAGCACAATCTAAATGTTCAGGAAATAATCCTCCCTTTTGACAAGTGGAATGGGAACGACAGAGGGCTGTTGTCTAGGACAAATGCAGCATTTATTCAAGAACTCTCTCTCAATTATCATTTCAGTTTTGTTTGCATGAGTTCTGCCTGCCTGCAAATAGGATTTGCAATTCTGAGCCAGATTTTAATTCAGTGGAAACCACAGTGGAGGTAGCCATGGTAGAATCACAGCTTTTTATTTGAGGAGAAAGTGTTGCAAGAGTTTCACAGCCAAGCCAAACCATTTGTTTGCTGTTTTGTAGTCAGCGTTTTATAGCCTTCTTTTAGTACAGGCTGTTCATTTAAAAGAGGGGGAAAACTGGTCATGGAGTGAATGCCAGAGGTTATCTGCTTCCCTTGAACGGGAGAGGAGCTTTGTCTCCACTACAAAAAGTTGGTGTCACCAAATAATTTCAATTTGAGGTGAAGGAGTAGAGCGATCTGTGCTGTTAGACTGGGAAGTTGGTGTGGACATTTCTCTTCCTCCAGCTGCATCTTCCCAAAATAATAAGGGAATTAAATGCTTCCTGAAATGAGAGTCCACTGAGCTGCCCGCATTTTGTGTGCTGTGGGGATTCACCAGAAATGGGCTCGCTGATTTATAAATTCATTTGCCAGTTTGGGGTGTGATCAGTCCGTCACCTCGGAGGCAAAGGTGATGCAGGTGAAGTGTTAGATGAAATAGAAGGAGGTGGTATCACATTTTTTATACCTTTACAGATCTGCTCAAACAATTTATGAGGACTTGTGCCTCATAACCCCCACAGGAGCGAGCTGGGGCTGTCCTGGGCAGGGAAAGGTTGGAGTGAATTCACAGAATTCACAGAATTCACAGAATTCACAGAATGTCTGGGTTGGAAGAGACCTACAAGATCATCGAGTCCAACCCGTGCCCTAACACCTCAACTCGATCATGGCATCGAGTGCCACATCCAGTCTTTTTTTAAACACATCCAGGGGTGGTGACTCCATCACCTCCCCAGGCAGCCCATTCCAGTACTTTATCACCCTTTCTGTAAAAAACTTTTTTCTAATATCCAACCTATATTTCCTTTGGCGCAGCTTGAGGCTGTGTCCTCTCGTTCTGTCGCTGCTGCCTGGTGGAAGAGCCCAACCCCCAGCTGACTGCAGCCACCTTTCAGGGAGTTGTAGAGAGCGATAAGGTCACCTCTGAGTCTCCTTTTCTCCAGGCTGAACACCCCCAGCTCCCTCAGCCGTTCCTCACAGGGCTTGTGTTCCCAGCCCCTCCCCAGCTTCATTGCCCTCCTCTGGACGCGCTCGAGCAGGCCGACCAGGCACCAAAGCAAATGCCCGACCCTTCCAGGCTGTGGAGAGGAGATGAGGATCTGGGGGCTCCTTCTCAGCAGCCAGAGATTTTGTATAAATTGTGTGAATGCCTGGGCTGAGCTGGATGCTGGAGCTTCTCGGGGATTAATGGATCTGAGGAACGGGGCCAGCCGGAGGCGAGGGGCAGCTCTGCTCAGCAGAATGAGTTCTGAAATAAGGGATCCCAAATGGAGCTTGGCTGCCTTGCTGGGGCCTTTTTGGCTTTTTTGGCGGGGAGAGGATTTTAAGCCCTTAAATCGTGCTGGGGAGGTTGGAATTAGATGATATTTTAGGTCCCTTCCAAAGCAAACCATTCTGGGATTCCATGAAGTTCAGTGGTTCATTTTTTAAGATGCTTATCATAGCATCATAAATTATTATTTCCATTTTTCATGGAAAAATGGAAATAATATAATGGNGCCTGGTTTACTCAGTGCTGTGCTGTAAAACAAAGCATAATTATTTTTTAAAATCTTCTGTCTTTCATATTCCTGTGATGATGCCTTTCCAGTGCCTAAAAATCTCCTCCACATTGTAAGATATATTTCTGATGGACCTGTATTTACTGTTAATTTAGCTCTGATTTATCCTGAAAATCTTCAGCATTTTCTTTTGTAATATTGCTGGGAGAAAGTCACCAAAAGTCTTGGCACTTGTGTGAGAAATTCTGCTTTAGAGCCCTGAGCTGCAGCGTGGGCAGAGGCACTCAGTCAGCACAGATATTTTGGTGCTTTGTTATTCCATCTGAATATGTCTCTAATCTTAATAGAATCAACCTTCCTGCTTGCACACATGATTATTATTATTTTTGGTTAGTAATTAAGCGTCAGGCATAGCAGAAGTGTTTCGGATTCATGGAGGTGTCCAAAGGAAATTTAGTTTTAGCACTGTTTCCTATACCAGTGAGTACAGGTAGAGTACTAAAGCTACGTGATTTTGGGTGTTGGCTTTCAGTTTTCGTTTAGCAACTTGCTTTCATGCTAAAATTCTCCTTTTGAGGCTAATTCTAGTGTTTCTCTGGGTTTTTTTTTAAACAAAAGTACATTTGGGATGACTTCCACCTGCTTCTTGAGGGCAGTGCAGTTGGAAGTGAAACAGCAGCAGGCAGAGGAGGGGATTCATGCCCGTGGAATAAGGAGAAGGAAAGCAAATCCCTCCCTGATCCTCCTGGGCCTGGGCTACGTTGCTCCCTCACATTTTAACCGCAAGTAAAATTTGGGGCATCATTCATTTGTAGCAGCTTTGGTCTTCACTGACTAAATAATATGGGATTGATGAATAGAAATGGGGCTTTGAGGGGAAAATCAAAAATTATCGTATGGTCGGAGAAGAATATATGTTGAGTTTTACCTGTTATTGTTCACTACCTTTCACCAAAGCCCCAGAGTTTCAGGAAATTCTGTCTGCAGCAATAATAAGCCTCAAAAAGGATAATAAAAAAGTATCAGGTGTTTGCAGTCTGTTGAGAAAGCAGGTGGCTGCTCCTAAATCTAATTCCTGGGTTTTTATGGCGTGGCAGTGAGAGAGGGAAGCAGACAGCATTGTCACCCACAGAGTCGGAATTAAATTCAGATTTGTTTCAGCAGGGCATTAATGGGGTTCCTCAGAGGGAGAATCCCCGGCTTTGAGTTTGTTACCAGGTGGAAAATCATCTGGACAGGGGTTTTGGAGCTGTGACAATATGTTACAACTCGAATTTTTACAAATTCAATTTATTGTGCCCATTAGCTTGTTTCCATATGAGAAATCCCATCAGTTATCATTTTTGTTAAGCCTTTTGTCATAACTGAGGGGAATTTCCTTTACCTTCACTTCTCATGTCTTTATGGTTCACATCTCTACATTTTAATTCCTAAATGAAAAAGTCCAGGTAGCTCTGCTGGTTTTACCTTCTGGAAAATCCGTTCTGAAAAGATCAGTTCCAGTTTCTCGCTTCGCTGTAAAGTTTCTTAACCATAATAACAGCAAAATTTTGAAAAAAGGATAATAATTCACCAAAAAAAAGAAAGCCCAGCACGAAGATGCGTCACAGCATTCTGAGCCTGCTGCTTTCTTGAAAAGTACTTTCAATTCTTTAGTTATGGGTTTGCATAGATAAAACCCATTAAAGGGGTGTTCTTAATGTTTTCTACAAGTGTAAAAGGTTGAAGTGGAATAATCAAAGCAGGGATATTCCCTACTGGGCCTGCCCAGCCTCAAAATCTCAGGCACAAATTATGTTTCTGGGTCCCCTGACTGACCCATGGGTATTTTCTCACCTCCTGCATCTTTTTCTTTGGTTAAATTCCCTAATTTCAATATATTTTTTGGTGTATCAGACAGATCCTTTAGCACTTTAGTCAACAGACAAATAATGAAGGTTTGGTCACGGAGCTCCATGAAATTCTTTGTGGATTTCTGATCCTCGTGGCTATTTTATGATTTTTTTGGGCGAGAACTGAAGCCAGAAGTGCCCTTCAGCAGCTGGGCATTTGTATTTTTAGCTTTGGCCTTCTTTAAGGTAGAATTATTTGAATTTCTCTGCCAACGTCCAGTTAATGACATGAGCCTCTCTAATCATTCCTGCATTTTTGTCCTCGCACTTCCCGGTTTTTAAACCTCTGAAAATAGCTCAGGACAAAGCCTCAGGAGCCAGGAGGGAGCAGTGAGATGGGGAATGTGCTGTGAACCGAATCAGGCCTGCAGTAACAGGGGGTGAGATGAGAGCAACCCTGCTAAATATTAACATTGGCATAAATTGGTCATTTTTAGCTGGCATCCCATTTTAATTTGAATCCAAAGGCTTTGGATGGAAAAAGAAAAGAATTAAAGCTTAATCATAGTAATATTTTAGGAAACAAATTTAGGCTGGATGCAGAGATGTGTCCTCATGAGGGTAACTGACCATGGTAAAATCATTGCTAAATTTTAAATACAGACCAAGTGTACACGAACCTATTACTTTATGCAGACACTTCATTAAAAAAATCTGAGTTTTCCTTCTTCATTTTACTGGTCGGTGCCTAATTTGGGCCTAAATATGTTTTAAATGAACATTCATTTTGCTGTTTCATTGTTCCAAGCTCCTGCCATGGAAGCAAACCCATTTCCTAATCCTAAACCAGGCAAAAAAAGGGAGTGGATTTATCCTCAAAGGCAATGCTTGACTTTCTGAGAAGATTAATTAATCTCCTGTGTCCATATCTGGTAGGAAAGCAGATCCAGAAGATAAAATAGGCTCTTGTGTTGCTTTTTTTCCTCTACTATAGAAAGACTTGGAGTGTGTGAAGAAGTTCGTTTGAACAGTAATGCAGTATTTATATTTTTAAAAAATTATTTTAAAAGAATTTTTCCCTGATTAATACAATTATGATCTCTTACCATTTCAATTCTGCTAAGAACTTGCCCATTCTTAGAAATCAGGCGTTTATAAATGCACGTATTTTGGATGATTTGGCATAAATGCCCTCCTGGTGTGATTTCTTCTGCCCTGAACATCTGGCCTGATGTTCAGGCCCATTGCTTCCTTGATTCCAGTTTGTATTTCCAGCACTTGGAGAGGAGGCAACTTCCTCTGGATTTTCGTGCCAGTCATGTCAATCCCTGGCCTTGGGTTGTGGGGTGATCCATGAGAGGTGAAAAAACCAACATTTATAGGAATTTTAAAAAAAGGATTGATAAGAAAAAGTAGGATCAATAGGAATTTGGGTGTTAGGGGTCTGGTTTTTAGGGATTGCTTTGCCATTAGAGGGTGTGATGCAGCATCACTGTTGCCGTTGTTTGCCTCCCATCATTTTGTGAACCCACTCTGGGCATGGCACCACTGCCTGGGACAGCTGAGACCTCCCTGTGCTGCTGCAGGGTCGGGATTTTGGGATAAGGATTCCATCCCGGCCGAGTCAGGTGTGAATTCCTTGCACACGCAGCACCCTGTGTGCGTACAGCAGCAGCAAAAAGAGTTTCTGGGTGGGAATTTCATAAATGGCTGAGCAGATGGCAGCTCCAACGTGTGATGAACCGATTTGGAGTGATTAAGACAAGTGTAAAATTGGATTTTGAGCATCTGAAAAAGTGCACGGCTCACTTACTTTGAGTCTCATGCAAAATAAGTGTAAGGTCTGTGACAATTTGTAAATTTGGCTGAGGGGAAAGCCATTAATAATCCTGGTGGCTGTCTCACTTCTTGAGGGATGCAAATGGTGCAGCCTCCTGTGGTGGCAAAGCCGAGGATTTACCCAGGGGCACTGGGAGGAGAACTTTTACCCAGCTGGCAACAGGAGCTAAAAATGAACTTTCATACATTTATTGTTTAAAACTTTACTTCTAGTGTTGCGTGAAAAAATAAATTCTTTAAAATGTTGGTGTTACATGGAAAAATAATTCCCAGAGTTGAGGGTTCAGTCCACATCTATAATTTAGAGTTTAAAGGTTAATTAGCGTACATAAATATGACAGTTTCTTACCTGTATGATTACACAGGAAGGACTGGGTGGATTTGCAGTATTTAACCAAGTTTGCCTTTTGGGTTCAACATTACTTTTCCAACTCTGTCGAATTCTGAGTTCACTTTCACTGCATTATTGAGAGTTCAGCTGTTTGTGCCCTTCAGAACTTGCCTAAAGCGTTGCTGCTTAATTAGGATCAAATTACATGACAGAAACCTCCAAATATCAGCATTTTTGATCCTTCCAGCCATTGCCGTCAGGTACTTTTTGGAAATTCCTGTGGTAGGGGTGGATGGAGCTGCAGATCCTGCAGGGAGGACACACCTGGAGCAGCACTTAAAATTCTGCCTCACGAGCGGCAGCGATTGCAAATTCACCTCCGAGCTGCTGCTGGATATTGCTGCTGGATATTCCTGCTGAATATTCCTGCTGGATATTCCTGCTGAATATTCCTGCCTGCTCCTCTCTGAACAAACAGTTCCAGCAGATATTATCAAGGGGAATGCTGAAATAATATTGCACAGTCAACACAGATTTTAACTTGACCTTTTTTTTTCCCCCCTTTTTTTCCCAAGCCCAGAAATATAAATGTAGCCAGGCTGCAGTTTGGAAAGTAAATTAGGCAAAGCACTAAAAACTTGGGTTGGTGCAGGGCTTTTGATAATAATTTTTCAGTCTATAAACAATTTACTGTGATCCAAACCTCCCATTCCCATCTGCAGGTCAGCCTGCGTGGGACCAGATTCCCAGTTTGGGAGTGGGAATGGGAGTGGGAATGGGACAGCCCAGTGAACCCAGAGCTGCTGGGGGTCATGGGCTTGGAAATAAAGTGCTGGTGATGAAATTTAGCTTTAGGAACTCTCTCAGAATTCAGTCAGGAGCGACTGGATCTTCATTTTAATTGCTCAGCTAAACCCCACCATTCTTGCCTTCACAGTACAAAGTCCAGAAATTCAGATTTTTTTTAGGTTTTAGTAGTAATCTTGGTACAGTTGTCTGAATCAAAACAGATTATGGGAATGCTGATTATGGAAATGCTGAGTCAGTGATGCCATCCTGCTCCCTGAACAATTCTTGCACCATCACAAGCTCAAGTCCTTGGCTGGTTGAATCTTGGAAACCTCCAGGAATGGGGATGAGTTGCCAAGCAGCATTTCTCCACTAACAAGAAAAAAAAAACAACCAAACCCCAACAAAAAAGTGCCACACAAGTGTCTCAGCTAAATCATATTTTCACTTTCTATTTTAGTTCATAGCTGTGGCCTTTGGAGGAATGGAGTGACAAGGAAGCTGGCAGGGTTTGGCAGAAATAAATTCATTAAATCTGGTTCTAAGATTCTGAAGAAACAAACAGGTAGGGAAATTGGTGTAGCCTGATGTGCCAGTAAATTAAATAATGGCAAAATACACATATTGGAGAAAAATACCTAATTTATTGTGCTGCCAGCCTAGACAAGGCAGAATGGAATGAAGTAATGATCATTTGGAACTTGTTTTTCTGCATTTTGCTTATATAAAAGCTGGTGACTGCGTGCTACACAACATTTACCTTATTCACAAATGAGAGTTTTAATAGAATGGGTTTATTTGGAAAGGATATTTGCATATGCACTCACAATTTTTTCTTGCGGAAAATAAATTATTCTCTTTAATACACGGGAGAAATGAGCTGACTTCCCACCAGCATCCATAGAAATGGAGTTCAAAAGTCCTTGTGATGTAGGAGGAGATTTGCATCTCCACAAAAACAGGAGGCTGTGATTTTTCCCTTTGTTTAAAGCAATTCTCTTTTTGCTTTGATTTCCCTACCTGCAATTTTATTTATTGGATTTTCAACTAATTTGGTTTCAAAGCAAGTGTGGTAAACAGAGGGAAAAAATACCGATAGCATTTCGCATGAAGCATATCCTGCATGCAGGAAATATTTCTGTTTGTAAAGAAGATAACATTGAAAATTTCTCTTTGGAGAGCCAGGAAATGATTCTTAAAAATGGAAGGGAAAAAAAAACCAAACCTTTGTAATGAGATGCATCTGTACACGTTGCATGGGATATTAGACAATAATTTATACGGCCAGAAGTGTGCTCACCTATTTTCAGTTTATGAGCACAGATACGCTGGGAACAAAGCTCTGCCTTCTGAGAAGATAAGTGCTTTTTAGAGATCTCTGGGGTCTCTGGGGTTTTAATTAGGGATTTTTGTAGCTTTTGTATACGGGCTTCTAAGACCTTTTTACTTCCAAATAAAATTCAGATTTTTTGTGTCCTCCCTTGATCAATTTTAAGGCCAGCAGTAAAGGTGGAAAGGATCTGTTTCTAAATACTAATGAGTGCCTTTCTAAAAGGAGAAGGAATCTTTGTCAGTGTCCACGGGTAGGTGTAGAGATATCTATAAATGGCTTTTTTCTAGATACATAAATGATTGTAGAGCATTTGTAATTAAAGGAATTATTTAATTATGCTCCCGAATTTCGGCTTTGGCTGTGAACGCTGCACTGTGGGATTGCTGCTCCTTGCAGGCCTCAGGATGTGAGTGACGCGTGTGTTTATTTGTAAATCCTCCTAAAACTTGTCCTGTTTCTTGTGCTGGTGATTAAATTGTACTGGTTCCTTCTTGCTGGCATGGCAGGGGGTTTAAAGACCCCAAATCTGTGTGAGGACCTTGGTTTTAAGCTATGGAAGTATAAACGAAGGGCCAGCTCGATCCCTGAGCACTTCCAGCAGCCTCTCGAGCCTCACCCACCGCGGGGCAGCCCAGGCCGAGGCTGGAAAATGAAGAACCTGTAAGAAAATGTGGGAATAGAGCAGAGTGGTTTGAGAGAAGGGTTCATCGCTCCTCCCTTCTGTCGGAGCGCGTTCTCTTTTCCCCAGGCTCAAACGGGACGGGGAGGCCGGGCAGACGCATCAGGAGCTATTCCATTATTTTATTCCAGCATCAGCCTCATATACAGAGTTGTACTTGTTTGAAAGCAAACTAGTGAGAGACTTCAAGTCAGAAATTTAATAGGAAAAATAAAATAAATGTAATAGTACAGAAAAAACCAACCCACTGACAGAGTCAGAGTACAAACCTGACCCCCTGACAGCCAGGGGGTTGGCAGCAGTCCAATCAAATGGTGGCTGCAGTTCTCCTGGAGTGATGGTTCTGTTGGAGCAGTGATTCTGTAGAGAAGGTCTCGTCCTCCTCTGAAGGTCCAGTGGCGGTGCAGAAGGGTCTGGTCTTCCTCTGGGAATCCAGTGGGAAAGGCTGCCTGTGCTGCTCCAAACCCCAGGTTATATCCAGGATGGAATGCTTGGTTCCTCCCTCTGGGCGGGGCATCTCACCATGGGATGATGTAATTTTATCAGCCATGCGGTGATGGCCCATT
>WEIT01008131.1:6838-28036 GCA_013389985.1 Dryoscopus gambensis | reverse complement strand
CTATCTTGCTAAACACATTTTCCGTTACTTCAAATCATTTCTCAGCCAGACCTAGAGACTAACCATTGTTTTAGTGTCCTTGCTCTACTTTATAAGTGTATCTTCCTCTATCTTCTAGCTTGTACAGCGGATCCTAAATTCTTGTGCTTCGTTTTCTGAAACCTGCTTTTCCCCACACCCTAAGGGCCTTCTCACCTTTCTGTGTTTCCCACACCTTCCCACCCAGAGAGCATCGGGATGCGCCTTGGGAATGCTGATGTGCCCTGGCAGCAAGGCAGACAGGAGTGTCCTGGCTGATCCACAGCGAGAAAGGGAGAAAGAGAAGGCTCCAGGGAGAGCTCAGAGCCCCTTGCAGGGCCCTAAGGGGCTCCAGGAGAGCTGGAGAGGGACTGGGGACAGGGGACAGATGGACAGCACACAGGGAATGGCTTCCCACTGCCAGAGGGCAGGGATGGATGGGATCTTGGGCAGGAATTGTTCCCTGGGAGGGTGGGCAGGCCCTGGCACAGGGTGCCCAGAGCAGCTGTGGCTGCCCCTGGATCCCTGGCAGTGCCCAAGGCCAGGCTGGACATTGGGGCTGGGAGCAGCCTGGGACAGTGGGAGGTGTCCCTGCCCATGGGAGGGATGGAATAATTCAATCTTTAATGTCCTTTCCAGCCCAAAGCTGGGATTCTGTGATGTCTCCGTGAGAACTTTCCCCCATCTGAGCCTGTGCCGGGAGGTGCCCCATGACCCCTGCAGGATCTCCCTGCAGCGCTCCCCTCTGAGGAGCAGGAACCTCTCAATGCCACAGGCTGGGAAGGAAGGAAGGAAACAACCCTGGCACTGCAGTTTTGTAGGGGTTGAAATTAAACGTCCCAGGATGCCATTCTGTGTCCTGGCTGCACGGGGTGGTGGGATCTGGATTGGATCATGTGCTAATGACAGGTGAGTTTAATGGGGTTTGAGTGACACGAGCAGAGCTGACACGTCAGGAGTGCGTTTCCCAGCTCTGCACTCGCCCTGATTACAGCAGGGTATTATAAACCCTTTCTTTGCAGGCGCCACAAGGTCACAGACATTAAAATTGGCCTCTGTCGAAGGCACTGAGTGTTCAGGGCAAAGTGGGTTTGTGTTTTCAGAGTAATTCCAGAGCTAGAAGCATCAACCACCGTGCCCTTCATGCTGAGAGTTCCTCCTAATGCAAAGGCAAATAGGAACAATGAATAAAGAAACAGGAAAGGGGGAAATTGGCTTTATTCCCAGATAACTGCAACTTCCAGGAAGTGTGGTACCACCCTGAGACTCCACGAGCCAGAGCAGAGAGTGAGGAGAAACAAGACCTGAGGAACAGAAGAGAGAATAAAGCCAACAGACACCTCATGACCAAGAATCCATCTCCTACAGATGGTGGCGAGGGCCTGGTTTGGGCTGAAAATATCAGCAAACCACAATTAAAATGTAAATTATGTCGGGATTTCTTTTGACAGGGTGAAGAAGGGGATTTGGAAGCCGGGGTGGAGCTGTTTTAGTTGGCACCTCTGGGTGCCACTGGAGGTGCCATTATTGAGGGAGGGAATGGGCTGGGGGAAGGGAAAGTGGAGGCTGTGTTGGAAGGGGATGAAATCCCTGGATGGAACCACCTCCTGGTCACTGTGGTGGTAGAACGTGGGTTCAGAAAAGGAGGAAGACTCTGGGCAGCAGAGCTGAGAAAGGATATTCTAACCCGCAAAAGAAATCCCAAGTTTAAAACAAAATTGTTATAAGAGAAGTCACAGATATTTTAGTTCGGTTATTCTGTGGGAACACAAAATAAAGAACTCGTGGTGACTCTTTCTTGGCTGAAATCAGCCCAGACCCCCATGGAGGTGGCCCAGAGAACCTCGGGTGATTTGTCTGGGCTGGGATGATTCATTGCTCCACTTTTATTTCATAATCCATGCAGGAATTCGAGCTCTGGGATGTTTGGGAGCGCAGGGATGCTCGGGCAGCCAGAGGCAGGTCGGGACCACCTCAGAGCCAGCCTGGTGCCCGGCTGGCACCTCCCGTGCCGCGGTGGCAGCGGTGCCCTGCTCCAGAGCGGGGCTCGCGGGCAGCTCCGCCGCCAGAAACTCCTTCAGAGATTAAAAAAGATGGAAAGTTCATTTTGCTCCAAATTATTTCTGGTCCTCAGTTGCCATGGCTGTGTGGAAACGTCATCTTCAGCTGGGGCTCCTCTGTCAAAAGCTCTCTGAGTCAGCAAAATGTTAATAAATAGTTGACGGCACCTCGCATAACATGTTTTATAAATATGATTTAGCCCTGGGAAGGAGCACAAGTCAAAGGCATTGTTGGCAGTTGGATTCAGAAGGGCCTTTTTTTTTATTTTTATCCACTTTTTGTGCATCATCTGCCAGAAGACAGCCCCGGGACTGCGGAAGTTTGACTCAGGGTGTGACGCAAGAGGAAACAGATGGCAAATTCCTCCCAGATTTCAGGGTTAAGCCATGATGGATAAAAACCCGTAGGAAAACTCGTATTTTTAAATATTAGTGACCTCATTTTTTAAACTGAGGGAAAACCTTGTTTTTCTTACACATTTGGTTCATGATTTGATGTAAATATTTCAAAATAGGAAGTGTGTTCTTCTCTTTAGGTCCTGTATTTTGAATTAAAAAAACCCCTCAGTTCAATAATTTCAATTCCAAAAAATAATCCCAGATCCAACATTTCTAAAGGTCTTATGTTTATTATTGTAGGGTTTTTATAGCTTATGTTACATATTCGTGTCTTCCCTAGTAAAGTCTTGTGTTTGTATACAAATGTATATGAATATATACAAATATGTCTTAAAGGTTGGGCTTGACTGTATAATTTTAGGATTCTGTAATTGATTCTATAATTTTATGATTCTAAATAGAGGCTCTGATGTGGGAAAAAAAATTGGGATTTACAGGATAAAATTAGTATGACAAATAGGGGGAAAAAAAAGAAAATAAGGCTTAAATGAATGTCTTTCCTCCAGAAGAGAGTTTTACACAAAAATATTTACAGCTGAATTACCAGAACAGTTGTGAAATCAAGACAAGAGCTATGGGTGGTACTTTCAGCCACAAATACCTGCCAGAAGTCCTTTTGAAGAAAAAAAATCTGTTTTATGTAGTGTTTTTATATGGTATATCCACTCCTTTTATATAGTATATAGTATTTTAATATCCTGTGTTTACAGAGTGTTCTGCTTGGTAGAAACTCTGTTTATTTTCACAGAACTCTTTCCAGGGATGAAGCCGGTGGCCACAGGAGAAAAAAAAAGGTGAATATTCTTATATATCGTTGCTATTCTTAAAATATGTGGTTTTTTTCCACGTGGGAATTAATTTGTGGGAAGTTCTTTGCACGGGAATTAATTTGTGGGAAGTTCTTTGCACGTGATTCTGCTTCTGCTGGGGCAGTGGTGCCCTCTGAGTTGTTCTCATTGCCTTCATGACCTGGGAAGTTTGGGAATGTTGGCCTCTGCTTTTTCCAAAGGGGCTAAAAATTAAGGATTGAGGAAGTTTAATAAAGGAATTTCCCAAATCCTGTTGTTTCCATGAAGCCAAGGGTTTCCAGTTGTCCTCTCAGCCCTGCATTCCTTTATTGACTGACAGGTGACAGTGCAGCAGTCACTCAGTGCCTGCTTTGCGATGCCTCGGGTGATTTGTCTGTGCTGGGATGATTCATTGCTCCACTTTTATTTCATAATAAAGAGAAAATGAGAAGGATTTTTGTCTTCTCCTGCACTTCTGGCTGCACTGGGTTGCCTGCCTGTGTCCGTGGCCACTTTTATCCTGTCGTAAAGTTCAGAAAAAAAACCAAAGTGGAAAGTAACACAAGAATTTCATGAAATAAATCTCATTTTTAGATAATATTAATTTTAATAAAAATTTTATGACATATTTTTATAAAAATCTCTCTATTGCTCTTCTGCTGCCTGCAAGTTGTCCTCAGAACCTGGCTCTGTCTGGAGTAAGTTTTTGGCACCTTAAAAGCAGATGTGGCATCTTGCTTTATGCAAAATTTGCAGTGTTTGAACTGTTTCCCTGTAGTTTGCCTTTCCTTCCTGTTTCATGCCACAGGATGGAGCCTCCCATGGAAAAAGGTGCTGACCCTGAGAGAACCATGGAATCATTTGGGTTGGAAAATACTTTTGAGGGCAGCGAGTCCAACCCTTGACGCTGGGCACCACGTTCAGATTCAGTGACCCTTCCACAGGGAAACACCACGAGAGGTTCCGCCAGCAGCATCCAGGTAAGGATCCTGATGGAATCGCTGCTCCAGAACAATCTGTTCTCAAAAAAACACCCTTCTGTGTTGGGGAACAGCAAGCAAAGTGAAACGGTGATGGATGTGAGACGTCACGTGGAATTTCCCACTTCTTTGCGTTCTGATTTATGGCTGTTGCTGATTTTGCCAGACGTGCTTACAGCAATCCTAAGGTCTAATTACCAAAGGTGATGCTCCTGCTACAGCTCTGACTGAAGCCATAACTTTTCTGGAAACAGTGCTGTAAATGATTTTCTGTGTTCTACCTGGATTTATTAAAAGAACTCCTAGGGCAAAGAAAAAAACCTGGATTTTGGTGGGGTGTGTGCTTAGGATGGCCCGAGAGGCCCTAAGTGTGGAGCAGGATGGGATTAACATCAGTACATCACTTAATACAGCATCAGAGGGAATATTAGAGGGCAAATCTAAAATGAATCATTCACTCTGGGCTGCAGATATCTGTGTAGAAGTGAAGAAGGCAGAAAAATGCAGGAATGCTGAGGAGTGTGTTGGGGAACATCCATATTTAGAGTTTGCATTCCCAGGGGAGGAGGTGTATTCTCAGTCCATCGGGAATTTTGCCTCTTTAATCAACTCGGGACTCCAAGTGGATCACAAAACATGAAAAAATCCCTATTGTTATCCTATAATCCAGCAGCCATGGCTTTAGTTTTATGTTAAAAATTAATTTATGCCTTTTAGAATACATTGTCTGGATTAGAATAGTTTCAGCTTTAAATAATCACTGAAACACCGTGCTCAATTCTGGTCACTGTTTTAAAAAATACCTTCAGTTTTAAGTATATTTTTCTATCCCAGTGTCCAAAAATTAGATCTTACCTCTTTCAGCCGGCCTGAATAATACATTTCCCATCTTGTTCACCACGTAGTTTCTGGTAGGCTTTTAAGTTTGTTTTGATTTGCACTGCAAGGAACTCTGTGACTCAAATATGGAATTTCTGAGGAATCAATCTCAGAGCTGCTCTTATTTGATGTTTTCTCTGGCCCTCTGGAGAGAAATGAGAGGATGCTAATGGAACTGGCTGGAAAAATGGGATCTGTGGGGAGAAGGAGAAGGGTGGCAATAGCACAGAAAAGCTCTGGGGTGGCATCTGATGAATAAATAGCAGGGAGTGTTTAACACCTGGAGGATGAAGTGCAGTGAATGCAGTGAAGGATGAACAATTTAAAAATAAACACATGGAAAGATTTTATCGGGTGAACATGATGGATAAACGTGGATGCATCCCTCAAAGTGGGACAGGGGTAGGAGATAAACTGGAGGGATCTTAGGGAAGAAAGAGCAAATGAATATGGGCAAACATTGTAATTGATCAATTTATTGGGATTTAATAAATTGCCTCTCACCAGGTTAGGAATGTGCCCAAGGATTTCCTTCTTGCTCTGGTTGGTTGTACAAGGTTGGTTCAAAGTGCCTTGTGTGAGGTGATGACCCACAAAAACCTCCTCAGACACGGACCCTGGACAATCCCATCCCAGCAGATTCCAGAGTTTCTAGTTTTGGGAGATAGCCCAGCTCCCATTTTTCACCATGTTCATTCCTAACTTTTTAAAATGAACCATCCAAGGCCCAAACTAAATGTTTCTTATATTTCACCTTTCATTAATCAACCCCTAATATTACAGAGACAATCCTCATTAGCTGGGCAACGATCTAATCTTTATAAACCTGAGTTTGATTGGCGTTAATTACACTTTCTTAGTTCTGTGCTTAATGAGCTCTGCCTCGGTCGTTCTGTTCCTTGGCCTGGCATCATTGTCAGACTGATAATTACATAATTACTTTGTCATCCTGTTTATCTCTTTCTGTGTTGACAAACCAGTCCATTTCTTTACTAATCCAGAAAATTCCTGATTCTTGAAGAGGCATTAAAAGTCAGGGATCATAAAGAAGTTGTTGGAAGCCTACGGAAGGAGCTCATTTTGACCTTTCTCATTTATGATGCCTCTGTTTAATAGCTGTGCTTGGCATCTTCAATTCCTTTCTGAAAAGAAAGTTGACTCAGCATCTCATGAACAGAATAAACCACTTGGTTTTTTTGCAAAATAACAGCTAAGTGACTCCACAGTGAATTTATTTGGGTTCATTTTTCCCACTGTCAGGATCCATTCTATGGCATAAAATAGAAGCAGAGACGAACAACAGAGAAGCAGCTCAAATACTGCAAGGTTGGATAAAGCAAGATTTTGGCAGCTCTACTCCACATTTGATTTTAAGATCCCAAAATAAATTGACGTGCATTACTGAGCTTCCTGGACTTCGGGAAAGACGTCGTACTTCTACTTTAAAGGTTTTTTTTAAAGCAGAGGGTGAAAAGTTTCATTCTCTGACCTTTCCCTGTCAGTTTTCCACCATTTCCAGCTTCTGCTTCAGCTTCTTTACATTGGTTACCAGTTTCTTCTCACAGCAACGGATGCTGTCCAGATGCTTTTGCTTCCCAAGATTCTTTCCATGTAATTTGTGTAGGTTTAGTTGTATTTTTCTGCTGTGGCCTATTTTCTTTATTATGCTTGCAACTTCAACCTAAAGAAGTTAACCACAGGTGCAGCTTAGGGTAAAGTTTCATCCCTAAAGCAGAGGAGAAGCCCTGAGTATCTCCTTGCTCCATCCAGGCCTGTCCCTGTTCCCTTGGGCACAGGAAAGGAAGGAAGTGAAGGGACCAGGACACCTCCAGAGTCACCCGACCGCAGCAAAGCTGCCGAGGAAAAGGAGCCTCTCCCTTTGTTCATCAGTCACAGTTTTGACAAGCTGCTAACTCACTCTCTCCAAGATTCCCCGCATCTCCAGGCAGGAAAGCGATGACAAATCCATGACAAATCAATGACGAATCACTCCAGGTTCAGGCAACAAGTTGATCAAAGCCTCAGCAGCGGTGACGCTGCGATTCCTGGGGGTGGTGGGAACAATCCCAGCCTCCTCCCAAAATATCTTCTCAGCCCGGCTTGATTCAGACTTTCAACCCCGCCAAAATCCAGGCAGTCCAAGGGACCGGCAGGGAAGGGAGAAGCCTCAACCACGAGTTTGTTTGACATCAAAGCTGAGCTCCCACATCTGCCTGGGCGCTTTGTGTTTGCCTCCCGCTCGTGCCGCTGCTGCCCCTTGCTGGGTCCCGTCCCTCTCCGCGGCCGTGCTCTGGCTCACTGCTGCTGACTCTGAAACTTCAAAACCCCCAAACTTTACAGCTTTTCCAAGTGGCTATAACTTGGTTTTTAATGCTTGTGTAGAGCCAGATTCTGGCTGTGTAAATTCTGGAGTCCCAGAGTCATTTCAGTGACAATCCACATTTAGGAGAAAGCAGCTTTTTGGCGTCCCTCGGAAGTCTTATTTTATGGGGGTACTTTGTTCTTTTTTTTCCCTTCTGCTTATGCCCCACCATGGAGGAGACAGCAGTGTATGAAAAGAGAAGGTAATGCCTTGTAAAATGGAGAGAGCTGTTCATTGATTCCTTGGACAGGAAAGATTTCCTTGGAAAATGCACAGACTAAGGGACACTCAGTGTTTTATTGCTGCAGAGCATGAACTAAAAGAAAAAAAGACACCGTGTGCCCCAGGGATCACCCATTCCACTGTGTAAATACGGGATCCCAAATGTGCAAACTGTTGTTGGCAAATATTTGTGGAGGTTTTTTATAGCTGTGTAAGAAGACTTAAAAACCAGCGAGTCTCTGTTAGCCAATAAAGCATTTATCTCCATGATTTTTATGGATTCCAGTGGCAAGAGATGAGATGTGCACGCACTGGTATCGCTGTCAGCACCAGTTTGGGTTCCCACACCCCGCAGTTAAATTTTTGTGGAAAACAGCCCTCAAACCATCAGAGTGGAACTTGAATAGCTCTGATATTTCAGGAAGTTATTTTTAGCCTGGAGAACACAAAATGCTAATTTGTGATTCTGAGGCGAAGAGGAGATTCCTGGAACAAAACTCTCGATGTCCATGTGTTGAGCACCTTTGAGGTGATCCAGTGCCACATTTTAATTCCCCTTCCATGGGTGTGCAGGGCACGGGCTCACACTGGGGACTCTCCCTCTCTTTCAGCCTTTGCTGTTGCCTTGACTCGGAATCCTCCCACACCAGGAACTCGGCCCACCAAGCAAACCGTAATAATTTCCTTATTTGAGCGAGTATTCCCTTTCTGGGGTAATCCTGGTCATTAAATCCTACCAGTGTTTTCGGAGTGCAATGAAAGAATAGTCAGTGACACAAAAACCTGAAGAAAATCAGCATCCAAAGTGCAATAAGCCACCAAACTCAAGCTGTGGACTCCCAGCCCTCTGTTTCTCTCCTTGACCTTTCAGCAGCAGTAAAAGTGCTGTGTCATGAACTTACCTATTAAAGCCATTTTAAACCACATTAGAACTTAATGAAATCTGCTCAGGCCACTTATTTTTTCATGTATTTGCTGTGTATCTAATGCCATCTTAATTAATTTCACCCTTCGACTGAATGGGTAATGCAGTGGAGTGACCATGAGGTGTGACTTTGTGCCACAGCACAATTCGTTTTTGTCTCACTGCTGTTAAAGTTTGATGTGTGGAGGCTTAAATTTAGTACCTCTCATGCACTGAGGATGAATAGCATAATTCTATTTTTTATGTTATAATAGATGACCATAACACATAATGTGCCTGCTGATTAATTTGTTATTTTTATAAGAATGCTCCAAATTTAGTTTGTTTATTTTACAGACTGGCCAAAATTTAATTTCATAGTTTTAATGGCAGATAACAGGAATTTAGTTAGAAATGCCCAGTTGCTTGCAAAGTGTTTTTCCAGGGAAGTACAGACGCAACATCCTATTTATTTATTCTCATTTATTAGACTTTAGCCAGCAGTAGCTTGGAATTTAACTCTTTTTAAAGGCATCCTATGTGTCCATGTACTGGAAGATGAAAATTCATTAACTATGCTGTAAACCAAGCTTTAATATTAGTAAAATCCAGTCCGGGGATATTTTTTCTGTGCCACAGATTCATTACTTCAGTATCTTTTTCAGAACAAAGCAATGCAGTAGTAAATCAGCATTTCCACAGACAGTTCTTGATGCTCTTGGCTGCATTTGCTGTTTTATCACACGAATCAAAGGTGTAGCAGCGAAACTCCAAATGACAACTCAGGCTCATTCAGCTAAAAACCAATCTACTGAAGAAAGAGGAGAAATCAAAGAGAAAATGGGGATGAATTGCACTGAAATAGCAGAACTCCATAATGATCAGCCTGGTTCCATATTTATTGAGCAAACAGACATCCAGCTTAGCGACTCTAAGTGCAGGAGCAGCAAAACCAGAGCACACCAAGCACTCTTTATGGAGGTGGTAATGAAATATTCCTGGGGTTTATCCACAGAGAGCCACTCCTCAGTGATTGAGTGAACATTCTGTGGAACACAATTCAGTAAAATTCCAGTCAATAGCAAAACCTGACACCTAAAGCAGAGCCAAGGTGGGATTGAAGTGATCAGGTCAAAAATTGCTGGCCCCAAAATGCCTCAGTCGGAGTTTATATTCCAAACACCTCATGGTTTGGGGCCTGTGGATGAGATTCAGTGGCTGTGGAGACTTTGGCATTTTGGGGCATGATCTTTCAGACTTCCTGTGGCTGAGGGAATCTTGGAATCTGAGCCCTCTATTTCCTCAGTCCTGATCCAGCCACCAGTCTGCAGTATGAAATAAAACATGAGAGGTGGGAGAAATTGCAGCTCCTGGAATCCCAGAATGGTTTGGGTTGGAAGGGGTCTGAGAGATCGTTTCTTTTCAACCCCCCTGCCACGGGCAGGGACACCTCCCACTGCCCCAGGCTGCTCCAAGCCCCGTGAACCTGGCCTTGGGCACTGCCAGGGATCCAGGGGCAGCCCCAGCTGCTCTGGGCAGTCTTCCACCTCTGCTCTCCTGCTTTCCATCAAAACTTTGCCACAGTGTTGGGCTTGCTGAGTTCATAGGACAGGTGCCAGNAGCCACAGCTGCTCTGGGCAGTCTCCCACCTCTGCTCTCCTGAGTTCGTAGGACAGGTGCCAATGTCCATCTTCAGGAGAACTTTGCAGGCCTCACATTTCCCTTCTGGATATTGGGTTCCTTCACTTGAGAACGGGGCAGCAGCTCGGACCCTGTCACCTTTCCTGACTGAGCACCCTATGCAGCCACTCTGTGTTTCCACCTCTCAATCCTTCTGGTAAAATTTCATGGATTTCAAAGTTCCACCTCAATTTCTGGCTGCTCAACAAGCAGAGCAGGGTTGGAATTGACAGAACAGCACTTGAGAGCATCATTTTGTGGCTGCTGGCCCTCTTTGCAAAGGTTGGGACTGCAACCAGCAAAACATTGCTGAGCATTCTTGACATCATTTTTATTTAAAATATTCTTTTCACTCTTATTATTCGCTCTCTACGCTCTGCAAGGCCCAAATCTGTCTTTAATTTCCCTGGTTTTTTAGGGATTTCTCTTTCCCTTCTCACTGCATCCATGATGTTTTTTCTGCTGTTGGAAAGGTTCTGCGTCATCCTTTCATGCTGGGATTTTGGAATGTTTCCCCATTTACATTTCTCTCTTTCAGGTCAATCTCCCCTTAATGGAACAGCAGCTTCCCTCTCTCCACGCAGGTAAATGAATTTATCATTCTAATAGACTTGCAAAATACTTTTATTTTCTCATGGCATATTTAAATATTATCAGTCCTAAAAAATATCTCAAGCACTGTGTGAATATTCAAGTTGCTAATGGATAATGTTTATGAATTATCCTCAGTTGCCTGTGTACTCAGCCAAATCCAATTTACTTAATTATTAGTTAAATCTTACTCTGACTGTGCTACATTTAAAGAAACTGAGTCTTTGATTAAACTTTTGTAAAAACTAATTGCCAGCCAAAGAGAAGTAAAATCCGGCGTTGGAAAAGTAACAAGTTGGATTCTGCTGTGATAGTTTTCTTGTGTGGTGCATGCTTAATCCTGTGAAATCACTATGAAATTGCCATTATTATTCTTCAACACAGTGCCCAGAAATTCTTTAATACGATCTTTGCAGGTAATTTACTCCAGAGAAAGAGGAGGTGTTGGAACACGATGAAGTGAAATTTCTGTGAAATCCGGTTTTGTGTTTCAGGCCGCTCTCGCGTTCCCAGGGCTTGGCATGGCGCTCCTGGGTAGGTGGATTTGCTTCTGTGAGCTCCCAGCTGGGTGTGTGCACTGTCCCATCCGTGACCCCGCTGCCTTGTCCCAGGAATATTTTGGGAGCGGTGCCCAGCCCTGCCAGGGACAGCGAGCGAGCGTGGGGAGGGCTCGCGCTCAGCTGGGCTTCGGGGCACCGTCTGTCGCTGCTCCCACCATCCACCCCCTGCACCTGTGGCTGCGCTCGTGAATTATTTACCTGCCTCTAATCCTTGATATCGCCCACGCCTCAGTCTCTGTGATATTCGTGGGTGTCACGGGTTGCTGGTGTCGCCCTGTGTGTGCAGACACGGATCGATTCCGCGTTCCTGCCTTTGGTGCGTTCCCGGCAGCTTAAATCCCTTTGACTTCTCTTCCCCTTGTTCTCTCAGTTCCCTCCTCTCCACCCACAGCGAGATTTAACTGGAATGTTCAAGCATTAGGGGGTAGGGTGGAGGGCAGAAGGATTCCTCAGAGACTGAGGCACAGTGCTAAGAAAAGAGAGGGAAGAATATGTTGCTATTTCTGCTTTCTTGTGCTTTATCTTTAAAAGTTCCCCACCAAAACAACCTCCGGTTGTGTTGAAACACCTTTCTTTCTGGAGTGACTTAAAAGGGAGAACAGGAGAACAACAATCTCCATGTGAAAATAAAATCACGGAAATTCTGCAGCGTCAGCAATATTAATAATTCCCTCTCCAGCCCAAGGAGAGGATGGAGCTCAGAAAGCATCTGAATTTAAATTTCCCAAGGGCTCCTTTCTGGGCAGAAATACTCAGTGTTCCTGTTTCTCTTTTGGTTTGTGGTAACTGAGTGGTGCTTTTTCAATGTGAGGATCACGTTTCACCACTCGTGAATGTCTGCTCACTCTAATGCACTCCAGTTGTATCTCTGAGGTGATTTTCATCTGTTAATTGTAGCACTTCCAGAGGCAACCACAAAACCACAGGATTTAGACATGAGACTGCTTTAAATAAACCCCAAAGTCACCAAGTGTCTGCTACCTTGAAGCAGCCCTCTAAAGTGATTTGTGTTTTCCATATTTGCTCAGGAAAGCAAGGAACGTGGTAGAAGATTTTATTTCAGTCTTCCCTAATGATTCATAATTAACTTTGAGGGAAAACGATATTTTTAACTTCAGATCTGCATCGCACGTCAAAACCAATCACTTAGTCATGGTGGAGCTCTGTTACCAAAATTCCACAAAGAGAGTGGCTGTTTTTAGTCTCTGGTTTTCCATACCTGACTCTGGAGATGGGAAGAGCGGTTGGAAGCCGTGCCTGTCCTGCAGGAGGGACGCTGAGGTGTGGAGAAGGACAAAGGAGGACAGTTCAGCACTGAATTCTGCTTTTCTTGGCAATTATGTGAACATAAGACATTTTCATTCTCTATTTATGCTTTAATAACAAAATTGACAGGAAGAACATTAAAAAACAACCCCAAACACAGTCTTAATTCCATTAGAACCATCCAGTGGGGGAGGTTTGGATGGATATCAGGGAGAGGTTCTTCCCCCAGAGGGTGCTGGGCACTGCCCAGGCTCCCCAGGGAATGGGCACGGCCCCGAGGCTGCCGGAGCTCCGGGAGCGTTGGGACAGGGCGGGGTTGTTGGGGTGTCTGTGCAGGGACTGGGGGTGACTGGATGATCCTGGTGGGTCCCTTCCAACTCAACATATTCCAAGATTCTTTGATTCTGTCAGTTTTGGTTTTGGTGTCACCTCTTCGCTGCAGATCTGAGGCTCAGAACCGCTGCGGGGTCCGTGAGGACAAGGAGTGGAAGGTGGATCTCTGGCGTTTGATTTCCTCGTCCCTCGTATCCAAACCAAAGGTAGCACTTCCATAAAACAACCACAAAAACAGCAGAAGGTGGCAGGTTTTGGTGCGATCAGTTCCCTCCTTAAAAGATGCACTTTTAGGTCAGGAGGAGTTCAAATCCTGTGCTTAGAGCATGGCAGAGACACAGCGTTAATTTGTCACTCGTTTGATTTGTTTAACCCCGCTGAAATGAGCAGCTTGAGTCCAGAGGAAGAGGGGAATAACACAGGGTTTAATCAAACCATCTCTCATTTCTGCTTGAGCTCACTTCTGCTTTTCTTTTTTAATGCTGACTGCAGACAGTCTGCTGAAGTAATAAAGGGTTGTGTTGTTTAGTACAGAATTGCTAAAAAAAATTAAATTCTGTCTGGATCATTGTGCACATCATTATTATTTTGGATATTACACGAGTGCCTCTCTTGATGCAAACAAATTAAATTGCTTTCATGTATAGAAAATATAATTATGCTCCACAAGGGACAGTGCAGTAAACACCATGTTTCAATGCTCCATATGCATTTAAACTATTGATTAAAGATGCAGATAATCTATTTTGCATCATTTTGTCAGAACCACATTCCTTCCTAGGAATCTGGGGCTGCTGCCTTGTGCTCGGAGCTGGTGGCACACCAAGGGATTCCGCAGATTTAAACCACAGAGGACAGCTGGGGGCATTATTGAAGTGGATTCCCTGAAATGGAGGCAACTCCCTCACAAAACATCTCCAAAAACTAAAGAAAGAATTTTCTGAAGTGAAAATATTTTGTTAAAAATATTTATTTAAATAACTTTTTTTTTATTTTAAAAATAACTTTTCTGAAGTTAAAATATTTTGTTAAAATCTTATTGGTAAAATCGGGGCAACAAGAGGGGAAACGATGCTCTCTATATTTTTTAAAACTCTGTGGTTGAGCTCAGGAGTTACGAACCAGTGGCTGTTCCCTCAGTATTTAGTAAATTAACTGAAAAATCACTATAGAATATTAATGAGAATGATATTCTAAGGATGGATTGCAGCAGTCCCAAAAGGAAAATTTCCTTTCCTCCAGGGTGTCAGCAAAATAACAGATAACTGAGAAGTGATACATATAATTTATTTTGGGTTTTAAAAAGCTCAAGTGCCTATTAAGAAAACTTAGAGTAATCACAGGGCAGGTCATAATGAACTTTCATGGCCTAGCAGCTGCTTAAGGAAGGAAACAAAGAATGGAATAAATGGGATTAGCAAATTAGAAATTGGGCTGAAGACTTAATTCTGGTTTAATGTCTGATGGAGGTTTATGGCTTGGGTGATGTATTGTCATTTTTACACCCAGGATTCAGAGAATTGGGCAGTGAAAGGTCCTCGCTATCAATCAAAAGCAACTCCTCATTTTGTTTTTTAGCAGCTTTACTCAATTACCAATAACTGTCATTCCCAGAAAATCTAAATAGCTGTAGAAGGGGAAAGTTTTTATTACCTGATTGATGGAGAATATTTTCAAGTCTGCAGTTTACAGTGCTCCAGAGTAAAAAATCCACCTTTATTTATTTGATTTTAGTTTTAGGATGACAGCTGGTGTAATAACGAATTTGCATTTGGATACAAACCTGTAATTAAAAAAACCACAGAATTTATGGGGGGGAAATATTTATGGCAGATCACGGAGTTGATGCTCCTGTCCAAACAGAAAATTCTCTGCTTTGTGCATTTTGTGGAGCTCGGAAGTGAGAGCATCGAGCATTTAATGAGCTTTGTTCTTCCAAATATGGGAGATTTTGGGAGCTTGGTCATGTAGGAGCTCTTCAAACGATCTGGAAGGGCAACAGTGAAATCTTTTCCTCAGTCTGAGCATGAGAGATGCTTCTCATCCCAAGATCTCCTCCCTTTCCCGCCTGCAGGCTGTGAATCCAGGCGTGCGCGCACACGGAGCGGGGGGCGCGCGGTGGGCAGCGGGCAGAAGGCGATTCCTGTCTTGGATGCACATTCCAAGGGCTGCCACGTCTTGGGGAAGTTGCAGGGCAGCTGTCGGATGGAGGAAAATAGGCAGCGATGCATTAGGGTGAGGAGTTTCCCAGAAAAAAGCATTCGGAGTGAATATCAAGGAAGAAAGGCTTCTAAGCCAGAGCATGCGAGATGGGGAACGGTTTTACTGATGGTTTTACTGACGGTGGGTGAAGATGCTTCTTCGCTGGAGATTGCCAGAGCCAGGCAAACATCCCTGAGGCAGGAGCAGCAGCAGAGCTCATTTCATCCAGAGCAGTGTGTCGGAATTTAAGCTCAATTATGTTAATTGGTGAGACAGTTCAGGATAGGGAGCGGTCGGAGTGCCGGCTTTGAGGGTTATCAGAAGAGGCAAGCGTGCTCTGTGGGGCCGTGGCACCTGTCTGAATTTCTGCTGTCAGGGCACTCCAGATTTAGGAATTTCAGTTCCTTAATGAGCTCCTTTTTAAGCCTCAGAATCCCCTAAACCCCTCCTTTGTTGACAGACCTGCATTGTCACAACTCTGCTGCTCCAGGCTCATCTGGGTCTTGGATCACTGTAAAGGAATGGTTTAGGATGGACCTCAGTGACTTTGTAAAGCTGCAGCTTTTGGTTTTGTCATTAGTATGGAAAGGGTTCCTTCACTGTGTTAAATCCCACAAATTATTGATTTTTGTCATAGCTTTGAAGGTGCTTCTCAGGCTCGTGGATCTTTTCAAGTTTAATGTTGGACAGGCTGAACTCCTGTTTGATATTGTGTGAAGTTGTGTTTGCATCTGCGAGGGTTGAACGGAGGGTGAAGATGTTCTATCAGTGCCTCTCAGGATGCTGCTGTTTAATGATGCAAGCTGCCTTTTATTTGATTAGGGACTCAGTGCTATCAAAACAGCCATGCAGCTTTTATTACAGGTGTGCAGAGAGGCTGTTCTGTTCTGTTCCTCGGATGGATGAGTCGCTTTTTACACACATCTCTGGGAACAACTTTATTCCTCATTGCTTTGTGAGGAGGCCACCCAGCAAGCTGTTCCAGTGGAACAACAAAAAAAAAGGTGTTTACACGTACCTGGGGAGGGTGGGTTGGTGTCACAGCAAAAATAAAATATGCTGATGTGATCTTAAGATCATTTTCACAGGTGGAAACTGAGACTTCTGCTCCTGATGAGATCCTGCTTGATGAATAATCAGCTCCATATCTCAGCGAGGTAAACACAATCTGGGGCTGAATGGATACCAGGGGAAATCCTTCATGTATTTTCATGAGTCTTTGTGCACGGGTGTTATTCTTAGATCCTTTCCCTTGCAGCCCACTCCTTCCCAGCAGCGTGGTGCTGCTGGAGCAGCCCTTTCCTGAGCACGGCTCCGGGCTCTCCACGGGCAGGGAAGGGCCCTGAGAGAGGGGCTGGGCATGCAGCATCATCATGGATGAGCACTGGATACAGTCTCGGAATAATTTGGGTTGGAGGGACCTCTGGAGATCATCCAGTCCAACTCCCTGCCAAGGCCGGGTCACCCGGAGCAGGTGACACAGGAATGAGTCCAGGTTTGGGAAGTCCCCACAGAGGGAGACTCCACACCCTCCCTGGGCAGCTGTTCCAGTGCTCTGTCCCCATCCTTCCTCATGGTGAGGTGGAACTTGTTGTGTTTTAATTTACGGCTGTTGCTCCTCATCCTGCTGCTGCACACCACTGGAAAGAGCCCGGCACCATCTTCTTGACATTCCTTGGAGATATTTGCATGGATTGGTGGGATTCCCTCTCAGCCCTCCCTTGTCCAGGATAATCAGGCCCAGCTCCTGCAGTCTCTCCTCAAAAGGGATGCTCCAGATCCCCCATCGTCTCTGTGGCCTCCGCTGGACCCTCTCCAGCAGCTCCTTGTCCTTCCTGAACTGTGGAGCCCAGAATTAAAGGTGATATTCCAGAAGTGCCTCAGCAGGGCAGAGCAGAGGGGGAGCAGGCAGAGCCAGAGGCAGCTCAGAGAAGGGAGGTGAAGGAGCAGAATCTGATATGAAGTGAGAAATAACCACAAAATTCCAGAGCAAGGAAGGATCCAGCAGAGAGTTATCCCAGCAGGCATCGTGGGGAAGCAGCTCTGCCCAGGCTGGCAAGGAACTGATACAAGAATAACGTTTGCAGTGATATTTTTAATACAAAGAAAGCAACATTTCAGACCTGGGCACCCAGCTGCCACTTCCCATGGAAAAGACAAATGGCTGCAGTGATGCAGGTGCAGGTTAAGCACCAAATCATCCCAAGTTTCAGGCCTGTTTCTGGAGAGGTGAGAGATGCCTGCTGACACAGCTTTCCGTGGGATCTTTTCAGTACTAATTAGTGCACTAAACATTCAATAGGTAAAGCAGTTTATCTCTTTATCTCACCCCCTCACATGGGCCTGAATTCTGTCCCTGATGTGCAATCAATGCAATTCTGTCATTGTAGCATAATGCAATCGTGGCTAAATAAGTATTTTCAGGATGTGATAAAATCAGCTGGAATGGTAGAAACCATTTATAAACATCGGCTAATTAGGGAAACTTTATAAAACTTTATTTTCCCTCTCTTAATTTTCTAATACAGATATGTCCTGCCTTGTTTTTACCAAGTAAAGCCCTCACTGCAGTACAAAACTCTAAAGGAGATTTGTTGGCTTTAATTCTGAGGTATTTACTAACAAAGAGTGTAAAAGATGCCATGAAATGAGAAAAAAGCCAGACCTGAGAGTATCTTCTTAGTAATGAGTCTGTCCCCTGGCTGTGATTGTAGCACTGGATTAAGTTCCAGTGATGTCCCAGTTAACAAAGGGAAATATTAAAGGTCACAAAGACTTCCTTGGTATTTGAGAATCTTCTGAAAAGAATTGTTCACTTAAGCCATGAGTTTTTGGAAATTCTAGTGTAGGGATTAGTAGATGGAGTTACACCAGCTTTGCAAACTTCTGCAAAGTAGGGCAGTGTTTTAGTCACAAAACATTGAAAAACTGCCAAAAAATTTATGTTACTTCAACTTTCTGTTTCATCCTACACCTGGTAGTCCAGAGGTGTTTGGGGTTTTTCTCAGGGCTATCATTGCACAAATAATTGTGCTCTCTTTTAGCTCAAATTATTCTGTTTTTCCACTGTGGGATAATAAAAAATAGACAAATTCAATTGTTGAGTTTTCAGTGCTAGGAGCTTCCTCTTGGGTTCCAGAGTGCTGATCCAAACCAAGATGTTCTGCTTCCAATCAGCTCAGGTTTTCCTGGGATGTTTTCTTTTTAAATTACGTATTTAGCCATAAAAACTTTGCTTGTTGACTTACAGTGGCAATATTTGCAGCTCATAATGCCAGGGCTAAGGAAATCTCTGCTGTGCTTTTTATCTGGTTGTTATCACGGTGTTTAGGATGTAAGTAATGAAAATGTTAATGTTTATGGATTTATTTGTTTATTTTTAATTATCTGCTTGCAATAATATTAGAATTTGGCCATGTTGTTCTGCTGCTGTTGCATAACTTTGCCTAGAAATGAAAAAAAAAAAAAGGCTTTTATGGATTTTGTAAGGTTATTTCTTGAATTATGTATTAATAACTTTACCTGAAGGTGAGGTTCTACCACCGAAATTGCAAAAGGACAATTGTGGAAGCAAGGACTGGAATTGAGGAGGTGTTAAATGTGTTTTCACATCGTTCCTGGTGGATAATTAGTGGTGGTTGGGGGCAGCTGGAAGACACCAGACAGTAAAAAGCAACTTCATTTTTTTGCCACATTCAAATTCACCGTGGTCAGGATGGATTTTTTTTGGGCAGAGGCCAAATTCTTCAGACCTGTGCCTTGAATAAACCTGAGCTGGTGGGACCAGCCTCAAAAGGAAAGGAGATACCAAACACTTTTTCTTTTTGGCATCGAGTTTCCATTTTTTTCTGGCAAAACGAAACAGAATTCAACGTAAAACAGACTTCAACAACAAAAAGCCACCAACGAGGGCTTCTGTAAAATGCAGAACAAGCAGAGTTTCCCAGTGGGGGTGGCAGAACCTTCAGCAATCCCTGCGGCTCAGCTTTCCCGGCCTCCAGAAGGCAAACAGGGAAGGGTTTGTGGGGGCTGCTCACTTCCAGCCTGGCACCAGATGGCACCGGGCTACCTATGACTAATGTTTGCCTCCCGATGCTGAGTATGACAGATTGGAGAGCTCCTGGGGAAGGAGCTGCTGGGAGCAGAGCAGCTCTGCAGGCCCCGGAGCGAGTGGTGTGCAGTGAGCTCTCTGTTATAAACGGGTGCGGATATCACAAAAAAATAAATCTGCGTTTATTAATCTGCAGCTGGGAACAGGGGATGGTGGGCAGTCCATCGATCCCGCTCGGCAAAACGGACAAAAAAAAGATAATCCAGCAACGGCCCTCGACCACAAAATGCTCACTCCCTCTCACGCCAACAACCACCCAAAAAGCCCGCCCCTTGCCACAAGGCGCTCTTTTATATCCCAGTCCAATCTGCCAGAAGTTTTGGTCCCAAGTATCCGCTTCCTGTTCGTTCATCCTTTCCAAGGCTCCATGGGACATGCAGTCTCTCTCCTAAGGCAGCTACTGGGTCTGTGCCCTGATGTTGTGTCTCCTTTCTGCCTGCTGTCTGTCTCTCCTGTAGTTCCATGNAGCCCTCCCCCCCGCCACAACGCCCTTTTTTATATCCCCAGTCCAATCTCCCAAAAGTCTTGGTCCCAAGTATCCGCTTCCTGTCCGTTCATCCTTTCCAAGGCTCCATTGGAGCCTCCCTCCTAAGGGAGTTCTCTCTCCTAAGGCAGTTCCTGGGTCTGTGCCTTGATTTTGTGTCTCCTTTCTGCCTGCTGTCCGTCTCTCTCGTAGCTCCATGAAATCCAGTCCTCCTCTGGGGCAGCAGCCAAACCTGTACATTGCTTAGACATACTCAAACACTTTGTTAGTTAACATACTTTGCATTGAACTCAATCCTTTTTAATGTTCATAACAAAATGCTCACTCCCTCTCACGCCAACAACCACCCAAAAAGCCCGCCCCTTGCCACAAGGCGCTCTTTTATATCCCAGTCCAATCTGCCAGAAGTTTTGGTCCCAAGTATCCGCTTCCTGTTCGTTCATCCTTTCCAAGGCTCCATGGGACATGCAGTCTCTCTCCTAAGGCAGCTACTGGGTCTGTGCCCTGATGTTGTGTCTCCTTTCTGCCTGCTGTCTGTCTCTCCTGTAGTTCCATGAAATCCCCAGTCCTCCTCTGGGGCAGCAGCCAAACCTGTACATTGCTTAGACATACTCAAACACTTTGTTAGTTAACATACTTTGCATTGAACTCAATCCTTTTCAATGTTCATAACAAAATGCTCACTCCCTCACACACCAACACTCTGCCCAAAAAGCCCGCACCCTCGCCACGAGGTCCCCTTTTTATATCCCAGTCCAATCTCCCAAAAGTCTTGGTCCCAAGTATCCGCTTCCTGTCAGTTCATCCTTTCCAAAGCTCCGTGGCACATGTAGTTCTCCCTCCTAAGGCAGCTCCTGGGTCTGTGCTTTGATGTTGTGTCTCCTTTCTGCCTGCTGTCCGTCTCTCTCGTAGCTCCATGAAATCCAGTCCTCCTCTGGGGCAGCAGCCAAACCTGTGCATTGCTTAGACATGCTCAAACACTTTGTTAGTTAACATACTTTGCATTGAACTCAATCCTTTTCAATGTTTGTAACACTCTCTGCTTTGTCTCTTTTCGGACTCAGGTCCCTAAGTCTGGCTTGACTTACCCCGTGATTTTCCCTAAATTCCCTTCGTGATTCCTTGCCGTCCTTCTGCAGGACACCAAGGTTTTCCCAGTCCCCAGCAGCTCTGCAGCACTCGAGGTCGTTTCCTATAAATAAAAACCACCGCCCTCAATTAAATCCGTCACCTCCCGTTCCTATCAATCAGGGAACGCACCTTTAATTTGCTTTTTTAGTTAAAGGCTGTAGTGGCAGCAGCGATGCTGCATCTGTTCTGTGTATCCTGCGATGCTCCGTGTGTGGCTGTTGTGGGGAG
>WEIT01008130.1:3192-56183 GCA_013389985.1 Dryoscopus gambensis | reverse complement strand
TTCATAAGTAGGGAACTAAAGAATCTCAATGAAAACAAAAAATCTTTCATGAGGAATGGTTGACTCCACCTTCCTCAACTCCTTTTTGGTGACAGTCGTCAGCAGCAATAATTTTTCTCCACAAAAACAAATACATATTTGAAATCATCTTAACCTTCCCAGCTCTGCCTTGGGAGGTTTCAGAATTATTGTGATCTGGCTACACTTTTCAGACTTAGGAAAGAAGAAACTAAAGAATCTTGTGTAACATAGAATTTTGTGTTCCTTGCTCTCCCTACCCCTGGAGAAGTAGTGTTACTCTCTACTAAGAAGTAAAAGTTAAGCTAAATTCCAATTCTAATTAACCACTGAGAGTTTTGCTGTCGACTTTCATGGCAGCAGAATGTCACACCATGTGCTTCATCACAGGAACAGAACTTCTAGAGCTCTGGCGAGAAAGGGAAGGAAGAGATATTTTATAGAAGATAGAGGAAGAAGAGATAAATAGACCACATATTTTCTAGTCGAGGTCAGGAACCATGCCTAGGGGGGTTGCCCAGCCCAGAGCGGCACCCAGATGTTCCCAGCTCCATCTTCTTGGGAAATTCCCTACCGAAGAATAGGATCCAGGTGGGTTTGGTCTCTTCCAGGTGACATTTTTTCAGCATCCTCATAGGTGTAAGAGTAGTGTCCCTATGCCTGGCAAGGCACACTGAGAGTTCTCACAAAAACCAAGTTTTCCTTGGGAATGTTTTGCCAAGGGAGGTGCTCGCAGAAACAGCGATGAGCTGGGTCCTGATGGTGGGGGGTCAGGCATCTCCCCTGGGACCAAGATCCTCTGTGTGAGACAGCGAGAGGTGATGGATCTGGACCTGTTCCTGCTGGATTCTGAGTGGGGCTGCTTTAAACTGAAAATCCATGAAACAAAAAGTATCATTTGCCATAACTATATGCACTACTTCAAGCACCGCACAGTGAAAGAGAGACAACAGCAGTGCCAAGCACCCTATCTGCTAAAAGCCAGCCTGCTGCAGAAATCTGTGCCCTGTGGTTGACTCAGACTGCACTCCAATAAATCAAATCTGGCACTTTTTTTGTAAGAGTTGATTTTTGCTTTGGGAAGGATGAGTTTTTAACCTCTTAAAACATTTTGTAGTCCATGATTCTTTGAGGAAAGGAGGAGGGAGAGTCGGGGCATCATGCAAACCTCGGTCCTGAGGCTGAGAGTAATGACACTGAATAAATCCTAGACTCCTTAAAATGATAAATGGATATGAGAATGCTTGGTCTGAAATTACATGCCTAAATGTATGATCCCACCTCTGTGAAAGTGGAGGTAGCTAGCTGAATGAAATGTCCTGTCTCTTACTATTTATTTTTCCTGCCTCAAAAATATGCTGAAAAAGAAGAACCACACAGGTGGTGCCCATTTCTTTTGCTTCTGTGACAAAAGACCTGATGAAATACAGAAAGAAACAAGATGAAGCAAAGAGGAGCATGGTCTTTGTGTTCTACAAATTGCATCTCTCCTGCACCTTTTATGTTCAGTAGCTGGATCTGGAACCATCTGCTTTTTGTATGTGAGAAGTTTTAGTATTTCTAGTCATGCTCAGTAACAAAAATGTGAAATAAAGAAACCCACTGAAGGCTGAGTAATCCAAAGCCTGTTCTCACCACCTTGAAAAACAGAAGTGCTCACCAAGGTTTTTCTTGAATTATGTGGAGCAAACTTCATGTACAAACTTGTGAATTTTCTATTTCTGTTTCCAGAGTTTCCATGTTCAAATTCTCAAAATTGTCCTAGGAAAGGTTTGCCCTCGTATGAACTTGTCAGAGAATACATCTAAACCCTGGAAAGAAATGCTGTCAAAAAAGCACCCTCTTGCCTTTCTCAGTTTTACTTTTTCCTTTGTGTTTCATGGGCATGGGTCAAAACACTTGCTGAATGAAAAAGTGCTGCAATTTGAGTAGATCCCACTAGCACCTGTGAGGACTGCTGGCTTCAGAAGCAAGAGCACAAAGCTCTGAATGAAGTCTTCTCACTGTTAGCTCCTGACTTGTCAATGACTGGTGAAGTGAGAGAGAATATAACATTTACATTTTCCCTCTGTTTTAATGAGAAATGAAAAGACAAGAAGAGGGAGAGCTTGGGTAATTTTCCATTCAGCATTGACTTCAGTGCTTTTACAAGGACAGGCTAAGAAAGACAGGGAGCTGTAGAGGGTAATAAATCTAGAGCTGCTTGGGTAGCTGGGAGAGGATTCTGTGGTGCTGAGTTCTGGGGGTATAATCCCATAATTCAGTGGCTACAGCCCAGTGAGTTGCCACACTGCTTTCCACAAAGCTCATTTATGATCCCAAACAGCTCCTAGCTGTCAGTTCCCATTTGCATCTTCTCCTCACCTCTTTTTTTCCTTTTTCTGCTATCTTCCCTGTCACGTTTCATCGTAATTCTGATTTCTTGTCATCTTTTCTTGAGCTGTTTCAATTTATTTCTTTTTCTGCTATCACCCACCCTTTCCATCATAGAGGGGCTAGCAAAGCAAACCACGTCTAGCACCAGCACATCCTCAGCTCAGAGTTTTCTCATTTCCTCTCTCTCAAAGCAAGCACAGGTTCTTTGTGCAGTTGCTGTCTCTGATATGCCTGACTTTTGCAGTTAACCAGGACCTCTGCTTCCTTCTTATATCAAGCTTCCAGCAGGAGATTCTCACGGATGGAATCATTATAGGAGTCAATGGAGCCCCATGGCCAGTAAATGTTCTGGCACTGGCACAGCTGGTGGTGGTTTCTACCAGCGATGGATGTAGGCTACTTCAGTCTGATATTTCTTGGTCCCCTTTTCTGTTTAGTACTTCTATATTCTTAAAGCAGTCAGATTAATCTTCATCTCTTTCCTGTTGTCTACAGCTTCTTGAGACTAGAAACTCACTGCAAATTGATTTTAATCTGAGTGTCTCTGGGTTATTATTTGGCTTCATCTTCTATATAAACAAGTAATGAATTGTTGGTTGGTGTTTTTCTGAGCCTGCGACTTGAACAGGTGTGTGCCATTGCTGTCTTCCATAATTTCCTGCTAGTTTTACACTGTTTCTCTTGAGCAAATTCCATTCCCATCCCCGCATTAGTCTTGTGTAATCTTATAACCATGAAACTTTCCCTTTGTTTGGTCAGTGACCCAGCCATCTAATTCTCCTTGGCAATCCTGTCATTCACTGTTTCAACAAGCACACCCTTTCAGCTAATATATTCTTCTGTCAAAATTTTCCAGTGTTATTCCACCACGTCTCACTCAGTGGTTTCACGAATTTTCACATTATCTCATCCCAATCCAGCTGTCAGCACCCCTGCAGTCCTCCTGATCTTTCACATCTTTGCATTCTGGCTTTTGTTCTGTGCCATGAGATACAATGAGGTACAGCAATAGCACAAGAACAGAGTTGGGTGGGGTTTTTTGATAGAGACATCCCCAGTGCAGTTCTGCCGCGGGAGTTGACAGGCAGGAGGCACAGTCTCTGAATCCTGATGGTCCTCTTACCCTGGTAGGAATGACCAGCTGAAAAGTTACAAGGAATGAAGAATCTTGAGAGCACCATTCCCCAAAAACCTGTGTTTCAGTAGTGGGAGGGTAAGAAATTTTCCAGGAGTTAGCACCATCATGGAGCCTCTTATAGAGCTGACGTATAACTGACAGTATCATCAGAATACATTTCATTTAGATTGAACAAAATTGTTCAGTTAAGTTTGTTACATTTAAACGGGATTTTTTATGGTTTTGTTCAAGTGTTTCTGAAGGTTTTTGGAATGATATCGTTTGAAGTAAACTTTGTGCATATGTTAGTACGATACGTTTTTAGGAACATTGTGTGTTTGAAGGTAAACTGTGGTAAAAAAGAGTCATCTTGTTATACATTTAGGGAAGGAGGTACTTGGAAAGAGTTTCTGATGCTACTGAGTTGCTGATGTTACTGATTGTATATTCTCTTCACCTTCTAAGGAAGCATGTGAGAAGTTTGTTCCAAAGCTTTAAATTCAGGAAGTCTTTAAAAGCATTTAGATGGTATCTACTCTTGTATGAAAATTACTCATTCTTGCACAGAGAGACAATTCTTCAGTTTTATTCCTTTCATATAAAAATATTTTGGATATATTCCCTTGAGACCTTTACCAAGTGTGTATTGAGACAACCTCCAGGGGAGGAAACTTAGAATATTTAGAAGATGTGAATGTAGCATTTCAAACAAGGAAATGTGATGAGTGAAATAGTAGACTGTTTGGCATGGTGTATGTTCTTTCTTTCAGTTCCTTGTAAATTTGATTTAGTTTTGTTTTCCAGATCTCTTGGTAGCTAGTAGTGGTATGCTCTGGGTGACCCTGTCTTAGATTCTGCAAAAATTTTAAAAACCAACCAAAAAAATTTAAAATCACAGAGTTAGGTATTGCTTCAGCCTAAGTGGTAAGAAAGAGAAAATATACTCCCATTTAGGCAATATCTCAGTGACTGTGTGAAATATTCAGTACTGTGTGGTGATTACCACAAGATAGAACATATCAGATTTTGATCAATTAAATAATAAGAAAAATAAGAGATTTTGTTGATTATAAGCTACTTCCTGCAGCAGAGAACTTTGCTTCTTGCCTTTGTAAGAAACAAAATTCATTCTGAGGCAAATACGGTCGACGTTTGAAAAATGTTACTTTCATTTTACTTTTTTATTAGTATTATTTTATATGAAGTTTTTTTTTCTCAACTAGTAAATATCACAGTAGAAGTGGAAGGTCTCATCACAAACAGATTATGACTCAAATCACTCCAGCAAATCCTGCCTTATGTCATATCTGACAATCATACTAATTGGAGCAGTTACCAAAAAAATAACATTTTTTAAAATATTTCCATCACATTTTCTCAGGGTAGCAAAAGGAAATATTGTGACTTAGTAAATTCTTTGAATGGGCAGGGAACTGACTTCAAATCATAGATTATAGGGTTTAGAGGGATTTCAGAATGCCCTGAGGAAAGACACTGCAGAAAATGACAAGACAAAGTTTGTCTGCATTTTTTGAAAAATGCTTCTCTTGCCTGTTCTTAAAAAATTCTAGTGATGGAAAGTGGATTTCCCAGGCTGCAGTTTCAACCTGTTGTTTCCTAGTTTTTCATTCATGGCCAAGGAAGATAAATTATTCCCTCTCTCTCTGCAAAAGCCTTTAATTTGCTTGAAGACTTCTTCAGTTAGCAACCCCAGTTTGTTCAGCTCTTCCTTGTAGGTTATGAGTCTTAGACCTCTGATCCTCAGGAATCTCTGCAAGCAACCCTCATGTTTCTGTTGGGCGCTACCCAAAGCTGAACCCATTGCTCCAGCAAAATTTGTGAAAGCTGGGGAAGACAGAAGCGGTGCAGTTTATGCTGTTGTCTCTAATCCCGCTTCTACGTCCACCTTTTTTTTTGCTAGCGAATGACATTGTTGATTCATGTTCCTTCTGTGATCCACTGTAATACCACGTATTAGTCTGGGTTTTAGCAGGTTGCTCTCCAGGCCGAGCTTGTGCAATCTTTCTATTTTATTTTGTTTTGAATTGTAGCTGTCTGTGTAGAAGGCAATTCTCAAGGGGAACAAAAAAGGCCCTCATGCATATATGCAAAATAGTTTCCTGGTGTTTCCTGTGACTTCCCTATAAGCAGAGCAGAGTCAGTGCATGATTTACCAGTCTCCCTTGTCACAGAAAAGTTAAGGTCAGAAGACCTGTATATCACCAGATAAAGATGCTGAATAGATTTGATAAGAATTGTTCTTCACAATTTCTCTTGTCCTTCTTTCCTTGCTAGATCTTAAAAGTTGTTTGATTGTACTGATAGGTTTCCAGATAGTAGGTTAAGGTGACTGATCTATAATTTCTACCATTTCTCTTTTCCATCTCAGAAATACATTTTATGTTTGATCTCCTCTAGTTTCTAGAGTTGTGCCATTTCCCAGAGATCCTGAAAAAAACAGCCATTAATGGGAAACTTCTTCCAACTTTCAGGTGTTTTAAATTCCCCACAATGAAGTTTATCAGGCTCATGAAATCTGCAAACAAATTTTAAGTCTCTCTGAGCTGTTTATTCCCTTCTCTAGCTTTTTGCTGCCAACTTCTGTTGTGCATTGTTTTTCTAGTGAAGATTGACAGCCAAGAAGAAGGCATGCAATACTTCAGCTCTGTGGACATCCTCTCACTATGAAGAGGTCAATATTTTTATTTTTTTTAACCTCATGTTAGCATACGTCTAGGATGATTTCTTGTTACCTTTTACATTCTTTGCTAGTAAGCTGTGCTTCACATTCCCTTTATCCATTAAAGCTCTTCTTTAATTATCGTCTATAACAATCTTGTGTAGCCTCCTCTAAAATGAAGTCAATGAAGAACTTTTGTTTTATGCAACATGGGTCTAATTTAATTCTCCGTCCCTGCTTTATACTGGGTTAGGTTGGTTTTGTGCCTTTGTTTTAATTTCTTTAAGGAATTGTTAGCTGTCCAAAATTTCTTGAGGCATCTTACCCCTGTGAGTGTATGATCTACCAGCTCTCTGAGTATTTTAGACTTCTTTATCAAATTTACTATGCTAATTTTGTTGTCCTTCTCAATACTGTTGTTTCTAAGAGCAATTAATTTTTTAATTTTTAGTCCCATATTACTCTCTATTTATCTGGGTGTTTTTTCTTGCTGCATAGACTTGTATTTAAATCACTCAGCTTTTCTCTATATTCTGTAAAGAAAATCAAGAATTCTCAAAAGTAACTTTAAGGAACGTACTGATCTCCCTTAATACTCAGCAGCTCACAGGATTCAGTGTCAAGCTGCTTATACAGTTTCTGCAGGCTTTGATAAATTCTTTGTGTCTGGAAGAACACCAAGGACCTGAAGCAAAATATGGTCTGTGGCCTTAAGGGTTTGGCATCATGTTGCCAAGCAGAGATCCTACGAGATACTTCAAACAATTACATATTTTTCTTTTTTTTCTTATTTTTATTCTAGTACAGCCATCTAATATGCTGTTCTTATTTCTCTTCTGTGTATTTTTTCACATCATGGAATCCCAGAATGGTTTGGGTTTGAAGGGACCCTAAAGGTTATCTAGTTCCAAATCCCCTGCCGTGGGCAGAGACGCCTCCCACCAGCGCAGTGTGTTCAAAGCTCTGTCCAGCCTGGCCTAGGAACACTTCCAGGGATGGGGCATCCACAGTTTCTCTGGGCAAACTGTCCCAGTGCCTCACCACCCTCAGAGGAAAGAACTTCTTCCTACTATGTAATCTAAATCTACCCTCTTTCAGTTTAAGGCCGTCCCCACCTTGTCCAATCCCTGTCTGCCCTTGGGAAAAGTTCTCCAGCTTTGCTGTAAGCCCTCTTTAGGCACTGGAAGGCTGCAATAAGGTCTTCATGGAGCCGTCTCTTCTCCTGGCTGAGCAGCCTTGACTCTCTGTCTGTTTTCATAGCAGAGGTGCTCCAGCCCTGAGATGACCTTCATGTCCCTCCGGAGTCCCTGTGGCAGCTCCACGTCTTTCCTGTGGTGAGGACTGCAGAGCTGGATGCAGCACTGCAGGTGGGGACTCATGGAAGAGCAGAGGGGCAGAATCCCCTCCCTCACCTGCCGGCCACGCTGCTCTTGATGCAGCCCAGGATGGTTTTGGCTTTCTGGGCTGTGAGCACACACTGCTGGCTCACGGTAGGTCCTCATCCACCAACACCCTCAGTCAGGGCTGCTCTCATTCCATTTTCCTCCCAGCCTGTTTGGAAAAACTTAATATCGCTGATTAATTTAAAAAAGAGAAAGTAACACAGCAACATCTCTAAATCCATGCAGTCCCAAAGACCATTTCCAGATGCATTTCCCCCACATACTTTTCTAAGACAAGATCTTTCAACTTTCTTGGTTTTCTCATGTACACACATGTACCATCATAAGCAGTCTTCAGTAGGATCGGGTCAGTGATGAGGACAGAAGTAAAAAATGTCTTTATCTCTGGGTTTTATGGAAGCAACACCTTTTAAAATACTTTTTTTCTCTTGACTTCTTTCATGCTATGTTGCTGACTGATTTAGGCAATGGAGCACTGTGGTCAATTGAATCTCTCAAAATCTAATATTAAAAGATGGAAAGGAAGGACCTCTGTGTCAGCAGGATAAACTGAGAAGTGTTCAGGAAGCACCAGTAATCCTCTCTCAGAAAGGAAGAAAAATGTATTTGTATTTTAATATGTTCTTCCTGTGCTTGTTAATGACTTTGATTTATTAATATTGCAGCTTTTTTTCTAATGAAGAAGGTGTCTAATTTACTCTAGATACTTTTGGTTTGAATGGTAGAAATGTTTAGTAGACCCACATTTCTGTATTGATAAAGATACTCTATTTAAGAATACTATTTTACCTCGAACAAAGAGAAAGAGAACATAACGTTTCTTAAATGGAAATAAATTTGAGACATGAATGACAATAATAAACAGTTATGTAGCAACTAGAGAAAGTTATAATATTTTTATATATATTATTAATATTTATTCGCAGTTTCAACTTATTACTGAAATTTTACCACAGTGCGTCCCTTCTAAATGCACTGATAGTGTAATGCAGTTATAAGGGTCTGGCGTGCTCCTCACATTTGTAGGTTGAATTTTTGTAGTTACACTTTTCAGATGAATCTGTCATAGCCAGCAGAGATATGTTCTAATATCATAGAGTCATAGGAAATTCTGAATTGGAAGGGACCCATCAGGATCATCGAGTCCAACCCTTGGCCCTGCACAGGACACCCCAAGGGTCACACCATGTGCTTGAGAGCATTGTCCAAACACTTCCTGAACTCTGTCAGGCTGGTGCTGTGACCCCTTCCCTGGGGAGCCTGTTCAGTGCCCACCCAGCTCTGGGTGCCAGTCTTATTGGATACTCAGTTTTGGCACTGAGAAAGCTTCTTATTTCAATTTTGAATTTCTAAAGGTGTTTCTATGCAGACAAAACAAATCCGAGAAACTCAGCGCACAAAACCCTCCAATTTCTCTGATTAGCCTTGCATCAAAAGCAGTGTTTCATCTCCGTTTATCCACCTCAGGCTGAAGAGTCTTTCATTCACACTTCCTCTTGTACCATTGTGCATGGATAAGTGTCTACATTTCCGTTTCTACTGTAAAGATATTAGCAGGACAGCTGGCTGCATTTTTTGTATTTTTCACAGAATTTGCTCACAGGACTACTGCAAAGCATTATATGTCTTTTGTTTTGTTTTCTGGAGGTTTTTTGTTTGGTTGGTTTTGGGGGTGGTTTTTTTGTTTGTTTGTTTTTAGGGTTTTGTTTTTTTTTTTAGCCTTATTGTCTTCAGAGTTAGTCATGTCAGCACATGAATTGTTATTGTGGAATGAGCGGCTTCATTTGTCTCTTACTTTCTTGCAAAGCAAAGTCTGGGTTTGGCTCTTATTACACATTTATTTTAGTGCTGATGCTTAAAAAGCAGTACTATTTTAAAATAATAGCAATTATTAAGTAACGTTTCTTCTTTGATGAAAAGAGAGATGAAATAGGCTAGGACATGTATTTCTTGCAGGCACTGGAGCACATATTTTCTGACACATTAGGGCTGCAGTGTAAAGAAGCTTCATACTCACAAAAAGTTTGCAGCAGATAATTTCTCCCTGTGACCCTGATGCAGAGCACAGGCACATTTTTGTGTCACTGTTTCAAATCCATGTTCATCAGCTGGGAATAAGGGAGCATTTGATGACTTTCCTGGGGACTCCATCCTGATGGAATTCATCTTCCAGTTTATAAACCTGATGTATTGGATGAGTTTTTATATGGGCCATTCTAAGTCCTTTAAAACAGAGAGCTATATTGGAAGGAGGGAGTCTGCATCTTTCCAATCCTAAAAAAAAGAAAGCATTGTATTTGGTGTTTAAGTTCTCTTGGTCCCTGCAGTCAGTAACTGCCGACTCAAAGCATGAATGAGAAGCAGCCCTTTCCAAACAAATATGAACAGAAGTTTTATTTTAATTCTTAATATGCGGTTTGTCTGTGTCTCCTGCACGTGGGCAAAGACATCCTATTTATGCACATCTGTGCAGTGGCAACAAAGAATGCCTGGCCATGGGCAGGCATTCCTTGGAGAGGTTGTGTCTTGGGGAAGACAAATTCTTATACCAAACTTGAGACATTCTCTGGCAAGGTGAGGCTTCACAGAGCCTGACAAACGATTCTGGGTGACCTTGGGCTGTGAAAGGAATGTGCCTTTCTGTACTCTCCTCAGCAGTGCCCTACTTCCCTTTTGGGTAGTTGACCTTGCTCTGGGAAGGGATAGGTGGCAGCTTCCAGGGCTTTGCTTTGTTTCTGTGAGTGCAGAGCCTGCAGTTGTGACTCCTTTGTGGGAAGGGAATGCACCAGGAGTCGGTGCCTCTCCCTGCTCCTCTGCCTCCCTTCCACCTCCAGGACGCTCACTCGAGGGCCACTCACACTCTGGACCCCAGGATTTGCTTCCAGCGCTGTGCTCTGAGCACTGAGGTGCTGTATTTGTCCATGCCAAGGAATTATAGTTATGCATTACAGCAGATGTTTTATGGTAGTTCTGTAATTAGCACTCTGCACTATTATGCCAGAGGCACAGATTTGATCTCTTGCTCTCTGAGCTGGCAGGGGATGGGACCACTGGTTGGGCAGTGTGCAAAACCACAGACAGGCAGGGAAAAGGAATATTTTTCCATTGCTCTGTAGTGGCCCTTATAACTAATGGTGATGGTATTTTGTGCTTTTATGCCTTTCATTTAAGGATCTCAGAGTGCTCTGCAAGTGTTAAGCAAGATGTTCTGTTCCCCAGTGGAACAGCCAGTGTGGGGAAGAGGAGGATCTCTCCATCAATTACCTCTGGGCCATAACACAGCAGCTGTCCAGCAGGGCACAGCAGAATTAGTCAATATTTTAGGATGGACAGTAAGCAATACAGCTTTCAATTAAAACCACAGAGAAAATTGAGGTAGGAAGAATGCACTTAGGAACTTGCACTTAGCCAGAGCATTTGGGCCAGTGTTTCTATTTTGAGGGGAAATTGCTGGGTTTCTTTATCCAAACGCACGTCTTGCATCAGCAGCAGCCCCTCCCAGCCCCTGACATGGTGACGGGTCTTCGGCTTAGTGATTAGTTAGAAAAATGCCATTCCCTGCCTGATCAGAGGCCCACAGACTGGCAGAGGGAATTTCAAAAGAGCCAGACAAATGATCTGGCTCCACCACTCAGAATTCAAGACTTGCATCAGCAAATGTGGATTAAGGCCCTTGTGCTGCAGCCATCACATTGAGCTTCCAGCTCCATTTAACAGCTCCTCATAGGACACAGCTTGCATTTAGTTGAATTTTTGTTGGCTTTCTCTACTGCTTCCTTCACACTATTTAGACCTATAATGTACTTAGAGGTGTTTTCAGCTCAGATGTTCAGCAATGTTTCCTTGGTAAATTCATAAGACTCAAAGATGTTCATTAAATTTGCTGAGCTAAAAGACCTGTGTGAGGGTTTTGGATTTACCCTTTGATTTATCACCTTCTTCTTTCATCTATTATGTGTCAGTCTTCATTTCCCTCCTTAGTGCTATTTCTTTTTCTTGCATAGACTATTTTATTGTGATTAGTTTTACTCTTATGTTCAGCCATAGGTCAAATATAATTATCTTATTCTCTTTGTTTTCATCTGGGATCAATGCAGGACATACATTTCATACCTGTCATGTTTTTCTTTCCTATATTACAGATTTTGTGGCTGTGTTGGTGAAACCATTCATGTTGAACTGTTTTGTGATTCAGGATTTTTAGGATGTTTTTTTGTTTCTGCAGGATTTTTTTTTAATGTAACACTTGGATGTAGGTCTTCACTTTTATGTTGTTACTGTGTGCCACAAGTGCCAGTGTTGATTCTTTGTTGATCTCTGCTGTTCAACAAGTGCAGCAGCTGCAAGCAGGTTGGCATTTCCATCTCAAATGCTTGAAATCCAATACAAACGGTAGATTGAAAAGCCACTGTACTATCATTTATTTAGCTAAGTTGTTGACTACTTCTCCAGAAACAATCAGCAATCAGAGGACATTGCAGAATTTGAGTCTGGGAGCTCTGAATGCTAAATGACAAATGTAGCTATTCAGCACAACACATGAGAATCGTATTACCACCGGCTACCACCAAATTTTCCTCCTGCGTGTATAAAGCCTGGTGAGGTGATCCAAATTGTCCATGCTTGATTTGTTTTGATTATAATATGAACTAATATCCGGCTTGCTGTCTTCTGAAATAGCCTTGTTGTCTTCAATGCAAAGTGATGATGCTGTTGCATTTCCGTTCTTTGGCGTCTCGCTTGCTAGCGCTGTGGTCTGGTGAAAACAGAACACAGATGCTTTCTTTGCACATGGATGATTTGGGAATAACTCCACTGGAACCTCATGTCAGTTGTAGATCAGCAATTGTACCAACAGCAAAAGTGCCTCTGCCAGGTTCTTCTGCAAAAAAAAAAAAAAAGCCACTGTGACATTTTAACCTTTCCTTTCTGTAGGTTTCCACTCATCTGGTGCAATCAGAGATATTACTGTGTCTCTTTCCACCTTTTCTGCATGTTGTCATGAATGTATTTCTCAGTCAGAGAACATGACATTGTAAAATCACAATACCAATAAATTTTTACTCTGTAGCTCTGCTCTGAGCAATATTGGTACAATTACCTGGCAAAGTTTTCCTGCCATACTTTCCAGAAAATGTCTATACACCCCTCTGAATGCAGTTCTTCTGCAATCTCTTGTCTATTGTTATTTGTTATTTGTCATGTTATTTTTCCTGCAAAGCAGCAAAAATGCAGGAAGATTTGAAGGTGCTGCTTGAGATACTGTGATACAAAATAGGCAGCTGACTGTGGCCATCCCATTAATTCTTCCAATTGAAAAGTAACAATCTAATAAATAGAAAATCTGCATGTTTATCCATTGATCACACCGCATAGGGCAAACTCTGCTCTGGGTGGGCAGTAGTTGCTCTTCTCTCACATATTCAGTTCATGATGTTCCCTGTGCAGTGGAAATGAAGTGACTGTACTCGGAGCACCTTTCTCCTCCCTTCATTGGCACACATCGTGGCTAGCTGGCTGCACAGATCTGTACTTAAATACTGTATCTAGCTGCCACATGTTGTGCACCACCCAAATACCTGTGCACAGAAGACACCTAGGCAAATTTAAACGTTGTCTTGTTTCCAGGGATGGTGGATCATTTCCAAGAGAATGCTGTTGCTGCTGTTGGAGCTTCACAGTGCAGGGACATTGCTGACATTTTCTTTGGTGCCTCTGTTAAAAGGGATAAGAACAGTAACTTTTGGGAGCAAGATGTCCCCTGTTGTGCTGTGCTATAAAGGTCTGGTCCAGCTTTGCAGGGTCCTGGCACTGAGGCGCAGCATTTGTAGAGGCTGATGGGCTGGGCATGGTGAGCAGCAGGTCATCGGCCACCCACAGGGACCTGTCCTGCAGGTGGGCTGGCACCTTGCTCTCATTCTTGTCCTAGAGATCAAGAAGACATTTTGGGTTTCTGGATGCTATATATAGATACCAAAGGCTGCCATGGTCCCTGGCAAGCGCAAATGACTTGATTTCTTGTCAATACCTGGAGAATTTCAATATATTGAGCTATATAACTCGTGACCCTCATGGGCTCTGCTGTGTGAAGGTGGGCCATGCTCCACAGGGAGAAACTGAGATGTTTTTTTACAGAGTGTGATTGCTATATAAATGTATGTCTCTGATGCTCCATTGGTTCTACCTTTGACATTCTGCAAAGAAGGCAGCGTGCAAATTGCAAATATTGCTGACTTGTAATAAAATAACTTCCTTAGGCAGAATCAAGAGCAAGATAAGTAAGGGTTAAACAGTATAAATACAGTTTTATCCCTTCTTTCAAGTTACCCATGTATTTGATTTCTTTCGTGTTATTCTTTCATTTCCTTCCATGATTATTTATATCTGGCTTAGAAGGCAGAACTTCAGTGTTCTGGGCATTGCACAAAAACAGAATAAAGGCAGAGCCCCTGTGACAGAGGCTTTGCTTTTTTTCATCTGTTTGTTGTAGCTTCTCATGGAAAGGCTGCCTTTTCACAACTACAGACAAAATGTGCGCGCACCTGGAAATTAAATGGAAACTTACATTCTTCCCACCTCCCCATTTCAGCCCTCACCAAAATAATTTGCTTTAACTTTGGTTGTAAAGAGAACAAACTTTCTTGGCATTTTTCAAATTCAATTACACAAGGTATTTCGTTCTCTTGTTTGCTTTTAGGAGGAAATAATTAGCAGCCATTTGTTTTCCACATGGATCTTCGTATTCTGCAAAGAAGATGACATTATACCTGGGTAAACAGTAAAGTGATTATCAAAACAAAGTCAAATAAAACAAAGGAGACTTTCCCTTGCTTTCAGAAACTCTTGGTACTCTGCATCAGCATTTCATGTGTAACTGAATCTTTTCTTCTCAGATTAATTTCTGTTATTGTACATGTGGCTAAGTATAGAATAATCGAAGTAGTTTTAAGAGTAGTAATTTATTTGCAATAATTTTATTTGCCTTAATTCCCTTGTGATTGCATTGGGTTTAATTTGTGCTAGAGCAGCCTGCATGCAGAAAAATAGCTTTAATGATTTTTCATTATGGAGCTTTATTTTACAGGGTGCTTTGTTCTTTGGAATTTGGCAACAACTGTTCCTCCTCTTCCTGAGGTCAGAGTGATTTGAGCTTCAACTAGTTATTTAGAGAGATCTGATAAAGAAATTTCATCTCTGTGGGTGCTGGCCAGTGATGAACAGAACCCTGGGTTTCAATAGGGACTAATCTTAACTCAGGAGGGAAAATGCGGGAGGGGAAAAGCAATCTGCTCTTCGGTGACAGATCGCTGACAATTTGCTTCCACTAGCCACCTCTCTCTTCCTGCCTAAACTGTCAGAGTGCCATGAAAGAAAAAGCCCTTTGTGCCTGCCTGCAGAAAGTGACTGTCATCACCATTATGAATGGTATTTTACATAAGGCTTGTAAAGATCAGCAATTACTTCATCCTTCCTGCCTCCTCTTTGTGCCGGTTTCTCTTCGTGCTGCACCCAGCCGAGGTTTGGTCCAAAGCACATCTGCTTCCCTGCCGAGCAAGTACCTCTAAGAGTCTGCCTTGTACTCCAGCTCCTTCTTCCTACTCATCTTCCTAAATCTGCAGGGGAAAACAGCTTTCCCTTCTCTCCCAGCGGGTTGGGACCAAGATTTGTAGCTCTGTTTTTGTCTTAGAGCCCTAACTCAGGCTGAGGTGCAGCTGCAGTTGCTGCCCGTGGCGGCTTCAACCCCCAGGAATTCTTGCTCGGATGGGCGAGATGATGGGCAGGAGAAGTGACAACGGGTGCATTTGGGGAGGACAGAGGGATGGAGAAGGATGAGTGTGTTAAGGGGCATTGTGAATGACAGTAAGGGCATAAAAGTTGGATGGTACGCAAAGTGATGTGAAGGAGCTTGAAAATCGTGATTTCAAAATTGTGTTTTCTTCCTGGATTAAGAGGAAAATAAAATTATTCTTAGAGTGGAAAACTCTAAAAAGGCTTGAACTTTCAAAGTTTTTAGGCGTGATATTACACTGTGCCTGCCTGTGTGGGACTAGTGCCTTATTAAAACTAAAAATCAGCTCCTTGTCTGCTTTGGCTCAGATTTGGGCTCAAACTACATGCTCTCTCAGGCACTGCAGTGTTATGAGTCAGACAGAGTGTTTAAGAGTTTAATTGGAGGGGTTGCTGTGGTGTGTAAATGTAGCTGGAGCTCAACAAAGGTGCCTACAGGGAAAAGGTGAGCTCTAGATGGAGTAAATTTCTCTGGTGAGGTGTCATGGCAGCTCTGGGAAGCAGAATATTGGTGAACCCAGTTCAAAATGAAGGGGCATGGTTGGGTTTAAAAACACAACAGTGTTTTTTTTCAGATCAAATTGTCTCCAAAGTTTTCCTTTCTTCCTTCCATCCTGAAATAGAAAACATAAAACATTGACATAATAAAGATTTTCCTGTATAAAGCATCTGGGTTAAGTAAGACACTTTGATTTCCATTGAATAGGCTTGTCACAGTAAAATTCCCAGTCCCTGTTAGTCACTGACTCAGACAAATGAGGGGAATAGGGGTGAGTCAGGGGTTTTATGACACAGCACTGAGTGAAGATTGATGTGATAAAGGTACTTCTGGTGTGGGTGAAATGGGTGTTGAAATGACTTTGCATAGACAAAGCTTGTTATGAGAGGGATGTCTGTCCAAGGGATACCAGGAATGGATTTTTCTGTAAGAAAGGACAGTCCTTGTGAACAGCCAGCGAGGATTTTGACTGCTTACATTTTTTAGTAGCTCCTTCCCACACTTAATTTAAACCTCATTAATTTTAAGTTAATGGCTTTTCTTGTTTTCAAGAAATCATTTAATTTGTGGGTGATTTTTTTAAATTAAGAAAAAAAAGATGGCCAGTACATTTACAGTTAGTTGATGGAGAACCTCTTAGTTACATGAACAAATTGTTTCCCAGGTTCTCTGTATTACAAAGAGAAAGTATTAAAAGCTCAGATTATCATATGAATTTAATAAAAATCTTACAAATTAGAAAGCAGCACATTACAAAGCCAGAGGATAGGAAATCCTTTGATTGCACCTTCGGGTGCAATTCCTACAGATAAGAAAGGCAGGGTCTTATCGTTAGTCAGGATATTTACCTGCGAGAATCAGGGTTTCACTGATGCTTCATGTTTTTCTGTTATTTTAGTAAATGGATTTTGCATTATTTTTCCCTTATTTACATTTCATCTCTTTATGCTTTCTGTATTCTATCCAGTGTATGATATTTATCTCATTTCCTTTTTAATTATTTGAACAATTGTCCTAAATATTCTTGTTGTTGTTTTTAATTTCTTTGGAGTTGTTTAATGTTGGTGTCCATGTTCTTTGCTGGTTGTTTCCAAGGAGATAATTAGTTTCAGTCTCCCACAAATTTTCTGGATTTTTCTTACTAATTTGTAATACAAACATAATTATTTTTAAAGTGTTTCATGAGACTGATTATTTTTTTTTAATTTGCAAAACAAATTACTGTTCACATGTATAAGTACCTTAACAACCTCTCTGAAGTAAGGGTGAATATACTGTGGAATCTGGAGGAGGAAAGAGGTCATCTTGAACTCTCTCAGAACTGATAAATTTGTTTGCTAGAGAGCTGCATCAAAACAAATTTCACTGCGTAGTATTTTAAATAGAGAGAAGGATTTTAGAGCAGCAAAAAATATGTTTTGTATGCACTTAGCACGTGAGGAAATTGTGGTGACACTCTTCAGCCTAAAATACGTTTTTATTTTCTGTTCAGTGGTGCACAAGCCCTGACTGTAACACAGGTGCTGCCGAGTTAAATGTCGGTGTCCTCTGAGACGTGAGCCTGAGGACACAGATCTACTGGCTCAAGCGGCTTCTGCACAAGCAAGCTCCGAAGTTCCAGGGGGTGGGGATTACTGTGTGTCCTGTCCAGTGCCCAGAGGCAGAGCAGCTTTGTCCCTGGGGCAATAATCAAAGGTCACCGTGCCTGAACTGGTGTGTCCAGTCCGGCTTGTGCCACTTGGGGTTACGCCACCAGTAGGTGGCAACTCCAAGGCCTTCACACCGCACCTTGCTGAGGGGCGTTCACAGGAGAAGGGTGTGAAGGTCCTCCAGAACTGTGCAGAGGGGCAGGAACTCAGTCTCTGCTAGAAAGGATTTCATCATCCCTTGCCATATCTCAGGGCTTAGTATTCCCAGTACCTGCAGTTGCTTCCTAGAGCAAGTAACGCAGAGCTTCCTCAGGGAATATCGACTCCAGGTGTAAAGCAAAGCGCAGGATTTTCACTCGCACTCAGCAGGTGATAAACCTAAAGATCTTTAATTCCATGTGGGGTTTGGGTTTGTTTGTTTTTTTGTTGGGTTTTTTTTCATTGACTCCATGATTTTGGGCAAAGAGCTCACTATCCTGTAGTTTTAAGTCTGCAAAACTTAGAGGAGCAATAACACACTTCCTGAAGCTTGGGGGATTCTTCTTTTTGAGGAAAGTATGACTATTTTATGTTGTATCATACTGTCTTGTAAGTTCTTACTGTTTATTGTAGTAACACCAGGTCTCATGGTATTTCATATTCCTTTTTCTCTTAACATCCCAGACACATGGCTGTATAAAAATTTCAACTTTAGCTGAAATAAGTTTCTAGCTCTTCTGATTCTCAAGAAACAAAAACCTGGATAAAGTCTCTCCCTGAAGACTAAAAGGAAAAACTAGGATAGAAATGAAGAGGACCCAAACTCTGTTCCTTCTTGAAATTAGTAATTTGCTGGGAGTCTAAGCTGTGGGGGGTGTGTGTGTCAGGTCTGGCAGCATTACAAACATGAACAGCAAGGTGGGACTGTAAATGTTAAGTGTGTGCAGCCAAGCTGGTAATTACAGACTTCTCAGCAATTTGTCTTCAATTCAGAGGAAACATTTCTTGATCGGAGACTGTAGCTGAACAGAGTTCCAGGAAAAGGAAGCAACATAAAAGATTCTTTTTCTCCCCCTTTTCTTCCTCTGCCTCTCTACTGCCTCGGCATATTGTATCAGAGGTGTTAAGTGCAACATTTTCTCTCCTTTTTTATTACAACTTTTCATTCTTACTAGCAACTAGAAATTAAGAAGCTTAGTTTGCCTTCAGTATTTAAGTTTTTTCCTACGCTGAGCATTATTTTAAAACTGCACGTGTGTGACCTTGGCAACTTGCAAATAGGAAAATACAGTGTACCTTTAATGTGGGTGCCAAAGAAGTAGCTGTAGTAATGTCAGTTTCATAACATTGCTTTTTTCTTTCGTTTTTTTCCCCCCAACCTTCTGTCTGGACTATATCTCACATGTTCTAGATGATAATGCATAAAAATACCTCTATCCTTGTATGTCCACTAGTATTTTCATGGTCACACTCTCACCACAATTGGAAAAATGGAACAAATAATGTCCTGATATTTAACAAAATGTTAAAAAATAATAATCTCCTGCATACATCATTTAAAAGAAAAGGAGTATAAATGACTTTGCAACATTGCCTTTAAAACATATTAAATTAAAGGGACAAATCCCTGTGTGGAATAAATCGAACATTGAAATCAATGGAGCTACACAGATTTAAAGCAATTTGGTGTCTGGCCCTCTGTTGGAAATGCTAGATTAAGTTGGAAAGACATGTACTTGAAAAAGCACACCTTTCACTTGGGAATCTGTAATGATTCTATAAAAGCTGAAATACTCCCCAAAATGTGATTTGCACAAACGCCAGCCAACTCTGCTTTATATCTTTGCACTGCTTTTACCTGGGAAGATATACTTCAAGTAGTTCTCCAAGTGACTGAAGCAAATCTGACAATTTATCATAATTGAAACTGTCTTAGGAAAATGTCTTGGAGGCTCAATTTCCTGCTGAGAAAGGGAATGTCACTGTTGTCACTGACCTGTGGCTGTACGAGGCACATGATCAAGACTTATTAATTACAACATTAAATGCCAAATACATGAGATACCACAGACATTTTATTGGATGTGGGAACTAATCAACTTGCTGCTGAAGTAATTCAATTCTGTGCAGGTTTATTATTCAAGCACTTTAAAGCTCAAGGAATGACAGCTGATATATATGGAGGAAAACTAAGAGAGACAGCAATAGTTCCTTTTAATTGTATTTATTGTATTGGATAAAAGTGATATACAGCTTTCCTTTCTGGTCTTGAAGTGATTTGTCTCATGCCTAATTATCACTTAACTATCAGTGACCAGGGTGGAGAAAGAACAGCCATGCTGAAAACCACAGTGTTCAGAGTGAGTGGGTTGCAAGGCATGGGTGCCCTGCCAGCTTTAGGTTACCCAGCTCCAGTACCTACAATTTTCCAGGGCTCAGCAGAGCAAGCAAGCAGCCAAGCTGAGGTGTCCCCTCAGTGCCATTACAGGCAGCAGCTGCCCATCCCCAGGCTGGGCTCTCCAGGCAGGGGTTGAGCACTAAATGTTTAATTTAGCTCCTGGTGCTTTGGAAAAAGCGGGTGTGTGCTTTTGCCTCCTCACGCACGGAGAAATTTCTGCAGCCAAACTTGTATTTGGCTGTACAGGGATCAGTGCTGTGTGCTGGTGGGACCAGTCAGCCTGGCGAGCTGGAGCCCCCTTGTCAGCTGAAACTGTGTTTTCCACAGTCTTTGTTTGCTTGTGAAGCATGTGGGATTCAGTTAGGTACACAAAAGAAAAATCTGCTGAATTCTGTACCTCTGCAAGTACAAAAATCTCTTGTTTGTGGAGCACAGATGACCATCTCAGTAGGACAGGATTCCTGGTGGCAGAGTTTTACTTCCTCCCCCCCACCCCACCCCATGGAAATGTATTACATGGTGTGAGAAACTGTGCAACTTCATGAAAATGGAAAGATGCTCACGTTCTGGAAGGATGAACGGGGCGGCGTCCTCACAGATGATGCATCTCCTTCAAATGGGAATAATATGGCTTTATAATAGACTAAACCAGATAAATTGTTTCTTCCCCAGTCCTCAGGGACTGGATGGTTATGATTTGAATTCATTAAAACATTTTTTATTTGTACTTTAAGTTTGAAAGGAAGATATGTCCTTGGCTGTGGAACGAAACTTAGCAGGAGAACACGAATTTACTTAGCATCTTAGGCTGAAATTTTATGCAAAATTTGTTTTGTGTTTTGCTTTTGATTTTGAAATGCAGACTTCATTTCTGTTTACCCTAGGTTCAGTCATTCGTGATTATATTGATACAAGTACTGAAGCTATGGTAACAGAGTCAGTTTAGGGTCTTTTTTAATGTAACTTGAAAATCCCCTATTGTTTTTTTATCTAGCATGATAGTAGAAGGACTGAAGTATTATTTAAGGGGATTTTGAGTTGGTTTCTTGTTGGTTAGTTGGCTGGGAATATTTTTTTTTTGTTGGATTTTTGATTTGCTTTTTTGGTTTGGTTTGTTTTTTTCTCTTTAATGCAGTAGCAAGTCCAGAGAGACCAATAAAACATTTTTTTCCCCTTATGTTATGGCTGCTCAGCTCTATTAATGCAGAGCATCCATGTTTTTTGCTGTCCAAAGATTTTTCTAAAACAAAATAATTATGGTATTTTTAGATTTGTTTTCATTCTTTTCATACTAGTTTGAATATAAAACCTCTTTGAAAAATTTATAATCCTCTTTGTGTTTACAATGGATTATCAAATTATTCCTTGCGTTAGTACCCAAAGCCTTACCTGTAGATCAGGTATGAGTTGGGAAAGAAAACGAATATTCACAGTAGCATTTAAGGCTGCATAAAATCCTTGTGGCAGTTAAGTCATATGCTTGCACAGATTAGCAGTGTTAAAAATAAGCTAGAGAATGATAAAGCAAATTATTTTTTAACTACTTCTTTACAGGTGATTTAACCACAGGAAATAAGGAGGAAGTGCTAGCATAATTAGATAAGCATTTCACTTGTAGTTAACAGTAATAAACACAGTGATAGCAGCTAAATTTTGAGTTGGAATTTTAGGCAGCGTGCTAGCGAGGGGAAGTGTGCCCACAGGGATATTTCTGTTACTCATTCCTAATGGAGCTCGGCTAAGGCAAGGCAGTGGATGTCATCTTCGTGCAGTGCCTCCTGGCCAGAACCAGCAATAAAAATACACAATAGATTTAATGCAGCTTGGCTGTCCTGTGACCAGCAAGTTGGCCACAGGCAGGGGAAAAAAAGTACGCTGAGCTTCTTCAGCCTTACTCGTAAGGCTTTTCTTACCACAGTCTTCTGCAGTGGACATAAGCTGGGCTGAAAATGACCCATGGAACATAAGGAAATGCAGAACAGAATAATGAAAGCCTAAGCACTACCAGAAACGTAAGCAATCTTGCAGTGAAATAGAATTCAAAAATGCATTTGTTAATTTAATATGTTGTCCTTAAGGATACAATTATCTACTCCCCGAGTTTTTTTTCTGTGACGGTGTCATAAGTTGTTGTTCTTTTTCAAGAGAGCTGGAAGACATCTGGAAGGCAAAAAGTTCTGGCCCCAGTCTGAGATATTTAACCAAGGCAGAGCTCTTGATGATATTAGCATGGAGCAGTATTGCTGTAGCCATGAATGGGTGAAGCTGATTACAGGAAAATTAAGTAGCTAAAGGAATCTAGCAATAAATTCTTTAGATTCCAACCATCAGCATCTAATGGGTAAATTACAAATGAATTTGAATAAGAAAGACAGACCTTAGTCACCCATCCAAAGAGTACAATCCAAAATCCTTTTCTAACACCAAAATTAGAACAACCATGCAGACCTCTCTTTCATACAGTGTCTTTTTAAATGGAAATGAGATTATTTCTGATTTATGCTGGTGATGTCTTGAGCAGATTTGTGCCCATTTGCTTACCTGGTTTACAAGAGGTGTGTTTTTCCTCTGGGCCAAATGTTGTTCTCCCTGGTAAACAAAGGTTATGGCACTAACACAAGCTATTTCCTTGAGGCCAAACTCTACCCACAGTTTCTTGAATGCAAATCACTGGCATTACACATGGGTAACTGAAAATCTGAATTTACCCTTGAGTGCTCAGTTCAGTCAAAATTATTTTGCAGCTTCCCTGCTGATGGCTAAGAAATCATCCAACCCCAGTAGTATAGCTACCTTTTATTCAGCATTCCCTTCACAAATATAGCATAAGGGTTGCTTATAAATATACATGCTTTTGTTGAAAATTGCTGTTGAAATTCACTGCTTTGCATACTATGGGTACAGAGAAAGAAATATCTGAAAGCTCATAACTGAACATTCCTTTTGTTCAGACAATGCCAAGTGAGCTAAGTTCTCTGACATTATATCCAAGATGCTATGTCCAAATTGTTTTCGGCCATTCTTCCCACAATTTTGGTTGGTTTAGGGCAGAGCTGTGCTGGTTAACGTTGCTGATCATCCTCATCACTGCCAGTGCATTGTCGTGTGCTTCAGATCAAATCCCGCCTTGCTCTGAGCGCAAATAATTCAACTCCCCACTGTAAATCTTTTCTAATTAGGTTATTTTTGTCTTTTAATCTCTTACTCTGAGAGCCATTAATGATTTTGAACTGAGACGTGTATAATCTGTAACAATTTAGCTTATCTGGCTTTTTAAGACCGTTTATTTTGCTTTTAATCTTTAACAACCCTGTTTGGATTTAAGACTATGTGCACTAAATGACAAAAGTAGAAGCAGTTTTGGCATCATTATGCGATTCTTAACCTGGTGCTGAGGCCTGCAGCTGCAAAGTTTATGATGCCATCCATGAATGAATTAAAAAAACAAAATCAAAAACAACCAACCAAACAAAAAAACTCACCCAAAAACAAACAACAACAAAAAAAACAATTCCAAGACAAGACAAGAGGTTGAGAGCTTGGATAATAAAGGTAGTAGTGTGTCATATATTCATTACTTGCTGTGCTGCTGTATCAAATATCAAACTTGGTGGTTTTCTCTTGCCTATTTGAATTGGTAGCTTCAGCCTAATTTTCCATGGTGAAGTGATGTGGATTATTAGAATTTTTTTGCATCTAACCTTCCAGAGATCCTTATGGTCAGCAGGTTAAATCAAACTGCTGTTAGTGGACTTTGTTTGGTTAGCTATGCAGAAATTTGTTTTAGTGGAAAACAATAGTGAGTTACCTCAGTCACGTATGAGAATATGATCACTACACTGGACAGTAATTGGAAATCAGAGTAGGAAGACCAAGGATTTAATTAATTTTCAGGATCCTGCTACATTACATTGCTAGATGCTCCTCTACAATATGAACTATGGATATGGCAGTCACACAGAGTTTAAAAGCCCTGGACGTGTGTCATATATTTTAAAGGCATAGGTAGAATTATTTTGCAATGCATTATATGTTACCCTCTAGTGCATGTCTGGGATGTTACTGTGTTACAAACAGTTTTGATTAACCAATCATTCCTGTTAAGATGGGACGTTTAGCAAAGTTGGGTAAATACCTCAAGTATGGAGGGCCCTTTACTAAAATGGGCTACAGAAGGATTTTCACAGATGGGTCAGAATCAGTCAACCAGTGATTTTTTTTTTCTCCCCTTTTATGAAAGGCTTGGTTACATCTAAGTGGAGGGAGGTTTTTTTGCAGCGAAGCGCAACAAGTGAAAAGAATTTTCAGATGTGTTGGTTTATTTAACCTTCCCACCACTTCTGCTCTGCACAGTCAGACAAATGCGTGCCCGAGAAACTTTGAGAGCCATGAAGGGTGTCAGCTCACATGAAACAGCACTTAGACATGTTTTCAATCCCACTGGATTCCCAGTCAAGCCTGTACTAAAAGAGCATTATTTTGAGAAGAATGAGCATTTTTCTGTTGCAGTTGCCCCCTGACTTCCTGGAAAGGAAAATTTTATACCCTGGTCAAATAGAATGGATGAATCCTGAGCAACTTGAGAGAAAGCAATATAAGATATAACATAATGAGTTACTTATGCTTATCTGTGGGGAATTCTATTGATTTCTGACTGATTTAGTTATCTTTGAGAATCTCAACTAAGTAGGAAAAAAATACTTTAAGTAAACGCATGCAGGTTTAGACATTTACACCATGCGCAAAACCAGAATTGGAAGTAAAAGGAAAGAGAGTTTCCTGAAAAAAAGTAATTTTTTTTTTCTTTTGCTACTGTAAGTCTGTTGAAGGTTAACATGGACTAAGTTCCTGTTGCTGGTAATTTCACAATGGTTTTGAACTAACGTGGGATTGAGTAGTGCAGGGAGCGTGACAATGTCAGGCACACGGGGGTGTGGTGTGCTCCTTCCCTCACCAGCCCTGTCCTACAGCTCCTGACAAGGCAAGCTAAAGTGCCGCTGACCAGGGACTGGGAAACTGTGTTAAAATGGCTTTCTGGGGTGGGGAAGACCTGGGGAAAATGTATTTGTGGGGAAATAATTGGATCTGTCCATTACTCTACTGCTTTGTTCTCAATGATTTTCACAAAACGCAAATTGCCTCTCATCCCAAATCCATGTTATTGCTGGCTTTCACTGGGTTGATTCCTTCAAATTCCAAATCTGTTGGAGTTGTCGGCTAAGAGAAGTAGGAAAAAAAAAAAAAGGCAGGAAATTTTTTGGTTTTGGGGTTTTGTTAAGGGTTTGGTTTGGTTTTTCTTTTTTATCAACAGCTAAGCCTGATGATAATTCTGGTTCATGGGGGTGCAAAGTCAGAGCACATGTGGACATAACCCCTCCTGAGTACACCAGCACTGCCTTGAACTTTGAGGAAGACAAGGATATGTTCTTAGTGCCTGACAGTTCAGAGAAACTGAGCTGTGCTGGTGGCAGCAACTGATTTTCAGCCCTTTCAGCACCTCTGCAGGCTCCAGCAGGGCATGGTGCTTCCACTGTCACCTCACAGGCTATGCTTTCTCTTTCCCTCTCTATCCAAATTTGTTTGCCAGTGTGGCAGAGACTTTTCTGAGGACTGAAGTCCTCTTATAAATGGAGCTTTTACCCTGCTTGAAATCTAAGAAGCAGCTTAACTTCTGCCTTCTGTGCTCAGTCTCTTAACAAAGAAAACAAGTCTCATTCTGAAAATCTCCCCTTTTTGCTGGAAGGTTCGCATATGTTAAAATCCTCTGATTTAATAATATCTTTGGTCAGAGCTTAGCGTCTAAATTTGCTGGAAATAAGCAGAAAGACCCTTCTTTAAAATGGGAAGAAAGGTGGCTTAAGAAGTAGACCTTAATATTCTAGAGTCTTTTTTTATTAACTTCACATTTGAGGAAAAAAAAAATCTTATGACTTATGTCAGGATCTTTTGTTCACTTAATGAATTTTTCAAGGTATTAAAAATAATTTGTGCAATGTGATGACTATTAAGCTAGTAGGTGAGGATGGGAGTAGAATATAATTTCAATTAATATCCCATCTGAAATAAAAAGAACATTCTTAAAGATTTTTTTATAAAAGGAAATCTTTACTGATGCAGAGAAGAGTCTCACCTTTTTTGGAAACTAAGCCACACGACATGGCAATAACAGCTCCACAGGAGGAGTGGGAAGCACGTTGAAGATCAGTCTTTACATTTAACACCTCAAAAAATGAACTTCATTGAAGACACCAGGCAGCCATGCTCCTTGTGCACACTCATAATGTATATGTGAGGAGATATAGATATATATATATGTGTATATATATATAGATATATAGATATATATATAACACACACACACACATCACTCCTCCTCATCTTGCTAATTTCTGTGGGTGTTATAATTACAGACCAGGAGGAGATTAAACCCCAGAGCACAGCCACACGGTGGCTCTAAGCAAGTTTACTTTGGAAGCGTTAGATGGGTGAAGTGATCTCCAGTATATGCAAATTAAAAGCTTCTGGGAGTACTGTGCATGCAATGAAAAGAAAATATAGCCTTCTGCAGATGGAAAAAGCTATCTTATTAGGAATTAATAACGGCCTCAGTCCTAGGGAAATAAGACAAAATGGTGCATCTATTCCTCACTATAGGAAAATGTAATTAACATGAAGGTCAGAGGCCAAGGACATAGCATGCAATTAAGTCTTCCTCAATCTTGCACTATACAGGTAAACACAGTATAAGTTTAATAATGAACAAATCCTCTGGTATCTAGCACACATTTTTAGAGCTCTCATTTACATGAACTCTGTGGGGAATCTTGTTTCTTGCTATAGCATATTTTGAAGTTCTATATAGAAAATTTAGAAGGACTCTAAGGACATTTTCTTCACATCTTTCTTGAGGTTTCCTCTGATCCCCCTACCATTGAAGCATTGCTGTAGCTCATTTTTCTGCATGTTACTTGGGATTTTGTGCTACTGCAGATAAGGCAAAGCTGTAAGAAGGCTGCTGCTAACATGTGAAAGCTGTGCTTTGAAGTGATAGTGTAATGAATACCTATGTTAGTTACTGCTGGATGCATCCTTTACCTTGCAGATGTCAAGCTGCTTTAGGAGGTGACACCTGTTTTTTTTATTTTTTTCTTGAACCAGGACACTTGTTTGAGGATATGGTATTCATTACATGCCTGTCCACAAATGCAGAGTCGGAATGGATTCATCTCTGACTGTGCTTCGAGCTGCAGGTTGGAGCAGATGACCTCCCAAGGTCACTTCCAACCTGAATTAATCTATAAGCCTAAGATTTGCATGCAGATCTCTGTTAGTTTTTTACAGTCCTTTTAGGGAAGAAAAATATTTCTGCTAAATATTGGATTTCACCTGCAGTATATTCAAGTTCTTAGAAGTGGTCTGTTTTTCATTCATATCCCTCTGCCACCCCCTTACTTTCTCTTTTCTCATTTTCTGCCAAGAGCTTCCAGACCTGACCTTGATTTCTGCCTCATAGCAAATCTGACTACGACCCACTTCCTTTCTGCTTTCCAAACTCTCTTTTCTCTGTGCCTCTGAGCTCAGGGAGTAATGCATGAAATGCTGCAACCCCTAACAGGGAGACACGGCCCCTCCCAGGCACGGAAATGGAATGCAGAGTTATGAAATAGCCCCAGCAGAAGGGACTGCAATATTGTGAGCTTACCTTTCTGAGCAGCACGAGAAAAGATTTAGCAAAGGGGCTCTCTGGACTTGGAAACATCAAGAAACAAATCAAAAGGGCAAATGCACACACTAAATCATCCCCTAACCCCTCATGTCAGGCCTCCCAAACTTATGCTGTGTATGCGAATGGCAAGGTAGAACCTCATCTGAAAACTCTGTAGTCAGATTAAGTCTGAGTGCAAAACTGACCTGGTTCATTTTTTCTGTCATCAGTGGAGAAGGCCCTTGCCATAAATGCTCTGGGATTTTTTTTTTCCCATGGGCCGGACTTCTTGTGCACAGAGAGGAGGAGACTACAGTAAAGGGTCAATGGCCTTCCTCCAGACCATCTATGAAAATCATGACATGAAAAAGAAGGGTGGGGGGGAGGATTAAAAAATGAAAGGGGGGAGAAAAGTACATTGATTGATTAGAAAATTAGCGCAGATAGTATGATTTTTCTCAAAATAGCTCTGGTTTTCAAGCTCTTAGCTTATAACCTTGGAGTAACTGTAGGCGATCATTTTGAAAACTGGGGGAATTCCTGTTCAGTCTAAATCCTCCTGAGATGAGAATAAAAGCCTCTGCAGAAAACAATTTTTGTCTCAATTAAGATGGAAACACATGGAGAAAAAGAAGAAAGACATCTTTGTCTCTTTTGAAAATGACAAAAGAGAAATTCGGGTAGTAGATCCTGCTCTGCCAGGTGTATGGCATGCGAGGCAGCAGAAGAATAAGTGCCAGTGTGTGATATGAGCTTACCGCCCTCCACACTCCCTTTTTCCAAATGATTGGATGTGAACTGAATTTCATGCCCTCAGCTGCTAAAATAGGTGGGGTTTCCTTTCCCAGGCAGTCATACTTTTTGCTGCTTCAAAGGAAGAAGAAATGAAGAGCCACTGTAGCAGCCAGCAGGGAGAAGTACAGAGGGTGAACTGGGGTTATGTTTCGAGAAAGGGCCACAGCAACCCTGTGCGACACATCCACCGCTACTCTGGCCCCATCCTCATGGCCTTGCCCCTGCCTGTGCTGCCTCGGAGCTTGTAGGGGCCCTTCTCCTCTGCTTTGCTGGCTGCCAAAGGAGGCCGGTGCTGGAGGCCACCTCCCCTCTTGTGCAGGGTGTGCCCTGGCTCACTCCTTCCACAGGCAAGGCTGCAGGAGCTGCCAGAAGGGCACAGCAGCTTGAAGAATACGGCCCTAAGTGAGGCAACAGCTCTGCGAAATCTTCCTTTCTTCTTTAACTTTCAAACTCATTTACTCTTTCCATACGTGTCAAAACATGTCAGATATTTTGAGCGTGATCTCTTGAGAACATGCTAATTCATGACTCCCTTAGTATTCCAGCTCTTTTTATTGAATGATTGTGGTATATTTTACCCTCATCTTTTGCTCACTTGCTTTCTGTGGTATAAGTTGAGGTTACGTTTGTTTTCAGGGGTATGACTATATTTTGTCTGACAGAAAATAGATAGTTAGTTTGAAATATCTGTTATTCCGCACGTCCCCCTTTTCTTCCAGAGAAAAATAGGGAGGTAGAAGATGATTGTACTGCAGTGCTTGCATTAGCAGGGGCAAGAGTACAGGTACTCTTGGTTTTCTGAATACTACTTACAGAAAGGATAAAAAAAACCCCAAATGAATCATAAGTAATTTAAAAACAGAATCAAAGTAAAATTACCTTCCTGAAGAAGGTAGCACAGATGGATTCAGTATTTTAAAATTAATGTGAGAAAATGTTTTCTTGAACTTGTGGATTTGGTGGGGAGACTGAGATGCTTTAATGTTAATAATCCCCACATAGCTGCATAGAACAAATAGTGATAGGGGAAAAAACCTTACCTATACTCGGTAGTGCACGTAATGAGACTGATATTTACAGATCTTTAGACCTATATTAATTTTACAGAGGAAATCTTGTCCTTTTTTTTTTTCCTTCTGTGTTGCTATTTGCAATTTAATATGATCACTAAGAACAAAATGAGACTCCTGCACTTACAATTTTTCTTGTGACTCTCCTAGCTGAAGAATGATGGTGATAACCTGACCAAGTTTTTAATTTTTGCATGCAATCAAAGCTCAGTTTCAGTCATTTTACTCATAAAATGAACACTGATATTAGGGAACGTATTTTCTTCATTATGGTTCAGACATCATTCTGAGATAGCTGTAGAGAAGTGTACTGCACTTCTTATCTGAATGTGGTGACTCAGAAAAGACATTAATAATAACTGAGCAGTTTTCTTCCTATACTGACTGAGGGACTTGTGCCTGCTTGTTTTATCAGAAAGGAAAAATAAAAACCTGCATCTGACTGGTAGGAATTTTGCCTGAACAAAAACTACAGGTTGCAGTCTAAATGGGATTATTTCTTTCAGTGCATATTGGTTTCATTTTCTACAGTGTCTATATTTTGAGAGCGCGTATGGGAGTGACTTTAATTTGAGGCTTAAAATTACTGCTTTAGGAGACCAAGCTGCTGCAGTGATTGTTGAGCTCTTAAGCATTTGTTAAGGCTCTGCTTTGTTACCTACCTGAAATCTTGGAAGTTGCTAGTGTTTATCTGAAGTCCTGGGGAATAGCTGGGAGGATTTTATGCAACGGAGAGGAGGAAAAATAGAAGCTGCATTCACAAAAACTTTTACTTCACGTAAGGGCATTCACCCATGACAGCATCCTCCACCCTGGCACGGGACAAAGGTCTTGCTAATGATGCTCCTATCCAGAGTGCTGAATGCTTTGGGCACGCTGCACAACTGCAGGTTGGCAAGGACATGACACTATTAACCAGAGCTGTCTCTCACGTCTCAACTGACCTCAATTCCAAAGTGGAACTTGCAGCGATTCCTTGCTCGCTTCAGGCTCTTATCAGTTCTCTTTAAGTGCGTGGGGAATGCAGGGTTTCTTGTTGCACAATTCACAAAATGTATTGCCCAATACATGAAAATTGAAGAAAACTGCAAAGAATGCTAGATTTAAGACAAAGAAGTGCTTCATCGCTTAAGTATTAAGTGTTTTCTTTTCATCTACATGTTTTTAAGTATGTACATGTAAGTAATAGATCTTTCTGTGTATAGACATCTCTGGCAGATATATATATGTACAACTAGTTCGTGCAAGTCTCGGTAAAAGATATTAAAAATGGCTGTTTATAAATATAAATAGCTGAAGCAGGTATTTGCTTTACCATTACTCCACCTACTGGTATTGTGCTAAACTGACTGAGGCCTCAGAGCTTACTCAAGAAAATATAGGAAATACAAGTATCCCCAGAGCACAGGCACTGAGTGATTAATTAAACAGCAATTTTGGGGAAGGATGGTTTTAAGGAAAAAAATCATGATTTATATTGGATGGGTGGAGGTTACACTACACCTTTCTGTCCATAAATACATATCAGTAGTTTCTTTGCCATTAAAAGTATCTAAAAGTTAATTTGAGAGGAGTCAATATTAGAATACAGGTATTTGACTATATATTTATGACAGAAATGTGTGCACATATATTATTTGAATAATCCTGTGGAATTACCTTAGAACAGTAAAATATCAATTAAAATCAAGGCTTCCAAAAGCCACAGCAATGTGAGTAAATAGAGTATGACATTGTCTGAAAAATTACAGCAGGGAAAACAAACACTGCCACAAATGGACTATGAGCAGCTACTTGGGGCTGAAGTTTATAAGAGATGATTTCTTATCACAGTGTAGTTGCTGGAGGAGCCTGAGCTCCAAGATGTGTTTCAGACAGCCCCTGGAAACTGTCAGTTCTGCGTGTCACATGGCCTTTGTTCAAGGGCAGTGGCTGCTTGTGACGTCTGAATGAAATCAGGTAAATCAAACACAACTGGAGGGGCCACCCTGGGCTCTGCATCAGAAGAGAAAATGCAGCAGCAGTGTTTTGGTTTCAGAGGGTCTGTAGCTCCAAGGTAGTCTTGTGGTTGTCTGGTTTTGCATTCTTTCTGCCTTCCCTGCACTAAAATAATGCATCCTTCTGCTGGAGCTATCATAAAGAGCCTACCGTGCAGTGAGACCTGTGGGAACCTTCTTCATCAGCAAATTTCCTGGACAAGCTTAGCTACTTTCTAATTTAAAAACAAACAAACAAAAAATTATAAGTTATACCATTGTCTGGCAATCCTGCCTGTATTATATGTGCCCATCACAAAAACTATGTCATAGAGATGCTCATGGCCACTGCCCTCATTTCCTTGTTGGTTACCATCTTGACAGTCACATTTTCTTAATAGGTCTTGTCCTATTTGCTTCTTTTACCAAATTTCTTAGCAGTGTAACTACACAAAACAGAAGTTCTTAATTTCTGTGGCATGGTTTCCTGCAAAGGCCTGGTAGTGAACTTTTTCCTCTGTTTTTGTAGTTGAAAACGTGGTGAGGGCACAGTCAACTTTTACTCTGCTGTATCTCCTGACACTAACTGTAAAAGAATATTTTTAGAGTTGGTTTAAGGACTATTTATTTTCCTTTTCTGCAGAGGACTGCATGCATGCAAGGGCAGAGCAAAACCTGATCCCTCCACCAAAGGGACCTGGAATCCATGATGGATTTCCATTGCTAGATGTAGCCAGGTAATTCATTAAAGCCAGACTCCTCAGCTCAGCCTAAATCAAGAGTGAAGGGGACATTCTCCCTGTTGTGGGTCTGCATGCATTGACCTTCTGAATACTGAGTAACAGTAGAGAAGTGCAGGTGTCTGGAGCAAATGGGCAGGCACACTGTGCTCTGTGCAGGTTCTGACCCATATGACAAATCCCAGGACCCTGGAATGTGCTGGGGTGCTGTATTGTCCTCTTCTTCCCAGCTGCTCATGCATTTCCTTTAGTTAATATATCTGGAGGTTTGGGACAGGAACTGGCACGCAATTACCCTGGAAAGCTGCCCAGGGGGGTTAGGAAGAGAGAGACCTGAGGAGGGGCGTGTGCAAACACTCCTCTGGAGTGGAAAAATGTACCTCCTTTACCCCTGGGAGGAAAACTGCAGGCTGAGCCTCAAGGAGGGAGCAGTGCTTTGGGAGATGTCATTCCAGGAGGAAGCCGGGAGGGCTAATTAGGTGAGCTTGCTCCTGCTCCGTGCCGCAGTGCTGAATCTCAGCGCTGCAGAGGTTAAGAGGCACACGTCTGAGTGCCTGCGAGGGATACACAATCAGCTCCCATGCTGAGGAAAGCCGGAGCCAGAGAGCTCGCACCTGTGGATTCCTAATGGAAAAACACTCTTGGCTGAGCATGGTCTAAAGTGAGATCTTTTTCTGAGGAGCACAGAAATGCTGTGCACTGAATGCAAGAGGATCAACGCAGCTGGTTGCTAGCATCTTGATTAGGGATGGATGAACTAGTTTGGATAAAACAACAACTGGTCTGACTGCACACAGACCTCCAGCTGAGCTTGAATTTGGAAGGGTCAAAGCAATACAAAGCTCGTATTACTATTTTCATTCTTACACATTGCCATTTGTCTGTAGTTCCTGGCTGCAGCAAAACAGCTGAAAGTGGAAGGATGGCACATTTCTTGGCTGACTGGAAAGAAAGAGGTCATTTGGTCTCCCTATCACCAGACATGTTTCTAGACAAGAGATATTTTTCTCTGAACCCAAGCACACATCAAAAAATGTGAGCATTTGTCACTATCTATTGTATTCAACCTGTAGAAGTTAAGAGAAAAGTGTCAATAGCATCCCTACCCCTGACAGGCCTTTTGGAGGTGTCTGTGAAGTTTCTGTAGAGGAGGTTTGTCAGGGCTGGAGCACTGAAAATTTCCACGTGGGCCCTTGCCAGTGCATTCTCAACACGCTCGGAATGCACAAGGCACTTTGCATGTCACAGCCAAGGGGAGGTGGAACTTCTTGCTCGGTCGTGTAAGTGACTTCTTGGCCATGCTCAGCGCTGTGGCTTCGTGGGAGCACTGTGGAAATGTTTGGATTCTGATCGACAGCGAGCAGCCACCTGGCACTTGTGCCGGAACATGTGTTTCCTGAAAGTCCATCTCAGTATTTTGCACACTAAAATATTAACTTTGTTCAAAAGGTCCCTTAAAAATACAGTAATAAATAAAGTTGGGTATTCTTACTGAATATATACATGTAGGCCTTCTTTCAGAGTCTCTTTTAATTTCGTGAAGATAGAACATAGGAAATCTTGTTCTGGAGCCTTTCATTTAAACCGTGGCTAATCTTTGGAGAGCCATATTTTACAGTGAAAGCTTCTATTTAACATACATAATAATTTTTTTCCCCTTAATTGCACAGAAGGGATTGTTTCCAGTAAATTAAAATTTCTTTGACACCAATTATTTGGCAATATGAAGATGTAGTATTTTACTTTCATTTAATTTCCTCTAAATTAATCTAATGATGATTAGATTTAAATAATAAAAATAATGAGATGTTTCCCTCTCTAAATTACTTCTTTGTCATGTATGTTTCCCTTTGTATTGAACTTGGTGACTTATTTGCTTTTAGTAGTTCTGAAATATTCTGACACTAATTACGTTTTGAAATATAACCTTCCAACTATGTTGCTTCCGTTTTTTCACTCATTTCAGATTGGTTTAGAAGCATTGACTTGTTATTTTATTGCTGAATATTGAAGCTGAGAGCCACGTTACATATATCAGTGTGCTTTCTTTTCCATCTTTAGCTTTGTTAATTAAATTTTATTCTCTATATTGCTCATGATTTGTAATGTTTGTTGCCAAATCCCAGGCACTGCAATGTGAAATCTATTCAATATAAATATTTTATTTGTCCAAATGTTTTTTAAAACTAGTTCAGCCATAATCTCTAGCATTTTCTTTCCTTACAGTGTACTAAACAACCATTACACTATCTAAAAAATCAAAGGGAAATATTCTGACTACTCCATGCAAAAATAAAAGATTAAGCTGTATTTCTCCTGTTGCTAGTAAAAACATAGAGATGTGTTATTAGGATTTCTGGGCTATATGTGGCAGAAATATTGCAGATTTCATAGCATAAAGCAGCCCAGGAGATGAGCCCAGAGTTCCTTCTGGCTGAGCACTGGATATGGGACAGACCCCAGGACCAAGAGTGGTAGGGAGTTACAAATAACTTTCTATTCTTCACTTGTAGTACATTTAATACACAGGGGAAAACATTAATACATTTCAGGCTCCATGCCTTGTAGCCTACAGCCATAAACACATGAAGACAATCGCAGTGGGTCAGACCAAAAGTTCATCTGATGCTGTACTCTGACCCTGTAGGAGCCCATAAGTGAATGTTTAGGGGAGAGTAAAAGCAGAGTAAAGATGAGGGGTGTTTCCATTCAGTATTTCTACTGGTCTCCAACTGTTTTCAGTCAGGGAACTCTGTATGCAAGTCTATTTCCTTCTGCTTAGTAGTTGTCAGCGGATTTCTTTTCTATGGTCTGCCTCCTCTTGAACCCAGATTTTGCATCCCACAGCATGTGTGAGGTGTCCTGCTACCTTAATTTCATGCCCCTAGTTCTGATTCTGTTAAGAAAAAATTGAAAAGTTCATTCCTAGCTGCTCTTTTCTTACCAGCAATGATACTGTACATCTTTCTCATATCCTCCCTCAGTCATTTAATTTCCACGGCAGAGATTGTTAGCTTAATTGTGCCCTATACAAAAGCTGTCCTACACCTTTGATTTTCCACTGAAGGTTTTTTTTTTTGCCACATATTTCATATTACTTTATTTGTTCTGAGGTTAAGGAATAGCCAACATTCAAGATACGGGTGTACCATGAGTTTATACAATGGAGTAATGGAGTTCTCCATTTCATTCTCTCTTCATTTTGAAATAGTTTCTAACTATGATTTGTCTTTTTCCACTACTATTGAGCACTGAGCAGGCATTTTCAGGGCATTGTCTATCACAATTGAAAGATCACGCTCTGAAGCTGCAACGCTCAGCTCAGCAGCCATCACTTTAAATGTGGAGTTGAGATTATTTTTCTTCTGTCTGACTAACTGTACTTTTACCTATATTGAACAGCATCTGACATTTTATTGCTCAGCCTCTTCTCAGCTCAGTCTCATAATATCCTTCTGCAATTTTTCATGAGTCTTGTCCTTCCTACTTTAATAACTCAGTATCGTCAGCAAACTTTGTCAGCTCACCACTGTCCCCCTTTGGGAGGCTGTATTTATGGCCATATAGAACAGCAGGGGCCCCAGGAAAATTCCACTGATGATTTTCTTTCACTGCTTGAGACCCAGTCATATTACATCTTCTTCATCCCATCGTTAAGCCAATTATTGAGCCAGGATTTTTTCCCTTGCATGTGTCTGTCTAGTTTTCAAAAAACTTTTTTGAAAGACTTTGTTGAAAAAATTTTTGAAAGGCTAAATAGTTTTGTGATCTTTATCTAGATTTCTGCTGAAATCCAACAATAAGAACCCAAATAGGTTTTTAAGGCACTGCCTCTTTGAAAAGACACCTTGCCTTTTCCCAAGTATCATGTTTGTTCAAATTTCTATTTATCCTGTCTTTTATTAACGCTTTTGCTAATTGGCCATGTGCAGGCATCAGACTTCCATCTTATTCCTTTGAAATGTTTTCCTTGACTTCATTTTGTTTTGTTTCCTAAAGGCACCCTATTTTTATCTTCACATCTTAGCACAGTTTTATAAAACTTTAATATGCCACTATTTGTCTGCTTCATCCTCAAGTTCCCTTGAAACTCCTGTGTGGACACCATCTGTTCCAGGTGAGCCCCTACTGCTCACGTTGTCCATTTGTGTCATGACTTTGCCTACAATGATTTCAGTTTCATGTGGATCCTCCGACAAGTCTCACAGTCAAAAGGACTTCAGCATAGTGTTCTAGGGTGTTTTCCAGATAAACAGTGGTGTTAAAAATTAATTTGACTTCTCTGCTATGTTTGCACCTTCATTGAGTGTACTTTTTGTTGTCTGATCATTAATTGGTCATACAGTTATTTTGTTGGTTTCTTGGACCTGATGGAGGAAAGATTTATTATTGGGTTTTGTTGCATGTTTATATTGAGTCTGTCACCTTGATTTGTGTGAGTATATGCGTTTTCATCAGTAAGGCTCAGCCTGTTTGAAGGAAGTCTTATCTCAAACCCTATTGCCTCCTTCCTGCTCTTTTAGAGGTGTTGTTTAAGAGGGTTTATACGTGTTCCAGAAAACTATGTGTATTTGCTGGGATGTTCAGTTTGTTTGACGTGCAGTTACTCAACTCATGACTGTTGAGTAATCTGTGACAAAATCTGCACAAACAGTTAATTCTTTCATCAGAGATATAGAGCAGCCTGTAAGTAGTGTTTATGTACTTTTTCAAATTAATCCAATTGTAGTAGAGCTAGTGAGAAGTATCTAGAATTCTAATCAGGTGATTTCTTGTTAATTTGAGTCAGTATATAAACAAGCTTTAAATGAAAAGGAATATGGAAATTATTCAGCAAGGGAGACCCACAGAGGCTTCTATGATTGCTGTAAACATGAGGGATTCCAGATGGGGTCCCCCACAGGAGCTAATGTATGGAAACCTGAACTTTGTGCAGGTTCTGTAAGAATTCAGCAGACTGAAGATGCTATGTTTTTTCCTCTGTTGCTTACACATCTCATTTCAACATTAAAAAACCAAAAAGATAAAAAGAGGATAAATATTGTCAAGGTTAAATTCCTGCCTTGTCACAATTGAAAAATTATTGAACACATCTGGCAGCTCCACACAATATCTTTTTTTCTAAGGTATGTGATGTGCAATGTGGTCATACCATGGGCAATCTTTCCCTCTGTTTTGGGAGGTTATTTTCAATTGGAATATCACATATTATATTGTCAGTTGCAGAAATTATTCATGATTTCTCAGGAATGCAAAAGAGATTGTTTTGTGATTTTGATTCTAGGAGAGAGAATAGGGAAGAGGTACAGGAAGCAGTCCTGGAGTCCAAGGTGGTGGGAACAAAGGACTGGGAAAGGCTCTTGTGTAGGGGATGGGCCAAGAGAAAAATGAGCTGGAAAGGAAGACTGTCCTATCCTCTCTGGGGAAAGAGAGACAGAACTGAGCCAAGAGTCCTGAAAGCAGCACTGCTAATGAGGAAAGGGATGAGAGGATGTGGAGACAGCACCCACCCCATGTTATCTTCAGCCATCTCTCAGAAAAGCATTTCAAAGAGGAGCTGGTTGTTCAGACTTCTCAGCCCTCAAATCAAATTAATGAGTCTTGCCTAATCTGAATGGATGAATCTGAAATCCAGAGGGTTTCTTTCAGTCCAGATACAAGTGCTTCCGCAACCACAACCTGACATTTGCTTAGTTTGTTCATTTCCTTGACTTGTTCTCTTAAACAGAATAAAGATACTTTAGGAGCCTGTGAACAGAGACATTACTCAATGAGAAGTGAATGCCTAAACTTCTACAGAGTGAACAATGGCATCAATTACTCATTTTTGGATATGTTGATTACTGAGCACCCAAGTATGCAAAAATCTTGACTGTGGCATGAGGATGAGCAGGTCTGCCCTGTTAATAAAATGTCACCTTTATAAATAGACATAATTGTCTTTTTTTTTGGCATGCAATAAGTTAGAGTCCCATGTTGAATATTGTCAATGGCTGTCATGTTCCCTCTGCAACCTGGGAGAAGGCTAAAGATCATTAATGCAGCTCTCAGCTGAGGAATATTTAAGTGCCATGATACTTCATTTTTGTCTCTGGTTTGATTTTGTGTTTTGTTTGTGTGTAGTTGATAACATTAAGTGTTATGAGTTTTGTAAATGGAACTCTAGAGGTTTTAATTAGTCCTAACCACATCAAAATTCATTCCTATCAGGGCACCTCAAACCCTGTGTTCAGTTTTGGGCCCCTCACTACAAAAAAAGATATTGAGATGCTGGAGCAAGTCCAGAGAAGGGAACTGAGGTGAGGAAGAATCTGGAGCACAAGTGTTATGAGAGGCTGAAGGGTCTGGGGGTGTTTAGTCTGGAGAAAAGGAGGCTTAGGGGGGACTCTATCATTCTCTACAACTCCCTGAAAGGAGGGTGTGGTGAGGTGGGGGTCCATCTCTTCTCCTGAATAACAATGAAGGATAAGAGGAAATGACCTCAAATTAAACAAGGGAAGGTTTGTACTGGATATAAGGGAAAATAAGTCTTCCCTGAAAGGGTGATCAGGTGTTGCACAGTTTTAAGGCATAACAAGCGCAGCTCACCCAACCGTCCTCTGCAACCACGATGTGAGCCTGCGATGGTCACGCAGCATGTTTTTCTACCCTTAATTCAGCTGTGTCTCATTTCCACAGCTTTTTCTACTTAGCCGAGGTAACAGGCCTGAGCCATGAGTTTAAAGAGCCAATGAGGCCTTCATGCCACAGTCAGGCATTGGGACAGGCTGCCCGAGGAAGTGGTAGAGTTACCAACCTGAAAGTCTTCAAGAAATGACTGGGCATGGCACCTGGGGACATGGTTGAGTGGTGGACTTGGCAGTGATAGGTGAACAGTTGGACTTGATGATCCAAAAGCTTTTTTCCAACTGTAAGAATTCGATGATTTTCTGAAAATTTAAATGAGGTAAAATGCAGAGGGAAGCAAGAGAAGCGGAGAGAAGCAAAATCCTTCTCAAGGCAGTCAGTGAAATGCCCACTAGTTAAGTGCTCACATGGAGCAAGATACAGCATTTCATTGATTTTATTATATTTTATTGGTAAAAGGAAGCCTTGTGTACCTGTGTAAACTACATTTCTGCAGGTTAATCTTAGGGACATGTATTTTTAAGACATATAATTAATGGGAGCATCTATGAACTGTAAAATCAGAAGAAATATAGGTATTTCATAAAGAATAATTCTCACTCCTGTGTATTCAAGAGATAAGAGCTGAAATTCAGCTTGGAGAGAGACCCAGGGGAGTAACGTGCCTTGGAACTTTATGTACAGGAGCAAGAACAAGTCCCATTTCAATGGAAAGTCCTTTTGCAAGGTTATGTTAAAGAATGAGGTCATTCCACATTTATTCAAGTTAACAGAGTACTCCAAGAGCTCTTGAAGAAAATGAAGTATAACATTAATTAAAATACTAGGGAGAGGTGCTTCTGTCTGGAAGACGAATAGAGCAACTTATGCAGGGGCAGCAGCAGGCAGGCTGTCAGTTTTCTACTTGGAAAAGGAGTTTTCTCTGGATTTTCCAACATTCTTTATAAATAACAGAGGTAACTGCAAAAGCAGAACAGCACCAACAGATGCCTGCCTACAATGCTATGTTTGCCTACACTGAGGGCACCTACTTACCCTGTTGCTGATAATGTGCTGATTTGTAGTTTGAGCTGGCACTAGGCACCCATTGGATTTCACGCGCAGATAATGAGGAATTCAGAGAATTGGCAGCTTGCAGAGATAACACCACAGTTCCTCTGCAAAGGGCTCTCTGTTGGCACTGCAGCTTGGCAAGCAGCACTGCTTTGGTGGAGAAGGGCTGCACAGCTGAAGCATGGCCCCAGGTCTCCTGTTCCCATGGCTGGCAGGATGCACATGCTTTTGGGATGACCTGCAGCGACGAAAATCAAGTTCTGAGGCTTTACTGGCAGTGCTGGCTCAGTGCTCAAAAGTGGGCTCCTGCCCAGTCTCTTGATAGGCTTCAGAGGAAGCTGCTTACTGACTCCTCCAGCAAAAAAAGGCAAATTTCATGTTCATACTAATCTAAACTTTTGGCGACTTGGCGGATGAAGAGGGATGGGGGAGGGAAAAAATTCTCACGTCACCTTCACGCAGACTGTTGATAAGGAAAGGCTAATAGACTAATCATAGCCAAGAAGCCTCACTGATCTCTTCTGGAGGATAAGTTGATTAAAACATTGTATATTTATATTTCACCTCAAGTTCTCTCTCTCTCTCTAATTTTTTTACATCTTCAGTGTCAGAGTTAGAAAGTGCTCCTTTTCATACAAGATCAAAACACTTGTCTTGTTTTGACCTTTCCTGCATTAAATCTTACTGGGATTGGTGTACCTGGTATATGGGCTCTGTGACTACTGCTGCTCATAAAATACTAGAATCTTATTTTAAGGAACTTAAAGCCAAGGGATTCATTTGCTTCCAACTATTTGGTTTCCCCTGAACAAAGGAGTAGAAGTTGCTCTGTAGGTTCTTTGACTTTCCTTTTTCTCTGTTTTTCTCAGCTTCTTTAAGAGGACTTTAATTTGCCCTCTTTGCATCTGTATGTCCTATTTTTTACTTGCTGTCCTCTTTCCCCTTCTAAAAGGATCATTGGTCAAGGCTGGATTAGCCCCAAAATGTTGCCATTCCTTTTCATGTGGAGATTACGCGCACAGATCATTAAGTAATGATCTTCTAAGCTTTCTCTAAGTGAAGTGTGGATGAGAATCGCTGTGGTGATTGGAATGTGATTAGAGAACACTGTGTTCCTTATCAGTTGCAAAGAGAAGGAAAAAGACTGGAGCGTCTAGACTTGAATTGAGGAAAAGACACTATATTTCTACATGTCTAGAAAATCATCTTCAACCTAAAGGGCTCCTATAAAATGGAAGGAGAAGGACCTTTTATGTAGACAGATAGTGACAGGACAAGGGGGAATGGTTTTAAACTGACAGAGGGCAGGTTTAGATTAGATGATGGGAAGAAATTATTTACTCGGAGGGTGGTGAGGCCCTGGCACAGGTTGCAGAGAGAAGCTGTGGGTGCTCCAGCCCTGGAAGTGTTCAAGGCCGGGTTGGATGGGGCCCTGAGCAACCCAGTCTAGTGGAAGGTGACCCTATCGGAAGGAGGATTGGAACTGGATGATCTTTGTTACCCCTTCCAACCCAAATTGTTCTGTGATTCTGTGAGCATAGATCTAAAAAAATAGATTGCGGTATAGCAGTGCTTTTGCTCAGCACTGACTTCAGCTGATATCTCGCACATTTGGCTGGAAAATGAATCCAAGAGACTTGTTTTGCTAATCTTAAAAACAGTATTTCAAACCAGTGCTGTCATCTCTGAAAACAAGACATACATATTTATGACAGAAATAAGCACTGTCTGATTAAAGTCATGCCTAATGCTGAAGGGGGACTTGTCCATGACTTTGTGTGGGCTCCTCCCTCCTAAAAAGCTCTTTCTCTTCACGAATAAATACAAATAAATAAGTCTCCATCTGTGTAAACTGTATTATAAGGCAATAATGATGTTGTACCACTGAGGTCATTCATCAGCCCATGAGCTTCTCAAAAATTTAACATATTGATCCTTCTTTGTTCCATTTTCCTCTACATCCAATATCTTTCGCACAGTTGCTAATTATTTATTTTAGTAAAAACACAAATGCTCCAGTGATCATTGCCAACAGTTCAGCACTAATGAGCAGCTCTCTTGTAACTAACAAACACTGTGTGCATCCAATATGAGAAGTCAAATCGGTAAGGAAAAAGCTTTAAGCGATGTTGTGTTGTTGTAGATAATAGTGAGGAACAAAATCTTATCTTTGCAATTATTAAAAAGTATCTATCATCCTGAAAACTGAAACTTAATGGACTATAAATATTATCACTACTGCTACTATTATTACTGTTATTGGGGCACCAATCTTTTGTTCATGGTGAAATAACAAAGGCAGTAGAGAAACACTAACACTGCAGCAGGTACTTTCTGGCTGAACAGAGAATAAGGAAAGCTTTTATTTTATCCTAAAGTGCAGTTCAAGGTAACCTATAAAGCCAACACATTTTTGTCTCTATCAGAGATATCAGTCATGTCAGAAGTCTGTAGCAAATCCTTGAGGTGCGAGCAGAAATTTGTAAATTTCCAGAAAGTTAATTAATTTAGCAGAAGCCACATTCTGATAGCAAATGGTTTATTCAGCTTCACTAGAACTTTTTTCTTCAGGGTCTGCACTAGAAGTCAAGACCCCTTTTTATCAGCTGCTCTGACCACTTGCATAGCCTTTGACTTCAATGTTTTAACAATTTATATAACAAGGAGGTCCTGAGATGTGGATTCTTATGAGCTGTTGTGGCTTGAACCCAGACTTCAGCCTTTCAGCAGGAACATCAGAAGGACTGCATTCCTGGCTTCCCTGTTCTGGTAGAAATTTTTAGAATTAATCTTTTTGAAATACACTGGCCAATTAATCGAAAGGTTGTCACACAACCCACACATCTTCATTTTGAGATCTCCAGCATTCCTATATCTGCCACGGAGTATGCACGGGAACTAGGTGCCTAAATTCCAACAGCTGTCTCATCCATGCTGGGACCACTCATCTTCTCCTGTCTCCAAGGACTTCATTAGGCCTTTTAACAGTAATATTGTGTTCACAGTTGATGAACAGGCAACCTCTGACCTCATCTTCAACTGAATCATTATTTTCATGGCTGTGATCTCCAATGTTTAAACTGCATCCTGCAATGCACATATCTGGGTATTACTCTGAATTTTTGGCTGACTTAAATATACACTAGTGGATGGCTATTGTTTAACCAAGAGCTACATTTCACTGTTTAATAGTCTGCTGTATCTCCTTGTTACCCGTTAATCCTTCTGTGCTCTGCAGATTCTACGTTTTTTTTTTTAAAAAGTATAGTTATTTAATTTCTTATTGTAATGTAAGAATCTTGTATCCCTGTACACCATGTTATTTCTTCAAAGTGTTCAGTGCTGGATGTAACAGAGAGCTTCAAGACATAGATCTGAAAGTGAGGTGAGTTCTCTTGCCAAAAGAATTTCTACTTATTATAGATTCAGATATTCCCCATGTTTGTATTTTACAAGAATGTGGCTACTGAGATGCCCCTTCAGCCCACTTCATTAATAAAGATGACATATGAGTCATTCTTCAAATCTTAGTAAAGATTGAGATATGTCTTTTTTTTTCCAGCAACTTCATCCAATATTGAGATTCTTTTTCAGTGAATTTTTATGTAGTCTACATTTCAAAATACTTGTCTTACTGGATTTTCAATTATTTATTTTGCATTTTTTTTTCAAAATAAGTGTTAATTTCAGTTAAATTGGACTGTATTTTCCAACACACTAGACATTTCATTAGTACGGAAGTCTTACAACATCCCAGCTTTGTTCAGAAGAGAGAATGTCTCATTTCATGCCAATGAATGGTGAATGGCGATTCTGAATTTAGTCCCATCTTATATGAACATCATAATGTAAAAATCTTTTCCAGTTATGGTCTTTTCTTCAGCCTGGATGTTAGTGGATGTGTCTTGTAGTGGTTTACGATGCTGTAGTTGCTCTGCAGAGAGCTTCCTTCTTGCCTGCTTCCTCACCAGTGCCAGCAGCCAATTTTAGTCACTGGAAAGGTTGCATTGTATTCAGATAAGCGATGTATCAGCCCCTTTTTGTGCTGTAGCTGCTGTACTTAGAGCTCACCTGCTTTCCTTTATCAGCTACAGTGTAATGGATGTGTTCACAGGGGCAACCCTCACCACTGCCTGCTCACAAACCCACAGGAGTAGCAACCATCTGTTCAGAGTGTGAATGCATTGCTGAAATGGTTGAGGGAGAAATCAGAAAGTTTTGAAATTTTAAAAAATACAGTGATTTTATGAAACAGCTTCGCAGATTTGTGCTGACAATGCACAACTTCTTTGTTCCAAACAGCATTTCCAGACACGATGCTGACAGACCTTTTAAAAGAACTGATTTCCCTCCCCACTCCGTACCACCACAGAACCATCCCCCAATCTCTGTGAAAGCACTGAGTTTACAGAGTTTAGGATAAAGGACACTTGTTTATTCCACTGATTTCCTGGTGGCAGAAGTGACTCTCAGCATGATCCAGCCCCTTCCTGAATATCATCACAGCTGCAGTACGTGCTTTACCCACATAATCTCTCTGGGTCTTGGGCAGTGTTGTGGTTCAGCTGGCACTCAGCCATGCTCATACACTGAATGAAGGCAGAGAAATCAGAACGTTCCTTCTAAACAATGAATTATAATGGCTTGGGCTGGGTGCTGACCTTGTGATTTTTGTCTGCTGCCGTGAATGTCAAGGTGAGGAAGTATATTTATACGTTAGTGAGTGGATGTTGTAATTCAGATAGAAATGAAACTTAAGAATTATTTGGGAAAGGAGAGATGGTTCTTACCCCATTCACATCCATACACTTTACAGAGGTCACTGGCGAAGCCCTAACACAAAGAACTCCTCAGATCAGATTTTGGGTTGTTTTGCAAGTTCTACAATGTCAGATAACATAAACCATGTGTTTAGGCATAGCAAATAGTTTTTATGATCCAAGAAGCCTTTTGTCCACATTCTCTTTGCATAACTTCTTGAATTTTCTAAGAATATTTAATAGACTCTGTTAGGGTTTTTTATTGGTGCTTTAATAATTTAAATTGATTATAGTTTGATATCAGCTTGTTAAAGCTGTTGCTGTGGAGCAATTGGTATTGAAGACAAATTCTTGCTCACCTTAGGCAAGGAGAAGGAATATAGGTTTTGGACCCAGCCCAAACTCATCAACTATTAATAGCTCAGATACAGACACTGGTATCTAAAACATATGTTGAAGTAAAAAAGCAGACTTAAAAGTTTTTAGATGAAGCAAAGAGATATAAAATCTTTCTCAGTTCCTTTGTCATGCTTTAAGTCCACTGAGGCTTTTTAACCAAAACAGCTTCTATATTCTGCTAAGCTTCAGATTAAAATAGCCCTGAAGCGAAAGCATTGTAAGGAAGAGATGTCCCTGTTAAAGACTGTTCCTGCTGAGGACCAGTCTGGCTCGCTTCCTCCAGTAACTTCTGTGGGCACGCAGGAATGGAAGCCTTCCCTCAAGTTTGAATGGGGTGGAAGAAAGCACAGCAGGAAGACAGCAGCATTCGCCTTCCCACCCTCCCCAGCCCCTCACTGTCCACGTCCTTACCCACCCCCACAGATGGAGGCTCTCTCAGGGCTCATTTAACCGAGCAGATAAGATGGTTGGTTCTCACTGACAAAGCCAAAACCTAGGTTTTTTGTAGGGTTTTCATTCTCAGCCTCCTGCCTTTACTGTCACATTTTCTGTCTTTTCAGAGTTGTAGGCATTATGGAGAAGCTTCTTTTTGTCTGTGCTGGGTCGGGGACTGTGGAAGCACCTGCCTGGATGCAGAAACTTTCCCCAGTGGCTCAGAAAGAGCCCTGTTGCACATGCATGTTGTACAGTCTCTCCTCTATGCTGTGGAGGGGAGGCTGCCCCTGGGAACAGCTGTATCCATGTGGCACTTCCCTTGTGTTGCTGGTTGTCTGCTGCTGTGGGCTGCAGCATCACCTCACTCTGTGGCTTCTCCCATAATGGCTCAGAATCACACAATCATGGAACATCCTGAGTTGGAAGGGACCCATTGGGATCATCAAAGTCCAGCTCCTGGGATCCCTCTCAGAAGGTGGTATGAGCTTGGGGCCCCAGTCTGAGGTGTAACAGAAGGGAGAGGAGATACCCTGGCAGGAAGCGTAAAGAAGTGAGGTAGGAAGGAGAGAAGAAGGTGGCAAAGGTCTCCTCTTTGCCTTTTTGCTGATCTACACAGAGCTGTGGGTCAGCACTGCCAGTGATGGTGTAACTTGCTGCAGCCAGTGATACCCAAACAAAGAAAGCTGGGAAACCTCTTTCCGAGCTTTTTCTTCTTTGTAGAAGAATTTCAATTCTGTTTCAGCCTGAACAAATTCAATTCTGTATTTCCCATCTCCTTGAGGAGAGTCAATTACGGGCTGTTCTGGAAAAAAAATCACACTGCACTCTTCACGGTGAGGCTGTTCCAATTTTCAGAAAAGACTGTAAGCGTTCTTAGACCACAGAGAAAAAGAGAGTTACATGTACAGCCCATTTGTTAGGCATTCCATGATAGAAAAGAGATAAAAGTTTTGGTCCCTGCTTTACACAGTATCACTGCATTTCCAAGTAGTGTAAAATAGATTAAAAAACAAATCTTCAGGGTGCATCAGTTATTTCTAGTCAAGATAATTGAGCTTGAAATTCTGAACCCAATAGTGTACAGGGTTAATTGTTGGTGTGTCAAGAGCTGCTGAGATTTCTTTTCATGCTGATGTCTTGGGCTTGTCTTTAAGTCAGTAACACTTTAAGAGATATGGGGCTGGGGTAAAGGCACAAGAATTCTTTGAAAAATGTTTTCTGAGGAACTTCCTAAGGCTCAGCACTAACAGTGCTCTGTTAGTGTTGCAGTATTTTTTGTTTCTGTAATACTTCTTTCTGTAATGCTTTTTTCTGTTTTCCTTCCAAAAAGATTACTTTTGCATTTTTTTTTTCCTTTGGCTTGGATTATTTCCTCCCATAGAAATACTTAGCTGTGCTTGGCAGTGTATGAGCCTAACTTAGAAACTCTTTTAAGATGCACGACTTTTTTCTACTGACTGTGTAGGAAGCTTGGGGGGATTAGGGTTTCACCTCATCAAATTGCAGATTTCTATAGTATCTAGATCTGTGCTAGTTTTCTAGACCCCACTTTTCATCACGGGAGAGAAATGTCAGTATAAGAAGTTATTTGACTCATTCTAAGTGACAGAAACTGGATCAGAGGAGCCACTGTCTGGAAGTAAATGCTTCTCCGTACTGAGTGTGAATATTCCATGTCCGTGTAGACCTGTATCAGGGTGTACTCCACTGCCAAATAGCTGTGCTTCCAGTCGGGGGAAAGGGGAGAGGGCATAATTACCAGTTTAATGAGGACCTCGGCCTCTCACAGGAGCACATGCCAGCTTTTATTAGGAAAGGCAACAGCTCCCCAGGTACAGGAACTCATCAGAAACCGGGAGCCAGAAGGGACTACCCCTCGCAGAGTAAAATGCTGTTAATCACCAGTTCTCTGGGCAGCCTTTTCTCCGTGCCCAGGGGAGCTCGGGAGGCCCCTAACTCTTATCTGCTTGTGTCTGTGTGAGACAACAACTCTCTCTGTTTCTGCACATGTTCCTCTCCTCCTCAAAATGCAGTGCTCCTGGAAAAGTTTAATACTTTTTGTTTGGTTTTTTTTTTTCAAGTGTGTATCCAGAGCTGCTCTACCTGGTGTGTGTTGAACAAAGTGGAGGCTTGCAAGAGTTGAGGCTACAGGTGTTTTGGGTCCTGATCTGACTTAAAGTGCTGCTGTGCTCTCAAGTGCAGACTGAGGATTGGTTGTAAAAGGCTGAGTTCCTTCAACACATACACAGTGTATGTTTGAGGTTCTTTGGACATCTCAACAAGCTTGCTTTTTAAAACTTGCGCTGCCCATCTGAGCAAGCTTTTAAAAGCCAGCATGTTGGCTGCTACCATGCTAAGATATTAATTTGGGTCCCCAAACCAAGGAGCTGCAACGGACACTCTGACTAATAAACCTGTCCAGTTCCAATAGGATTTGTCATTTTCTTTCCAGTTGCAGACCCTGCAGCAGTCAGTGCCAGCACAGCTGTGCTCCCTTACGTGCTGCCTGTGACCTTCCCATAGTAAGTGGCAAAGGGGAACAAGGCACAGTAACTTCCAGGAGCATTCAAATGTTGCTTTCAAAGCTTCAGGAAGCAGAGAATGTTGTCTAACCAGCCATGCAGTTTTTATAGAAGTGTTTCCAGGTTGAGGTGTTGTTGCCAAGGTGCCGATTGTGAGAATGATTTTAGAAAATTCCAAACAGGAAAGAAAGATTTGCCACAGCCTAAACTCATCTTCACTTGAGAGTAGGGTGAATGGTAGAGCAGCCTAAGAATCCGCATTCACACAGGGAAAGAGAGAAATGGAATCTTACTGAGTGGCAAATTTAAATGTATATCAAGAGGAGAGTAAAAAAAAATGGTCTAAAGCCTCCCTAGAGACACATGCTATAAATCATAGAGTCCTTTTGATAGCATCAGTTCAATAACTACAACAACAAAGAAGATTATTTTTTAATAACTTGGCCTCCAACTAGGCCAGTACCTTGTAAAATCAAGGGAATGACTGACAGACACAAATATCTTGCAAAAGAGACAGAGCCCCTTTTTAATAATGCAAGTTTAAATTATAAATCTTTTCATGATCTTTGCCCAGAGAAATCCCATGTCACAAATCCCACTCACTGAGAGTAGCCTGTGGCTCAACACCTATGCTGCCAAAACAGCTGCTCAGATACAAGGGTTCTCTTTCTTTGTGTGTGCATTTTCCCCATCATTTTTCCCTCTGTCAGTTTAATTGTTTGGAGACCTGATTCCAGATCAGATAGCCCTCAAGGAAAAATATAGAGAAGTGGTGCTATTGCTGCAGGGAAGGAAGTAATGGGAGCTTCTTGCAGGAATTACTCTTCTTCTTTAGGACCCCTTTAGAAGTTTTTCAGATTGCCTTTGGGCATTATCTATGTTCTTTGGGGGAAGTGTATGCTTGTGAAATTAGTGTTAATCTGATATACTGTCCAAGTCAGGGCAGTCACAACCTCTGAGCTTGACAATTCCTTCATCCACCCCATGTCCCCTTGCCAAAGGACACTGGGATTGTTTATGCCCTTCCTGCATTCTCCATGGTCCTGGGGATAAGCAGGGTTTTCCCTCAGCCCACCACAACTCTTCTGCACTTGTTTACTGTCCATGCCAAGACTACCCATAGAGGATCCTCCTGCATCCTCTCTTCTTTCCGAAGAGCAGCTTCAGAGGAGCTCATGCTTACCCTTCTTCCTTTTGCTTCCTCCTTAAAATGCAGTCTGAGATGCTCAGTACGGAGAAGGAAGGGATGCAGAGGCAATGCTCCCTGCAAGCCTGCTGCATGGTTTGAGGAAAACAAGGGTGGGAGAGCATTTCCTTGTGAACCACTGCTGGGAAGACAGAAACATCTGTCAGCTGTGATATGCCTGAACAAGGACGCAGGATCCTTCCTTGGCACGTGACTATCAGATGAAGACTTGACAGTAAAAATAGCTGACAATAGGATAATTGTCAGATAATAGACGAGGCAGATAATAAATGAGCAATTTTACACACCCCAAGCATTAACACATCTTGAGGATATCATAAAATGTGAGTGATACCTTAAAAATGATACTTTCAAGTTTGGGGTTTTTTAATCTTTGCTCTTTATTTCTGTGTTGTTAGTTTGCATAATAATCATGTTTTATTCTTGTTCTCAAAAACAGGTAGGTTGGAAATTTGTTTTAAAGAGAAAAGAAGATAGCTGACATATTCACACATTCTGATAATGCTGGCACTGAGGACTACCTGGAGGAATAAAAACAAAACCAACTAAAAGGAACAGAACTATCAGGACTCCATGAGACAATCAAGATGCCAAGATTGTCAGTCTTGACTGAGTTCCCACAGTTTACATTTCTGGAGCCTTTTGCCGTTTTAGTGAAAGTATCGCCCAGCAGTAAAAAAAAAATTACATTTTTTAGTTAGCAAGTGTTTGAAATAGCATGTCACTAACAAAATCTTTCCTACCGCTCTCAGCCAGTCCTTTTTTCCCCACTTTACTTAATGAGCTTGTGACTTACATAAGTGTGTAGCCAGTTCCCTTTCACAAGATGGGGAAGTAGATGAGTAGAAGCACATTTTCTGCAATGGAAAACTTTGATCCAGATTTTGCTATGCTACTGAGATTAAATTGTCTATTTTCTGTCCTTAGTTGAGGACTGCAGTGGTTTGATTTCCTAACTGTGTTGGTTTATCCAGCAATATTTAAACCCTCTTTGTGCATGTCTGTGCGAAAATAAGAATATTGTGTTGTGCAACTAAAGGGCTTAAAGAAATTTAAAAACAAGAAACATATTGAATATATAAAAAGCACAGCTTGTTCTCCTGAGGGTGTATTCAGTGTTTCTGTTTCTGTAAAATATAGTCCCCCCAGAAAACCAAAAAAAATGAAATGCCACTTCGGAAATTTAGAGTGGTTGCCTGACTTGTATAGGGAAAAAAAAGATATAGTGAGGTGCCGTATTCCCTCAGCCAGCACATGTTTCTGAGATGTTTCTAGTGGGTAATAGTTTGTTAGGGGGATGATGTATGTTCCCTTGTGGAGGCAACAGCGTACTGTCATTTCTGCGGTTTGTCCAGAGAATTTTTGCCAACCATACTATTTTTCTGAGCAGAGCATCAGCTACCCATTCCACTCTGACAGGGCAGGATATGCTGGTACAAATCACAGTGTGGTTCTTGAGCGCCGATGAATCTCATAAAATGGGAGGATAGTCTGCTGTAGTTAAATTTTGGAGCAGTCCCTACAGAAAAACATACTTCCCTTAAGGTATAATATGCTTTTAATAAAAAGGGTAGATCTCAATGCAGCGTATTCCCTCCCAGGTGCCTGACAGTGTTTAGGTATTCAGGGTGTTAAATCAAACCCTTGCAATAGCAAAATTGGAAGTCTGAGATGCCGTATTTCTTTTTGATGAGGATCTAATTGCACCATATCACTGACATGCTGAAAAAATGTTGCTGAAAGATCAAGTTCCAACATCCGTAAGCACTTTTTGAAGTCACNTGCCATCTACAGAATCACTGCAGATGACTGATATAAAGTAGTTCTTATAAAGCACCCTGGCTAATTAAAAGCTGTAAAAATCCTACAAACAGCCCAGCCAATTTCTATCACCATCAGAGGCCTTAAATTCATGAAAAAGAAGCCCTCCAGTGAAATTCCAGTGGCGGCTGGCTAAGTGGACTCTTTAATTTATTTGTTTCCTTTGGGAGTTTTAATAATGAATGCCACTCCAGCACCAGGAAACGTTCATTTGTGCACGTGTGACTGCACACACGCTTGAGAAAGCTCCACATGAGGAAAGACCTGGCCTCTGCCACCTGGAAACAGCACATGGAATTGTGCACGTAAACAAGACCCTTCTTTCTTGCATAAAGGCCAAAGCAATAGTCATGTGTTCAGCTGGAAAAGAATTTTCCATTTTGACTGTTTGGTAGGTTGGTTTTTTTGTTTTGTTTTGGGTTTTTTTTGTTATTCTTTCCCAGCAGGGCAGAGTAAAAGGCTGATTCACTCTTATCTAACTTGTCTGAATTGTGAACTGCATCAGGATCCTTCACTCTGGCTTCCTACGAGGTCCTGTTTAAGGAAGAGCTCTGACTCACGTGTTCTTTGGGTGGCTGGCCAGAGTGCCAATTCGTTATAAAATCATAAACCTGAGGGCAGGACTGGGGCTGCCTGTTTCCAGTTTTGTAGCCACTTTCTCTGCCTTTCTCATGATTGTACTTTCCGGGCATTACCAGCTGGAACAGGAAGGTGGACAGTTGGGAAGAAAGAACAACCCTGTAGCTGTCTCTCTATATACTTATATGCTCCTATACGATTCCTGTTGTGTCTGAGCAATTCCTATTCTCTACAACAGTTAACATCACAAGACTTTAGTGTGGAACATCCCTGTTACCTGCATTTTACTGGTGGGAGCTGAGAACCAGGCAGCGTCTGTGTGCAGACAGACAGATTTTTGTTAGGGCCACATTTTATGCAGAAATGTTTTGTTTAGAGCACTTATATAGGATATTCAGCCCGAAGAGGCTGATTTTTCACCAATCTAGCTCTCCAGTCACTCTCTAGGAGTGCCACAAAGGCAGCACTTGGGTAGCTGGGCTGAGACAGGAGCATGAACTTTGTTCTCCTGCAGCAGGTGACACAGGGTGCACCACAGAAAGATTCAGGAACGTAGGGGAAGATATTAAGAAAACAGTGACCTGACATTACAACCCAGTGAGGACTGGTCTCTCTCAGATGTATGAGGCTCTGTGCCCAAGGGACTGCACCAGAATTTCTCAGTTTGAGCATCATCAAGTGAAATGTATGAACCGGTCCAATTGCAGTGCTGAGAAGCAGGGATAGCTCTGCTTGAATCTCCTTTAAATGAAGTTAAAAATAGGCTGACCAAAATCAAAACTGAACTGGGGGTGTGTTATGATGGACTGCCTTCCACTTAGTCTCCCATCAGGGTTACTTGAGGCAAGGGCTGAAGAAGTGGGTGCTTTTTCTTCATCACTGCTGTTGGTTTGTTTTTGTGGTTTTAAACAGGAATCCACACAGCCTTTAAGATAGAGCTGTAAGTGCCAAGAGGTGAAGATCAAAAATACCTCAAACAGCAAAAGGACAAACCAAATTAGATACTGAACCAAATCCAGCAGAATTCATTCTGAGCAATGGTTTGTGAAAATTCATCCTGGCTTTGCCCTTTCTGTCCCTGGTTTTCCAGCTGACTGTGAGGACTGTACTCCTGCACTTCAGGGCCACTGAGCAATGCACTATTTATGCACTGTTATCCTAGGGACATTGTTCCACCAGGACTTGTAATCTAAAGAACAAATTTTTTGGAAGGGAAAAAAGGGTGGGAGATGAGCTGTTGATGATTGATAAGCATGATTGTTTTGGGGGATTAGTATTTACTTTATACCATGACTAGAACCACAGAATAGGTCTCAGTTGAGAGAAAAAGCTGTATTTCAATAAAGAAACATTGAGCTCAGTTTCATCCCTCTTCTCAAAATATACTCATAGGCT
>WEIT01008128.1:0-10058 GCA_013389985.1 Dryoscopus gambensis | reverse complement strand
GTTTGGTTTGGTTGGGTTTTTTGGTTTGGAAATTCACTCAGGATTCTCGTGAGATAATGAACTGAAGGTGTAGCCAAACATAAACTTTTCTTACTGAACTAATATTTCAACCATTACTGATACAGAAACAAGAAAATTTGAATTTTAATCCATGAAAAAGGCTTTATAAATGCAAAATAGTTAAGTCAAAATTCTGTTTCTGCAGAGAAGGAAGAAACTTTCAAAGAAATGCTTTTTAGTTACATACTTTCAAAAGACTAATATTTTTTGTCCATAAAGCAACAATGAAGTCCAGATATAATATATTTTAATATATTTTCTGTTTTATAAGGCTATAGCAATCTTGTACAGCCTTAAATTAAATTGCTGAATATTTCCAGTATTTTGGATAGGATAGTTCTGGTTTACCCAAAATAACATTAAAACATACAAAACTTGAGAACAGACAGACCCTTGTATCTCTTGACAATACGAAAACCTAATTAGCATGTAACTTTCCTTGACAATCTCATAGAATAAAGTCAAGTTGTATTTTGAGCTATTTTGAATCTTTGTTCAATTCATCTCTTGGAAGACTGTCTTACAAGAGTTATTTTCTAATTGTATATTTACATAATTTAACATTACTTCCAGATTTTAAGTGTTACTAGAAAAAAAAAGTCCCTTCCTTCTCTGTTGCTGTTTTTATATGGGAATAAAAGTAGGAGGCAGCAACAGACAAAAACATACTTATGCGATGAAATACAATCAACAGTGGAAAGATCCTGAGTATTACTATGACTTGCCTAGTCCATTAAACATGATGTAATTTAAGTCTGCTTGAGTTTGCTTGGCTTTTAAAAAAGTTTAATCAATCAAAACTAAGTCCTTCTCAAAGATAAAATTATTGAATCTTGTTTATGAGTCGGAAGAGAAAGTCTTTATTCTAGGTTCCCAGAAATTAGTACATCAGGCATGACAGAAAAGGAATTACAAGAATTCTGATTAAAGACTTTAAAAATAAACCTATCTAAAAAAGCCTAACAAGCACAAAATGCTTTGCTAATCTTACCACTAACCTATTCCATGTCTAGGTTTTGAGGTCATATTTCAAAGATTCAAAAAACAGTATCAAATAAATAATCGATGTCTCTCTAATCAGCATATCTCTACACCATCATTTTAACATAAGACATTGCTTACAATTATTGCTTACAATTTTGAATCGTACTTTATCATGTCATGTAATTTCTGTAAAAATAAAAATAAAGAATACAGAGTAGGTGGACACATTGCTTGACACTTTCAACAACTACTGTATTTTCTCCCAGTATACAATTACTCCTCCAAAGTTTCCAGAAATTTTTTAAATTCCAAAATAATAAAAAGACATAATGGGACTTATGGTACTTTCAGTAATTTATTGACATTTACAGAGTAATGTACAATTATACTCTTCAATTATCCTTTGCCTTAAAATTCTCTAAATGCAGAAGTTTTAGTTTCACTGTGATAAAATTGGTATGTCATTGTGTTTTAATAGAAAGGCTCTTAGAGGAAAAAGATTATTAGTTTTCCTGTTTATTTCATGCATAGTTTTGATATCAGTTCATGGTCTACATGAGAATAAAAAATTCAGTCACGCTGAAAAAGCTGTAAAGGATGAAATTTACTCTAATGAATTGTAAAGAGTGACAAGGTGAACCATGGAAAAGATAAGTTATGTGGAAATCACAGGCTCTGCCTAGAAGCTAAAACAAGATTAACCCAGTGGATTTACAGTTACCTATAATAATACCATTGAGTTAATCTTTCCCACAGGGCCCACACCTGGATTTGTAGAGATAGGTACACATAAAAAATACCAGACTGAAACTGTCAATATGCAATTCGATACTCCTGTTATTATCCTAAAGACTAAAACTGACAAGGTGTGGAGGAAGAACTATCACTGCCCTGCATGTGCTCTGAGAGGTAATCCCCACAACACCGCCAATATTTTCAAAGGACATGATGCCATACCAAAAGTGAGCATCTTCACAAGATTTGTTTCCCCAGAAACCTCTGTGGTTGAAGATATTTGAACAGATCAGGTCATCTTAATAGGCATTTAATAAGCAAAGCATCCTTTTTAGGACAGGAAGATCATGTCTCAGACAGCTAGTCTTTAATTACATAATTTATTTCACATTGAATGGTTCTACTCAGTTGCTGTAGAGTCTTATGGGCCTTTGTTGAAGATAAAAGCAACTACTTATCTAAAAAACAAACACATCAACCACTCTCAATGTAAATGGAAAGTGATGAAAAACTAATCTAAACAAATTATTTGAGTTGCAGTTTGAATATTAAAGAAAAAAATAACTATGATTGAGAAGCCATGTTCACTTATTTCTATAATTACAGAAGATTCATATAAAAAGTGAGGGAAAATGATTCATTTTTATATAGTTCATAATGCACAAAACCTTTTCTCTAAGTCTTTATGTTAAAGATATTAGTATGAATAACAGGAAGAAAATAGGAATGTATCATACTTCAAATAGCAAAGCTTTACATGACTGATGTAGTACTTAGTATTAGAGAAACAAGAACTTGGTTTTTTTCTGCAGAAAATTAAGAAATATGGAGTAATTGCATTCATTTTCTACAAAAGTGAATAATTTATGACATTGTGTTACTCAAATATAAGATGCCAAGGAATTTTTATAGTCTGCTTTTTGATGTAGTAGCATATGCCCCTCTTTCATTAGCAGGAGAAAACTTGCCATCAAACACACATTTTTGCACTAATAAAATATTAATTTTCACAGTCTATCACATGCAGAATGAAATCCCCAATACAGTGAGGGGCATCATATAATCATCACAATCACACTTAATGTTTAAGCTGAAATCAACCTTGAATTACCTAATCACCCACCCTAATTATGTCTGCTTTTCTCTCTCTTTGCTGCTAGTCACAGGCAGAGGTCTGCAGGCATGGACACTCAAACATTCAGCAGGAACCTGACCTGTAATTCAGTTTTATTTTCAGGGGTCATTTTGGCTACACAGGGATTTTCTGGTTTGGTAGTGCCTTTGACTCAAGCACAGCTGCAAAGAACAGTCATCCCAGACAGTAGAAGAGTAACCTTAAGACCCTAAGCTGCCTGACTTTTCTTTCGGCTTTGGTGAGAAGTCCTAAAAGAAGTACTAAAGCTGAGGTAAAAGCATGAGAGGAGTCTGTCACAGAAGTGCACTTGCCTGATGTAGAAAAATAACTAGAGTTATCCCCTCACTCAAAGCAAGTTCTCAAAGGAAAACACCACCACTCATGGGAAGTTATGCTCAATCTGCAGGTTCAATGCAGGAATTTATCTTAAATGATAAATTCTTATATAAAGCAAACCCCAAAGGCTTGACATATTTTTCTGTTGAAGTATTTACACATGTAGGTCTTCATTGCATCATTAAAATTCTAAAAGGCCCAAAGATTTTTGTTTTAAATGTATTCAGGTGTTTAAATGTTATATTTTCAATTTGTTTTTAAAGGAATTAAAGATATGGGCACTGAGTATACCAAGAAATAATTGTATCTTCATATGTTTGATAAGACTGAAAGATGATTTGAAGTTTTCCCCACACAACTGTCTTTACTTAACTGATTGCAATAGCAGCTTTAAACATTTATTTCTGTTTTTACAGTAAAGGCATATGCATTTTAGTTTCGAGCTGAATGCACATCTGAAATGCAGTAAACTGATTCTGACAGGATATGTAAGAGTTCTATGGATCAGACCTTCAAGAGAAACAGACAAAGTAAGAAACGAATAGAGAGCGATAAAATTAAAGTTAGCAAATGTAATCCTTTGGAGAAACTTTAGCCTGCTTCCATAAGCATACTGAAATTGGTTTCCTTAAAGCTGCAATACAAAAAAGTGCTATGTTGAATTTCCTTTGCCCAGCTGATCATTTCCACTCTAAGATCAAGGGAGGTGGGGAGAGGCTGAAGATGAAGGCTTTCAAAGTATGAACAACACAACTGGATGACAAATATAGAAGACAAAACCCCCAAAATTTTCCATAATTTCTCTCCTGTTTTTCAAATCTACGTAACAGACAAAAATGTCTGAGAGAGACTCCAGTAAGGTTTCCTTCCATCTAGAGCCAGTTGCCTAGAGCCATGTCCCGGCAGCTTTTGAGTATGTCCAAGGTGGCACATCTTCTAATATTTTTGCCTTGGAATGTAACCCCAGCTATCTTCAAGTGCATGTTATCATTTTTTTTCAGTGAGCATAAACTCCCCCATCCATAGGTGCTGATGATTTTGGTGGTGTTTAGATTTTTATTCGCATGAAATTAATTCCTATATAAGTTACGCTATGTAACAAGACTAAGCTAAAATATTTCAAAGCAGTGGCATGGACATACAGTGAACAGGCACAGAACTGTCATACTTTTTTGCTCATGTTTTGCAACACAAGAATTCATTTCTACCTGCTTTATGCAATTTGCACCAAGAATTCTGTGCTGTATTTCTGAAACAAGAAGTCAGAAGAAACACTGGATAATAAAAATCTGAAAGCTGTATTCGAAGTAATTTCTCAGTTATTATTGCTGAAAGTCAAAGGGTAGAATTAAATTGGCTTGCCTATCCTGAAGCTGTTCACTAGACAAGCTGTTTACATGTGAGACGTTCTTGGTTTTTTGTTATACTCCTTTGCCATTTGTATTACAATGATTTTATATGTAACTGCAGGTATTAATTTCAAAAATTTGAAAAATATAAGAATTACTATATTCTTGTCTACACACACTCATTTTTTTGTATCTTTTTTTTTCCTGATCTTCTCTTGAAATAATTTTTCAGTACAATTTTGTATATGCATTATAAATTATTTTGGATTGTTCTGCTCTCCTTCTGAAAAATAAATCTTAAATAGTTATTAAAAGTTTTACCATACACACATCAGACAAAGGAGGTACTCAGAAAAGATAGATCAAAATTACTTCCTTGACTATGAAAATTGCCAGGAAAAAACCCTTAACTTTTATACCTGTATCAGACACTAGTAAGAAAGAAAATTCAATGTACTACATGTATATCTAGGTATAATATTTACATATCACTGCCACAACTTACGTAATTTTCAGTGTTGTATAAGCATCTCCATAAAATAATTTAATTTTTAATAATTTTTTCCTTTTTTATAAAAAATATGCATTAGAAAACATGCATCTACTTTTTCTTCCCTCAAAAGGGAAAGTTTTACACTAATACTATATTAATTTAATGTGTAAAGGATCAACAGAGTTAATAGGAAATAGTGACTAGCCTTGTGTCCTGGGTTACACTGTATTCTATTTCCAACTTCATGAGCTATTGAAATCAGGTGTGGCAATATTCCCTGCCTCCTCCCTCTGGGCTATCTGCTGTTAATAGGCCCATCAGTGCCTTGTCTCATAACTCACCATCCCTTANTGCTACCAACACCCTGTGACAACAGGGTGTCATGTTATATTTCTGACTCTGCCAGTGGTTTGTTTTGTTTTGTTTTGTACTCTTGCATTTGTTGTTTTTTTTTAATTTTCCTAGTAAAGAACGGTTATTCCTGTTCCCATATCTTTGCCTGAGAGCCCCTTAATTTCAAAATTCTAATAATTCGAAGGGAGGGGGTTTACATTTTCCATTTCAATGGAGGCTCCTGCCTTCCTTAAGCTGACACCTGTCTTTTCAAACCAAGACACCTTGGATTATTTTTGAAAGATTTTAAATAGATGTTTAAAATTAAGTTACTAAGCAGCTACATGATATAAAGAGGTTTTCTGAACAGCCCTGTACTAGGGAAATACTAATCTCAGTTTTGCTATCAACTTGCTCTGAAGTTTCACAAAGATGAAACTAGGCCATTTCTTATTCCTTCATCTCCCCTCCTCCCAGACAGCAAACATGGGCCTAATTTGTAGACCTTTATTTCCTAAAGCTCACCAGACAATGTGTAAAACAGTCAATATGAAATACTATGAAAAATATTTTAAAAATTAATATGCTAATATCAACTTATATACATGGAAAGGAAACACATGAGACAATGTGCAAATTTGCAAGTAAGTAAAGCCTCCACACTCAAAACTCACCCAAATAGTACTGTTTAGGGATCTGTCCTCAAAATGCTTCAGCTTCAGTGAAATAAATGAAACACAAATTAGAAACACCATAGAAGAAGTTCTACAAGAATAGAAGCAACAGAATAAAAATTTGAGCTAACAAATTAATTTACTTTTTAATAATAAAGGGGAAATTATTTTGTCATATACATATATAATGATTTTTAGGTTTTTTAACTAACATTCAGAAAAAAAGAGAGACTACGAGAAATCAGCTTAACTTTCTTATCAAATTTTTAAAGAACAGAAATTTCAGGTTATAAAAGCTGTTGTTTTTTCCTTCTCACATATCATGCTTAGTTTCAAATAAATCCATGGTAAATTACACACAGAAAAAAGCTATCTCCATTTCTCCCCCCATCCATTGAAAAGTTGGGTACATCTCTAATAAATTTTTTCAGATTTTTCAGTGTGGTTTTAAATGTTTTGCAGTAACATGAAATGAACCCATTTAAAAATGTCAGTTTCATTTAAAAAGCATTAAAAAAATTGTTCAAAGTTATCAGAACAATTTTGCTTGCCTCAGAGTTACATTCTGATTAAATTACCCAGAATTTGTATAGCATTTTGATTTCTCTTAAAGAGTGAAGCACGTGTCTGCTTCTTCTAACAAATCTAGTCTACGCTTTCATTCCTTCAGCCAGGTCTTATCAACAGAGCAAGAACTGAGACTATCAGTAGTAAACCAGTTCAATTTGTCATGTTCAATGACAAAACTGACAGGATCAATTCCCTATTCAGCAGTTTCAGCTCCTGTTTTGATGTCATTAGGATGTAAAGATTTGGAGGATCGAGGTATACAAACTTCAGCCTTTCCAAAACCCTAAGCTTTTTAAAAGATATGCTGTGATCTTTCCTCACCCCATTGTGGGTACTGAGGGCTCAGCAGAACATACACACCCATGATTTTGCTGTCCATGGTGGCTCAGAGAGATCTTTGCAATCAGCAAGGATAGGTGATTGCTGACAACACCCCACCAAAGTCCTCATTCCAACAAAAAAGGTGAGTTGGCAGCCAGAGCTGTGCAAAACAGGGGCTTGCTGTCCAGTGCTCCAGCTAGTTATCCAGACAGAGAGGAAGGCCACTGCCCATTATGAACTTATTGAAATTTGCATTTTGACTTCTATCAGTGGTCAATGAGAGACATTCTTGGAGCATACAGGCTCATGCATAACTTTCTATTTTTGAAGGAAGAATACCTCAGTAGAGAGGAAGAAATTTTTGTGGAGCCTCTTTCTACCTGAGCCACTGGTTGCATTTCGACCCAGAAATGAAGCAGCTTTTCCAACATTCTTCATCTGGTTTGAAAAATAGCCAGAGTTCCTTATTCTGTTGTATATTCCTGCCAAATATAGGCCACATACAGATACAGATGTATTCACTATCTGAAATTTTATTCATTCACAAGACCTAACATTTCCCCGAGTATTAAAGCTACATGCCACAATACATTACCTCTTTCAAGAATATTTAACAGATAATTTTAAGTTACTTCAAACAGACAGAAAACCCAAAACATGTTTTTGAATTAGGCGGTATGTAATTCAATCAAGTACTGCCATTTCACATAATAATGTGACTGTGAGTCCCCATCTACATTGCTTTTTGTGCAAGTTTTTTCTTCTAATAAATTCTCTAAAATTTTTTCATCTCCCCCTCATTAAACACTTCTGCCCCTCTGCCATATAGAAATCTGTTGGGTTTCTCTCAGCCAGGACTTATCGGGATCCTGCTACTGGTTCACCCTGGGGGGAGCCAAGGCGCTGGGGAAGGCGGCAAGGAACCTCCAGTGTCAGTTTTTCCAGTCCCGAAAACTAGCTAAAAGCTGTGCTGTGAGTTCCCAATGGAAGCAAAGTAAAAGAGCCAGAAATCTGTCCTTTATTCTAGCTTTATTTTGGGGGCCAGTCTTGCAGGGGTCTGGCTCCCAAGGAGCTTAGAGGAAAAGGCGGAGTCGCAGCCCTGCAGTCCCCCTTTAAGAGGAATTTGGGCGGAAACAGGAACGGGAGGGGAATACAACAAAACAACTAACCAAGGTTCGTCGCGAAGAAATAGACACTCACAAGCACCAATGGTAACACGAGGCCAGTTTTGCGGGCTTTGGCTGCTCTGTGACGTCACAGCCACATGGCCCGGAGCTACTGCGTGGCCCTGGGGCGATTATGCGCCCGTGCGGCCCGCAAAACTGCAGGCGGCTGCTTCCGGGTTGGTTCCCGCATGCGCACAACTGTCTTCTGTGTGGCAGCCCGCCCCGGGCCGGCCGCACTGCAGCACAGCCGGCTGCTGGGCCAGAGCCACCTCCTGGAGCGTCCCCGAGTCCCACGTGGCCAGCACCAGGGCGGGGTGTTCTCCCGAGCCGGCACCGAGCCGGCACCACCGACTCGAGAGTCGGCCCCACCTCTCCCCTGCGGCCGGCACCACGGGAAATGCGATGCAACAATTCCGGATTTTTTCTTTTTTAAAGCTGAGTTGTAACCCTAGGTAACTTAATGTGTAAATAACAGAATAAATAACAAATAACTTAACATTTTGAAAATTATCCATCCCCACAACCCAACACCACCCTGAATGTCCCATGCCAGTTCTGAGTTCCTCCATCATATGGCTAATTCAGTTCTGGGTCTCCAGATGGAGTCGTGGATCAACGTTGTGTGATTTTTTAAGCTCCTTTCGAGACCGTGAGGTGATCCATGGTGCCTTTTCAGTATGGCTTTCCCAGGATGTCAGGAAAGGGAAGAATCAACGTTGTATGATTTTTTAAGCTCCTTTCGAGACCGTGAGGTGATCCATGGTGCCTTTTCGGTATGGCTTTCCCAGGATGTCAGGAAATGGAGGAATCTCTGGAGGCTAGTTGTGATTTCTGTGGTGTTGGGCATCAGGATGAGGATCTATAAAATAAAGTACCAAACATCAGTACAAAACATCAGGGCAAAACAGCATAACTTAACTCAGATAACTTAACTTTAGGAGGTAACATCAAGGTCCAGTGCAAAAGGCTCTGTTAGGAATGAAAAATCAACACTTTCCTTGCGGCGTCTCCTCCAAGACGCAGTTTTGACTTCCTTGATTTTGGTGGAAGTCACATATGGTTTCACCCATTTACCAGGGATCCATTTCAGTCCACTGGGAGTGCATACACTGGCATACCCACGGCCGCAAGTGATGAGATGATACGGTCCTTGAATTTTCTGAGTCTCTGAGTCCTTGATCAAAACCTGTGGGTTTTCCTTTAGCTTTTGCCTCCTGTTGTTCTGGAAGTGTCGGTAGATCAGAGGGTCAGCGTCCTCAAATATGCCGTTCAGAAAGTTGATGGTAAACAGTGCTTTGCTAAGTCTGTAAACGGGTGAGTTTGTTTTGGTAGTCCCAGATTGTTGTAGTAGCATTTGTTTGAGGGTCTGGTATGCACACTCAACTATGCCCTGACTGGTTGGGGAGTGGGGAATACCAGTGACATGACTGAAACCCCACTGCTGATGGAAGTTGTTAAATTCTTGGGAGGTATAAGTGGACCCATTCTCAGTTTTTATTTCTTCAGGAATACCTAGTATAGCAAAGGCTCGGACAAGGTGCTTTTCGACATCCTTAGCCTTTTCACCAGCATGCGCAGAGGCAAACATAGCACCAGAAAACGTATCAACGGAAACGTGCACGTATTTCAACCTCCCAAATTCAGGGAAATGCATGAGGTCCATTTGCCACACTTTGCCACTGTTAATTCCTCTCGGAGTGACCCCAATGCCCAGTGAGGGAAGTTGTAGCTTTTGACAATTTGGGAATGTTGCCACAATTGCTCTTGCCTGTGTCTGCATTAGATGAAACGTGGATAAGGGCAGGAACATTTTGATGGTACATGTCATGGCTTAATTTTGCATGTTCAAACACTTGGGGAAGCTTTGGTAGGTCCGCTGCTAAAATCAATTCTGTTGGCATT
>WEIT01008126.1:28132-42101 GCA_013389985.1 Dryoscopus gambensis | reverse complement strand
GCCAGCGGGCGGCCCCAGCGCTCGCCTCCCCGGCCCGTGGCGCCGTGGGGATGCGGTGACTCCTGATGGATCCCACCGGATCCCACCGCCCTCAGCCCGAGCCCCGCGGCTGAGGGGGCGGCAGCGAGGCGGAGACCCTGTGGGGACTGTGCTCCGTGTGTGAGTAGCTGGGCGAGGGTCTGTGCCGCACACGGGCCGTGACAGCTGGCACTGAACAGTGAGGGCTTCGTTCCAAATAATGTGATTTTTAAACACTTGTCACTTTTGTGTTGACAAGGAAATGGTCATTCCGAGCTGGGAGACGCTCACTCCCTCTGAACTCGGGTAACTGTACAAGCAAGCTGACACACTCACAGAATCAATTAGGTTGGAAAAGACTCCCGGGATCATCGAGTCCAACCTATGACCGAACACCCCCATGTCAATTGGACCATGTCACTAAGTTTAAGGAAAGACATCCAGTCTTTCCTTAAAGACTTCCAGGGGTGGTGACTCCACCACCTCCCCGCGCAGCCCCTACTCACCTTTTCTCTGAAGAAGTTCTTCCCAATGTTCAACCTAAACCCGCCGTGGTTCATCTTAAGACTGTGTCCTCTCATCCTATAGGTGTTTGCCTGGGAGAAAAGGCCGACCCCCACAGATTTACCTGGGTTTGCGGGATGCATGAAATGATTGTTGAAATCAAACTTTGCTTAGATTTACAAAAGGGAAATTCTGCTCCTCCACAAGCAGCTACCTGAGCAGGAAATCTGGGCTCCGAATCCAGTCTCTTACCAGTGGTGGGGCTGGGAAGCTGCCACCAAACCCAGCAGGCCTGGAGCAGGGCAGGCTGTCACTGGAAAGGCATTTCCACAAAATAAAGTAACCATATATAAACCGTATAAACAAATCTAAAACTTCGGAAATGTGTGCAAATGTGTGCAGTATGTAGTCATATGATGATAGGAAACTAGTATGGGAAATAAACAGGGAGCATTCATCAAGCCTTGGGTGCATGATGAAGTACATACCGTGCTGGACAGGTTCTCTCAGATCCAGCAGAACTCTTTTCGTTAGGACTGGCCAGAAAAATGAACCGAAGAAGTGTTTACCCCCTCCCCTTTTTTTTTTTAACTGAATGAGTAAATAATAATAATTAATTATCTGGGTTTTGAACGCATAAAAAGTGCAATTTTCATTTCACTAACCTTTCATTTCCCTGTCATCCAAAAAACCCCCTAATCTGGAAGTTCTGCAAATCATTGAATTTGATTATTCATTGTTAGAAATGAGATGCTTGACTCAGCCAATATATCAAGCAGCAATTCAATTTATTATATCATTAATTAATATGGTAACGTATGAGCAAAGATAGCGCTGGGTACAGTGGTGGGTTTCCCCTCCAACTACACACTGATTACTAGGCTTGCTGGTATTTATTGATCATATTCATGCATATTCATAAGCTTTCCTCAGCAGTTTCTATTTCTAATTTTTAACGTCACGATTCTATACTTCATGGTCATAAATCTATGATGGTGATGTTCGGTTCCTCTCCAATTTCTATACCTTATTTTAATCTATTTCAAGTTTCTATTTTCCAGGATACACATCCAGGATGTGTATCCAGATGGTGGGGTCCAGCTTCCATCTTCTGGGGTCATCAATCTGTGGTGGTGATGTTTTGCTCCTTTCCAATTTCTATACTCTATTGTGATCTATTTCAAGTTTCTATATCCCAGGATGTGGGGCTCCCAAGATGTGTATCCAGGTGGTAGGGCTCAGCTTCTATCAATCTGCAATGCTGACATCCAGTTTTCTTTCTCCAGGATCATAAATTCTTAGTTCCACAGTTTGTTAGGAAGCTTGGGATAGGTTCATTCCCTTCATTGTTGTTTAAGTCCTTTCATTCTAAAGCTATGCTTCAAAAATACTTAATACAAAGCAACATTCTAAAATTATGACTACTACAAAACAGCTTAAGACTTATAATAGTTGTTTGTAAGCAAAAGATTCAAAAGGCAACATTCTAAAGTTATAATTCAAGGATTACAAAGTAGTTTAAGACTTATAATAGTTGTTTGCAAGCAAAATATTTGTTCAAAAGCCTTCTTCCATGCTTTCTCCGGTTGTTTATTAGAACTTATCTTTATAATTGTTTCATGGCCGTGTTCCACACATTTCACAATTACAACTACACAGGCCGCCTTTATTTACCTGACATGACCTGCAAATCTGTATTTCACATTCATTTAATAATATGTGAAAAAATAATTTTGCAGGGGAAAAAAGAGAAGGGAAACATCTGAAAAAAACCCAGAAAGCTGACACATTGCAAAGTTTTATTTTGAAATATTATCTGAAAAACCGATGAACTTAAAGCATTATGCAAACATACTGTACATATAAAATGTGAGTTCTAAGTATTCTTATGATCTGCTCTGTTACTATATATTCAATGTATCTATCCCATTTCTATCCAACCAATGTCTTTGCTATCTGCCAACATATAATCCATACTTCTTTTCTATTCAAGTCTGTCTGTTGAGTTGTTCACTTTCTCAGTATTCTTTTTAGATAATAAAAACACTATTTTAAAGTGCTCAGGTTTATTCTCACAGGGGGAGAGAGAGGGAAAATGTACCAACTATACAGATGGGCAGTTACTTGGTTATGTTTTTCCAGAAAAACCCCAACAAAACCAAACTAAAACAACGACAACAACAAAAATCCAAACAAACCAACCCCCCCAATTCTGGTTGTAGTAGGGATTCTTTTACACCATAAATTAAAAATTCTCATTGATGCATTATTTTTTGCTCATGCCTCATTCAATGTGAACAAACCTCATTTGTTAAAATATTCCTGTTAGGGCTTTAGTTTGTCTTTATTTCATATGCATTTTATACTTTAAGGAGCAACTTATACACTTTTAAACATCTTCTCTAGCTAGAATATTTTTGTAGTTTTTTGCATTGTTTCTCAATAATGATTCCTAAAAGTCTTATGAAATACATCTTTTCTGCAGTCATTGAGGACCACAGGTAGTCTTCTTCCTCTGTTTATTTGTTCATGAACAAGTGGGGCTTTTCTTCCAACCAAAACATATTTACTTCAGGATGTCTCATTCTGCTGTGTAACTATGTTAAGTTTGAGAGCTTATGTGGCAAGTCTGCAAAGTTCATTTATGACCATGAGTGCAGTTCCTCAAAACTTACCCAAATTACTGCTTTTACCGTAAGCAGCGTAGATGCAGAAAGCATAGGGTTCTGCCAGAGCTCCTGGGGTGTTGACTCAGCTTCTCAGTTAGGGTGGCTGCAATACTTAAGCAGGAAAATTTAATTCTGAATTTTTTTCTTCAAAATTGAAAAATGAATTCAACTCTCCACAACAAGGTAGTCTCTCTGGAGAATTTCAGGGATCTTTAACTAAATCATCTTCTTTCTCTAAAAGAGCAGCAGGAACTAAGATGCTATCAAAACAACCATACTTCTGTTTATAGGTATCTCAAAAAATTACAACCCTTAGATATAGTAATTCTGTACTGCAGCCTTTGGGGGGCTCTTTCAGATCTGCTGCCTGCTGCTGGAAGTCCCTGGGCATTCCTCACTTGCCATGAACACCTGACACTGGCCTTCAGTAATGCCTGAAAACTTCATGTGTGGATTTCAACTGTGTTATTTTTAGGACTGTACAAATACATGCTGATACTGTTGCAGGTTGAGTATTTTAATTAAGATAATCCCCTTGTGTATATTAAATATTTATGTGGATGTGAGCAAGACATCTGCTTTTGCTTCTTTGCTTCTTTGGAGACATTGCTTAGATGTTCAGTAATTGAGATCCCCTTCAATCAGTCAGAAGCTTTTGGCTGAAGTACCATGAGTTAGGAAGTGGTTTGCATGTATGTGGTCTTGCTTCTAACAGGTTCCTCCTTGTTTTTCACAAGCTAATTGAATTTGGCATCATGACATATACCTAAGTAATTCACACCAAAACCACTATATATAAAAGGCCTGATATAAGGCTAATTAGGGATTGCTAAGTACCCTATAAAACCAACTCCAGACATGAACTATTATTAGCTAGAAGCAGCTTTGTAGATTGTGTACCTACTTTTTTTCTTGTCTGCTGATCAACTTAGTGTGCTGGACGTAAACCAGAAGTCTGCTAGCTGTTCTGATCAGTCAAACCTCAGCTTTTGGTTTGCGAACAGCTTCCTGTTGGCTTTCTGCTTGCTCTGCTGGAAGCATCAGCGGTCATCAGTGGGAAGGGAAGACTTAGAGCAGCCACAGAGAGATGATCCAGAGAAGAGAATAATGTTTCCTTTGAGAGGCAGAGGAGATGTGATGCTGTTGTGCATGTGGGATAATGTCTATGAATATTAAGAGTAAAATGCCTCTGGAAAAATTTCACATTTCTTTTTTCTACAGATGTAACCTTGTCTTAACTGGATTAGTTCTTTTCATAAGAGACTGTGGTGTTTTGTATGGTCACTAATTATTGATGCTGTCATTACTGTGGCTTTTGGCTGCTCTATTTCCTCTATGAGTCAGTCTAATAACATTCAGGAATTAAAGGGTTCATCCCACCTAATTCCATTCACTCATAGAGAACCAGTCTATTTTAAACTAATCATCATCCTCCCTCTGTAGAATTGGAGCAAGTAAGGTAGTAATTTACTTGTAAGTAAGAATAAGGTGAATGACTTACCATGAAGAATGGTGACTTTCTGTTCGATTTAGAAAATAAATTTAAATTGGACAGATGTCATTTACACAGGTATAATTTAGATGAGGTAATTCTTTTAATGCTTCCTGACTTTGTCGGGCAGGCTCAGCATAGATGGAAGGAGAACTTTGTTCCGCAGGTCAAACCTGGCTTGCACACATGAGTTTGCTGATAAACTGAGTTCACAGGAGATGTCCTTTCTCCTGTTTACAGCATTACAGCCATGCGTAACTTCTGGAGTTGGACCTACCATCCTCAGGCAAAGGCACAATTACTGGGACTGGGAGGCACAAGGACTGGGAGCCTGTAAGAAGATAAAGTGACTACTGTAGTATAAAGTCAGCTGTAACAGGGAGCTGATATTTAAATATTCTCAGTCAGAGGAGTAGTAAGGCATTCTCATGTAATATTTTCCCTTTTGAGTTTTTGTGTGTTTATAAAAGTGTAATTAATTTTTCACAAGTATATATAGGAAGGAATATAGGCACCAGAGCTGGAAGAAAAATTATCACTTACCTTTAATCTTTAGGTTTCATAAGGAAAATCATCATGTGTTCATAAGCAACATACTGTTTGTTATATAATAAATAGAATATTCCCTACATTAACTTACAAGTTAAGTGTTGAATAATGAATTAGTAGGATCTGCCATACCCCAAACCATATCACTTCTTAATTTAAATGGTGTAGCATTGCCAGGTTGCTCTGGTCATATTGTAATACCAGAAATAAAGCTACATTTCCAATGGATTCCTGGACAGGGTAGTATTTTCAGTATATATTTTTTGCCTGGGCAGCTTTTGGGTACCTGCCAAATGATGGCATCAGACTTTCTAATTAATGGGTTTTCAGCCTCATAATGCTAATTGATTTTTCCCTAAGAATCAAGTTTCCATGTGGCATATATATGCCTGGTAGCCACCTATTGAAAATATTTGATTGCATTAATGAAGACGGAGTACAAAGTGGAAGTCTTTTTCTCAGTGTGTTGCATCCTGTGAGGATGCCAGTGGGCCAGCAAAACCCAGAACCAAGAGGGTTCGCTGGTGGGATGGCCCACAGGCCAAAACATCCCACCAAGATAGGGAGAGTTCCCAGGTGACCTTGCCATAATTATTATAAGGTATGGATTTCCTGTGTTTGAGATTGGTTCACTGTTCTCCACTCCTTTATTCCATGTTTGTATCATCTCTAGAAATTTCTTTTTGATTATACCCCTCATTGGCTCTTGCCCCTAAGTCCCTCCTTTTCTGTACCCCCGTTGGCCCCCTTACCTTTACTCAGTCCCCTGGCCCTCAACCTACTGGCTCTGGTGCTCTGCCCGCCCCTTCTTCCCCATATGTAAACCCGTACCCTGCCCTCCATCTTGCTCTTCATCCCTGGTCCCTCCTCAATAAGCGTTGTTGCAGAAACCCATACAAAGAACCCTTCCCATCTCCTTTGCCGCCTGCTGTCACCTATTCTTCGTGTTTGTGTGCGTGTGCCTCGCTCCATCGGGAGTGTGTGCGGCTGCGCCTCTGTCTGGCTCTCTGTGCCGAAGCGGCTTCTCCTGGCTGGGGACCCTTCTGGAAGGCTGCGGCACTCACCACCCCCCATGCCGCCACATCAGTGGACTTGTTCAATCAAGCAGTGTAGTCTGAGTACTGCCACAGCCAAATGAAGAAACAAATATGCCTCAAACCTGTAAGATCCTGGAAATTCTATCACAAATTACTGCTTTTACAGTTTTCTAGATTTGTAACAGTTATAAAAATGGTTTCTCAATTGTCTGTACTAAAATCAGACTGATATTAAGTGAAGTAATTATGAAATCACATGTACAAAGGCCATATTTAGCTTTATCACTAAGAGATAAATACATCTGCTGTTCTATGACATGAGGCTTAATAGTGTTTTCATTTCAGGCTCCTGCGGGTCTGAAACAAGATGGATTGGATGAAGACAGGGAAGAGAAATGGGCAGATAGCAAATTTTTAAGTCATCTGTCCTCTTTCATTAAGATCAGTCAAGGGGCTGCACCTTTCTTTATCGTGGGATGTGTCATTGCTGTGCAGCTACACAGTCCTGAGAAAGGGGCTGGGACCCAGCTCAGCTCACTAACACAAATTATTTTTCTTTCAGCTCCTTACATTCTTATCCTCAGAGCTTTGTATCCACCAAAGTAATGGGTTAAGATGTTTGATTTAGATGAGTTTTTTGGTATGCAAGTATAAGGTTTTTCTATTCCCCCCCTTTTCCCCCCACACCTCTTTTCTTGACTCCTGGATGAGGGAAAATGGCAGTCATTGTTAGTTCGTTCTCAAATTGAGTTATTCTTTTTTCATGAACACTTTGTTTCCTATCATTTCTCTTTCTGGTTCTCCCTTGTGCTCCCAGTTGTGCCTTCTCAAAATTCAGAATTCTTTATATTTACAGGGCAGCCTTTGCAAGCCTACACAGCCTCAGTCCAAGCTTCACTCTGTGCAGCATTACAAGCCTTTCCTTCTGCCTGCCAGCAATACAGATGCCATGTGATGACCATGTTCTCTTTTAGCATCTCTGCACTAAATCCCCGCTACTTGAAATCAATGCTTTTAGAAACATAAATTTATTTTGGGTAGGAAAATTATTTTTTCTTACGAAGATGACACTGCCAAGGGAGTCTCTGTGGCGCAATCGGTAAGCGCGTTCGGCTGTTAACCGAAAGGTTGGTGGTTCGAGCCCACCCAGGGACGTGTTTTTCCCTTTCCTCTGCCATGGCAGGGGGTTAGAACCAGATGACCTTAAGGTCCCTTCCAAACCTAGCCATTCTTGACATTTTATAAACTTGGAATTCTCTTTTTAGCCTCAGGTTCACCCTAGTTTGCTGAAGTACCAGCAATGGATTAACAGACTAAGATATTTCCACACATCTTTATTTAAAAATGAAATTGCATAGAAATAGTTTCATCATAGCAGGATATTGCAACGTTCCCTATTCTGTCATATTTGTTTGTCTATTTCTCTGTTTTGTTTCTCTGTTGTGTTTCTTGTGAGCTCTAGAGGATCTGTGTTATTTTATGATGTTGAAATGTAAACATATATTTACAAAATATCAAAATATCTACTGTGCGCCTCAGGCTTAGCAAAGATTTGTCATTTAGGAATTAACAGGTAACAGAATAATTGTGCCATTTCCGGAAATTTTGTATAAGAGCCTGGTGAGTTGGAATCTACAGGAAAGCTATTTTTTTCACTTCTAGCTTTAAATCTCCTGAGCATAGCACACTTTAATAATTGCTCAGATGACAGGCAGGTAGATCTAATTCTTTGATGTGTTGTTTTTTCTTATGCTTTAAAAACACTTGAACTGAAAGGTTTAACTAACAGTGTATGATTTTCTCTAAAGCCTAAAACCAGAACAAATCCATATGCAGTGAAACCACTAGAGCCCATTATCCTTCAGCAGCTTTCTTGTGGACTCTTTTTCAGGAACTGTAGTGATAGGACAAGGAGTAATGGTATAAATTGAAAGAGGGAGAATTTAGGTTAGATACTAGGAAGAAATTTTTTACTGTGAGAGTAGTTAGACACGTTGCTCAGAAAGATTGTGGTTACCCCAACTCCACCCATGTTCAAAGCCAGGTTGGATAAGGCCTTGAGCAATCTGGTCTAGTGGGAGGGGCCCCTGCCAGGGGCAGTCAGGGCTAGATGAACTTTAGGGTCCATTCCTATCCTTTAAAATTCAATCATTCTATGATTCTATTTTATGAGCGTGCCCTTCTCTCACAGGCCTCTCTCTCCACAGACCTGCTTTTATGGTACATGCAAAGCAATTTGGAAATGGAATACAAATCCCAGTTGGTTTTCAACACACTAAATCCAGATTGTATCAGATAATGAGTTTAAAATTGATATTTTTTTTAGAAGTCATGCTGTCCTAAATTTCAGAGCTTCAGGTTGTAAAAGGCTATGAGTTTAACCAAAAAATCTATTAAACTTCATAATCATACTAAGAAACAGATGATGGATTCAGTAGAAATCAATGCAAGTAGTCTTCATATTGTGTCTAGGCAGTGCATTGTCATGTGGGTGGCAAAGAGGTAAAGGAGTTGTTCAGACAAAGCCCACAGAAAACAGCTACTGAGTTGTTGCATATGAAATTTCCACAGTGTTTAGGTAGAGTTAATGGAGAGAATGGATTTTTAGACTCATCTTCTGCAGCCGAAAATAAGTAGAATGTAAGAACATTGCTATGGACCTAGAAGGAAGGTGTGAGACAAACTCAGTTAATCCAAAGGTCAGACCACCAACTTTTCTTGCACAGGGAAGGAATTCTTAACCTTAACTCTTAATCCCTCCAGAAAACTGGGGACTACAAACTGAAACAATAGTTTCAAAAGTTACAGGAACTATATGAAATAAAGTATTTGAAACTGTACTCCAGAATCACATATGGAACTGAACCTCTTGTATCTATCGGTTGTATCTATCTTGTATCTCTTCTATCTATATGCAAATTAAAGTAGATGAGAGAAATGAAGTAAAACTGTAATTCTACTCTTTGTGTATTGTGAGGCAGGTGCTCTTCATGGGTGTGGTTTGCCCTCTTTGCTCTTCCTGAGAAGAATAAACAGAAGTCCTTTGGATGTCATTGCAGACTCTGGGGAACCAATAATTTTGGCTATGGGCGAGTTCTGTAGGAATTGAAATTTTAGATGACTGTGGTAAAGCAAATGTAGTATAGGGGCAGGTACAGACAGCCATGATAGCAATGGATGTTCTTTCAAGCTGAGGAATTAGAGTTAGTCTTACTCCCTGTTAAATGCTGAAAGATAAAAATAAATGAGAAGGTAGCTCGTTATTAACTAGAAACAGTAATGAAAAGCATTTTTCCCAAATTAAGTCAGGCTATGTTTGGGTAACTCCTCTTGGCACACATTCTAGGCACTGTTGTAGAGAATATAGTGGGATATTTTGGGAGCAGAGTCTTACCCCTCGAGATGTTAAATACGTTAACCAAAAAGTAGTGGTAAATCCCTTTGGATAAAATTGCTCAGAAAAGCTTACAGCCATTATGGAGAAGGATTTCATGAAGAAAAAACCCTGTCCTTTATACCACTACCTAGAGAAGATAATTTCAGATTCATAGAACTGACAACTAAAAGACTAAATTTATTATTGTCTTTTTTTCTGCCCTGAGTGAGCCTGCAGTTTGCTGCCAAGAGCTTTCCTGTTTGGATGAGTGTTGTTCTCATATGTTAGTGCACCTTTAGTGTGAGTTCTGATGCTGATTTTTTCAAGAAATAGCCTTTAGGATATTCTCAGCACAAAAGATTTTGACAGTAACAGCCCTGAGATTAGCTCAGTTGCTTAGAGCATAGTGCTAATAACACCATGGTTGTGCGTTCGATATCTCTGTGGGCCATATACTTAAGAGTTGAACTAGATGATCCTTGTGGATCCCTTCCAACGCAGAATATTTTGTGAGTCTGTGAATGACAGTGAATTCAGGAATAAAAGCCCTAGAAAAAGTGTTCAGGGGCCGGTAATTAGTGTGTGAGTCAGTAGGTGGTGCACAACACCTATGGAAATGCTGGAGAACTGCTTTGCTATTTCACTGTGTCTTCAGAATTGGCAGTTGGGAAAAGTTTCATTTCACCTGGAAGTCCAGTTTCTGTAGCTTGAACACGGTAAGATATTGATAATAATTATTGGAATTTATTATATATATTTCAAATGCTTGTGTTTAAAGTAATATTCAAATGTTGCATTTGGCTTTTTTGATAGATATATTTGCCTTAATGAGAACCATCATTTCCTGAGTAGCTGGAGTGTATACATAAGCATGGAATCCTGGTAGGAAATTTTGCTCATGTAATATTCAACCGCATGTTTTCCAGGAAAGGATAAAGTTATTCCAGCCTTAGAATATAGACATACAGTAATTTCTTTGTTTTTGCACTGTAGATTGCATTCGTTAAGTATCTGAGATTCATGGGGAAGCCCCACAGGAAATTAGTGGATTTCTAATGAGCTCAGAATGAGGCATGAGTAAAGCTAAATGAATTAGGGGTTACTTCTGTTTGCATGTCTAATAGCTTTAGTTAAGCTTGCTAGTATCTCATTGGAATTGGATCCATGATTTTAATACTGTAAAACACTGCATCAAATGGGTGGTAGGAAGGCAGATGCTGGGAGATCCTGTCTGAAACCACTACAAGAAAACTAATCAAAAGTCACATCAAAAGCTGCAACTTAAACCTGAGTGGTGGAAGTGTAGATATTACCTGGTAATGTTGTTTTGTCACTCACCTGTATTAAAGGATATTTGTCTGTAGCATAGTATTCATATTTTAGACTGAAAAACTCAGATCCTGAAGATAATTGGCAGTGGCTCGTGTTTCTCCCCACAGGGCTGTGCGGTTACAACTGCCCCTTCTAGAACCGCGCTACATGGTTTGAGTTTCTTTTTGCTTCATGTTGGTCACATTGATGGTGTTCTCCTTACCTCTAGTTTTACTTACTATGGCCATATTAATGCAAAAGCACATGCTGCAGAGAGCCCAATGTGCTGCCAGCTGAGCTGGCTGCAACAGGAAACAGTGTGCATGGATACAATAAGGAATATTTGCACTGGAGACATCAGAAGTCAGCTTAGGTACCATTTGAAGCACCTACTGACAGGAGCCTTTTAATCTCTGTTCATCTCCTGGGGGGGTGGCACAAGAGAAGCTGATAGAGAGAACATATTTATTGATCACACAAGTGATGGTCATCAGTCACACAAATTCCAGGGAGGGAAATGGTCTGAATGCTGCAGCACTTTGGTTTACACAGTTGTATCAGAACCAAGCACTACACTTGTCTCTCTACCCAGCTTTACAGAGCTTCTCCAGCAATTCTGTCCCGGTGCAGTACAGCCAGGGCTTGCTGCAAACTTTGCCTTTCACTTAGTTATTCCATCTGTCTTCCTTTCCATCCAAGATTCTTTCTTGTTACAAATGTAAGCTTTAATCTCTTGTTTTAGCTAATTTATGCTAATGCTCTAGATGTAGTGCTGCTGCTAATTAAATTCTCCAAAGATAATATAAGGAGGCAGACCACTCCCAAAAACAATTAAGATCACTTAACCAAAAGTTTATTCAACATCTTGTATTCCCAAAACTAGACAGTATGAAGGCTCCCTGCCCTGTCTGCCATTTATCTCTCTTATTTTCAGCTATGATCTTGGAAAGACAGTTTCTTCAATACTGTACATAACATAAGCAAAATACTTGATCATGCAGTAAGTTCTGATGAGCTCAAAATCTGCAAGGCAGACTGAGTATCTTTTCAGTGCTAATGAGGCTGGAATTTGTGAGGTAAACACTATGTATTTTTTCAGGTTTAATTTCCAAATGAGGCTGCTTTTGGGGCAAAGGTCTGAAAACACATAATTTGGATGTTATCAGTGAGCTGATAGAAAGAAAGTATTCTCTGCCTAGGATGACATACCATGGAATAGATCACAGAGAGCAAAGGAGAAATCAGAAGATGACAAAAAGAAACAATGTTTGCTATGTGTAGTTTCCTTTCTAAACTCAAGTGTCCCTTTCACTGTGGTTTGGGTTTTTTTTCTCCCCAGGCAACAAAGGTCCACCTCCCTATCCTAGCATTAACCTTTGCATACCTTCTAGCGGATTGCATATCCTGGGGGATGAAATTTTAACTTTTCAGTCCTTGTAGGAACTTCCTGTCTCGTAGTTAATCTATACAAGGAAAGAAAGTCTTTAACATTTTCAAATATTGAATTACTGTTTTTACAACAAATTTTACAACAACGAATTTATTTTGAAATAGTAAAACAATGCTTAAAATACTAATATTTTAAGAATAATCATGAGTCCAATGAGTATATACAGTTATTTTAAAAACATACCTACAGTATGTTTTACTCAGTGAAGAAAAAATGGGCTGTATTTCATTATGGAAAATTCCCATTTTACTAATTCAGCACACAGCTGCAGGCACATAGCAGCTGCACTTAAGATCATGTTTTGGTATTTGCCCTATTTTCCCTAATCAGTTCATTGCAAGCAAGAACAACAACAAAATTTTGAAACAGATTTTAGTGCTTATTCCCTCATGCACCACTGGCGCTGCCTTCAGACTCTCAGCTGCTAATCTTTGGAGTGGTGCTTTCTTCAGATTACAGGGACTTTATTCTGGATATTTTCTTCATGCCTTCCTTTGGGGGTTCCAGCTGATAAAACCCATCTCACCTCTTGCCTTACCTGCTTTTGCTGTTGTCTTCATGGTCCTCTCTGGGTTCTCCCAAGAACCTTCCCAGTCACAAAAACATGGCTCTTGGAATTGCAGTTCATTTAGGGTTTTCAGCAGTCTTCTAAAAGGTCTCAGAGAAGAGTCTTTGCTTCTCATGGTGGTTTGTGTGACATTAAATTATTAAGGTTAGCAACATCATATGGTTCTGTGTCTCATACACAACTGAACAAGCTGTTAGGGCCTAACAAACACTGAGCTTCCTGACAAAACAACTAAATTTGAGATTTTTGGAATAGACTTCTGCACATCCTTTCTAAAGTACACAGGGATAGTTCTGCTGATTACAGCACAGCATCACCCAGCACAGCTCTATCAACAGCCAGGAGCTTTCTGTCCTCAAGTGAAAGACAAGCTTCATTTTCCTTCCACCTTTAAGTGAGATGATGATCTTTCTTTCAGCCATTAATCCTACTTAGTATTTAGAAAAAAGGAAGGAATTATTTCTGCTTCTGAACGTCTCATACTATGAGGCACAGAGTTACTGAGTGAGTTTCTTGAGAACTTTTCAAACGTTAGTATTGAAATGAAGAGTCAAGTAGACAATCACACCCTTAAGACAGTTGCAGGCAATTTTACAAGGCTTTAACAAAAGGTTTTATAGCAATGTGCTAACAAAGTATTGTAAAATCTGGGTGTGAGTATCTCCAATTCATCTAAGCAAGTAACTTAACTCGTTAAATAGTTTCTTTTGGAANNNNTTAAATAGCTTCTTTTGAAACACTTGACATGCTTTATTTCATTTTTTTTCACAATTTATTTAAACATCTCACATATACAAAATACATTTTCTTTCTTGCTTTGAAATGATGGGGGGTTTTTTACCCATAGTAGAAGATGAAAATGAAATTTGAAAGCAGGAACACCTGATTTTGGAGGAAGAAGACAAGGAGGAAGAAAAATTATCCACATGCTTAAGCTGTGGGTGAGACAGGACATCCTAAGTTTTAAGACAGACTTCAAAGAAACAGAGAAGCAA
>WEIT01008126.1:1117-28102 GCA_013389985.1 Dryoscopus gambensis | reverse complement strand
CTAGCACCATCAAAGTTCAAGTACTGGAAAGATACTCTGTAATTATGCAATTAGCACCACTGTATTTTGAGTGGAAATCAAAGTACCTCAGATCATATGGAGAAGTTCCTACAAAAGATGTGGATCATTCTTGATTTAGTATTTTGAGGTAGTTTAAACCTTTGGAAGTCGTGGATTTAAACTTCCTCTGTGGAAGATATTCAAAGACCACAAGTGGTGCAAACTTTCATGACTTTTTATTTGGTTTTTTTTTTCTTTACAAAGGTTGACATTTCCCAAAACAAGGTGTTAAATCTTGAAAGACTTCCAAGTCCATTTGGGGCTGTATTAAATTTCATTGCACAATGCTCCAATCAATTCTTCTCCTTCTCTTTCGCCCAGAGTTTAAGCAAGTAGATGAACAGAAGAAATGGAAGGAGTCAGCTTTCATTATAAAAAGAAATGACAAGAGAATAATTTGGGAGAGGCTTTAAGTTAATTTTAGTTCATTCATTTAAAACAGACTGGGCCAATGTCCAAACCGAATTCTTGGTCAGCGCCGCCAATATCCAAAGGTGCAATGTCAAGGATGGGCAAGCGGGATGGCTTATTTGTTCTGTATTCAATGATTGTTTTGCCCCATTCATTGTTCTTTTTCTGTAAGAGAAGATTCATTGCAATTGTTATTGCACTGTTCACAGTACTGAGAATTGTTTCACTTGAACGGATAATTTCTGAAAGAATTTACTGATTTTGCTTCTATTGTTTGCAAATCAGATACCCACATCCCACTATTCAGATCTCCAATACAGAGAAAATATTTACTTGAATGTTCTGTAGTCCTATGTGTAATGCTGTATACAAGCTACCATATAATTCACACTGATGTTAGATCCTAAGAGAACTCTACCTGAGTGTTTCAGGACTTAAAGATCCTGCTACTCCTATAGCTTGTGCGCTCTTTTCTTATCAGTCTTCTGCTTATGTGGAATTTGGACCTGGACCCTCTGAAAACATTTTTTTTTGCCACACTGCACAGTACAAGGTAGGATTTGCTGGTAACCTCTTCCCTCCCACTTGTTAAGGATCTCACATGGTTGGGTTTTTAGGCTGTGTATCTTCACCAGGCAAAATTTTGCTGGTCTGACCGATAATCTAATTCTGAACTAAAGCACAACTCTGTCCCTAATTACGTGCATAGGCCTGGGCAGTCACCACACCCATGGTTTCTGCAGTACTTACAGAGCAGCCATCCTCGAGAACACTGAAAGTGAATCTGCTGTTGCCTTCAGCTCGTAGTTCAACATCATTGGATCCCTGCAGTACGACAGCCTTTTTAAGGTTGCCAGTTTCTGCATCCATGTAGGCAATGCTATTCTTGCAGTGGTAGGTGATGTTCTGAGAGGCATGGTTGGCCAGCAGACGCATGAAGGCGAGTTGGGTAGCCATATCCTTTGTGGTCACTCCTTCACTATTGTATTCAAACTGAAAAACAGAGAGGAACCCGGTCAGTTGTACTGCTGGGGAAAGGAGGATGTTTCTAATGGAAATGTGTGATAGCTGCTCTAGTCTCCTGGTTTCAGCTACGGTAGAGTTAATTTCTTCTCAGTTCCTGATACAGTGCTGTGTTTTGGATTTAGAATGAGAATGGTGTTGATAACATACTGATGTTCACTGATGTCTTGGTTTTTTGCTCAGTCATGTTTATCCTAAGTCAAGGACCTTTTTTTGTTGTTGTTGGGGGTTTTTTTGTTTGTTTTTTTTGTTGTTGTTGTTCAGTTGGTTTTGTGGTGGTGGTGGTGTTTTTGGGGTTTTTTTTTGTGTCTCATGCTCTGCCAGTGAGGAAGTGGACAAAAGAAACTGGGAGGGAGCATAGCTGGGAGAGGTGACCTGGGCTGACCAAAGGGATATTCCACACCATAAAACATCATGCCCAGTATATAAACTGGGGTGAAGTAACCCAAAAGGGCAGCCAGTCCAGGTTCAGAAAGGTGGAGGGGCTCTTGCACCAGTCAGCAGGTGGTGAGCAATTACACTGTGCATAACTTGCTGTTTCACTTTTTATTATCATTATTATTTACCATATTTGCTGAATTTTATTTTATTTTCAATTATTAAACTGTTCTTATCTCAATATATGATGATTCTCCTCCCCATTCCATTAGCGTAGACTGGGGGGAAGAGAGAGGGAATTGAGCAAGTGGCTGTGTGGTACGTCACTTCCATCTGTGCTTAAACCATGACAGCTAGGAACTTTTGAAAAAAAAGAATCAGAAGTCTTCAATCACTTTTCTATTGCCACTCCGGAACTAAAGAGCATAAAATAGAACTAGTAGGAGGTAGACTGACAACCAGACATGAGTGGATGTAGTTAAACTGTAGAGTTCCGTTCCGAGAAATGGTGTTAACCATTTATGTGGGTTCCGAGACAAGATCAGGTAAGTTCAAGGAAGACAATCTACTGTTTTCACAGCTACACACAAAAAATGCCTGTTTCAATAAAACCCTGGACACTTTTTCTGAGTCTAATAGAGTCATGTCTGTGGATAATACAAATCTTTACTTCACTCTTATATTACAGCATCTACTTTTAGCCCCTCTAAGAAACAGGACGCTAGACTCTTCTGACCCCATGTGATCAAATCTTACCTTGGACACTTCATCGCAATATCAACTCAATTTCATTTAAGAATGATGTAATTAAATCTCTTCAGCTGTACAAAAGTGGTTTATTTGCAGTCTTCTGGGACAGTGTCTAATACGCAAGTAGACATAGCTCTTGCTTTTCCTTATGCCAGCAATTCTGAATGTAATGGTGGCATGCACTCAGAATCTGTGATGTGTAATATAAATATCTTTCCAGGAATAGTATTGTATGTATTGTATGTAAAAAATATCAATTAAAAAGATTGATGTTTTTCTTATTTTTTCAGACATTTTCTGGACTGTCTTTATATGTACCATATTCCAGTCCAGGCTTCCCTTAGCAATAACCATTTTTCAGGCTGAATTCATCATTTGCAGACATCAAGAAAAGTTAGAACAATAATGAGAAGTACTTTAAACAAACTGATCTAAACCAGTACCAGAGCTCTATGGCCGTGAGGTAAAAGGTTGGCTTTTTCATATTTCTTCCCTAAGAATTTAATTTATCTGCTTGCTTGCTGAGAGTCAATGAATTGGGAACTCTTCAGACAGTGCTGTAGGAAACAATCACCCTGCCATACATCACTTACCTGGCTGCCACCACTGATAGTTTCACCAAACCATATGTGCTGCTTCTTGTCCTTGGGATTCTTGTTGATATACCAGTTCTTAACAGGGATATTGTCAGGGTTGGCATAGATGCAAGTCTCACCAGTGCCAAAATCACAGTATGCTCTAATGGCATCTGCAGTGCAGCCTTGGTTGGGATCAATCCAGTAGAAGCCTGGCATTGAGGGAAGAAAGGTGAACAATGGTTCACTCAGCCTAAACTTTGCATTCAGTTCATATTCACTTGTCTGATACAGGAACTCAGGCCATAAATATCACAGCTAGGTACAATATTAAGCTGATAAGTGGGATACATAGATATTTTGGATTGTTAATGTATAAGAAACTGTATTTGAAAGCAAGGGTTAAATATTTTTCTATTATTTTGGAAAATTATTGCAATAATGTGCAACAGTATCTATAAAGAGTTTTTCAGCATGTACTTTTATCTATTTTCAGTGGAGGCAGAAAGAACTTCTTCATTTGTCATTTAATATTTTTGCCATGTGGCCAAAGATACCATTCACTGAAGAAAGCTAATGACCTGGAAGTGCTCCCTGAGCCAGAAAGGACAAACATCTGTCACTAACATACCGCTGCTCCATTCTGGGTGGCTAAGTCTGAGGTCACGACAGGTGCGAGCTGGGTTCTTTTTGGAGCCTTCTGGGGTCAGCAGGGTCTCAATTTGGTTGTTCAGTGTTTTCAGAGTAGCATCAACTTCATAATCCTTGGGTCTGAGAGAAGGCTGATCAGCCCGGTAGTATTCTGCATCAAAGCCAACTTCATATCCACCACCATTGGGACCAGGGGGGCCAGGAGGACCAGGAGGACCAGGAGGACCCTGAAGTTTTTCAAAAGCAGAAGACAAGAAGCATTCTGTCAGATATATGATGCTTTTAATGAAATGCTTCCACACATGGGTAGTCCTGCTTAACTGCTGGCACCCTCAGCTCTGATTGGAGGCAGCACACATGGACTCGCCCTGTGGTGACTGCTATGGGTTGAAGCAGTGGAAGATGCACAGTGCAGGACTACCAAATCTCCTTTGTGTATTTGCTCTCTGGCCATAAGGAGCGAACAAAACCTCTTAGTTTAGGTCTATTAAAACATTTCCCTAATATTAAATATATTTTTTAAGAAAGAAAACCACATGCATTAATAAATTGCTAGGCTTCTGGAGTGACATAACTGCTAGGCTTACAGTGTAACATAAATGTGTTAAATCAACAAAAAAAAAAGGTTATACTCACGGCAGGACCTTGGCTACCGTGAGAGCCTCGCACACCAGCAGGGCCAATTGGTCCAGGGAGACCATTGCGACCATCTTTACCAGGAGGACCAGAAGGACCAGGTGGACCCTAAAAGGACATTTGAACAGTTTAATGACAGTAGAAATGCTACAAGTAGAGATTCATAGGAATGGGAGCATACATATATATTGCACAAACAGAATGGGAGATATTTGAATATATTCTGAAATTCACATACCCTTGGGCCAGCAGGGCCAGTGTTACCAGGAGGACCTTGATCACCATGTTGGCCCTATTGGGAAAGATACATAGTCATCAAAAAAGAGCAGTGGAACATGTTTGTGTTTGCTTCATTCAAGAGGGAATTATAGGCAACGTGTATCTGTGCTCAGAGAATGGGAATCTAGGGCTAATGACATTTATTAGTGGAGTTAGGGTTTAAAATGCTTGTTTTGGTAAGAGAGGAGAGAGGGTGTAAAGATGTGTTTAAGGGGATAACCTGTAAAATTCTTTATATTGTTTTTTCTGAGCTTCAGAGAAGGCCTTAAAATAAAAGTCAGAATTCCTCAAGGTGATACCCAGATTTAAAGGGAAGAAGATCCACAGCTTACTTTGGCTTTTCTGAGATAAAGGTTTTACAGTTTCTGGCCAAAATAAGAAATAATACTAAAACAAAGGCAGAGGATTTTTTAATTCTTTGTTAGCCAAAGGCAGTTGAGCTTGAAGGCAGCTAATAGTACTCACAGTTCTAATACCAATACCAGAATTTGCCATTTTGTACAAAAAAACATTGAAGGTTAAAGAGACTATTTATGAGTCTTCATTTGAAAGGTGCTGCACAGTGGAGTAAGTGGTATGAACATGCTGTATTGCGCATATGTAATTCCTTGCTAGGGTGACCTTATTTTGTTTTTTTTTCTCTTTATACTCAAACCTGTGAAAATCATTTACTTACAGCAAGACCAGGAAGACCCTGCAATCCATTGTGTCCCTTCAAGCCAGGCAGACCTCTAGGCCCCTTATCACCAGGTAGACCTTTCTCACCGCGTGGACCTTGTGGGCCCTAGGAAGGGATAAAAGTGTCAGAGGAATAAATTAGAAGGCTTCAAGAACATAGTATTGTCAAGGCAAGAATTAAGCATAAGTATTCTACATTAAGCCATATCCCAGTGTATATAATGGACATCCCCTTAACACATCCAGGAAGAGTGCCAATCCCAAAAGCTTCAGGACCGATCCCACAGAAGAGAATGCTAATTGAGATTCTAAGTCCCTAAATATTTTCAGGTCCTTAAGCATTTTTGGGCCCCTTGGTCACTTGATCAGTTCCACAAGTCCTTATCCATAAAGCATGTTTTCTCTTCTTGCATCAATGTGGTAATGTATTTAAAAATCAGACTTACAGCAAGACCCCTTGGACCAAAAGCACCAGCAGGACCGACAACACCAGCAGGGCCCTGAAACAAGAATAGAAAACACATGTCACTGCTGTATATTGTTCTAATGAAGGTTCTGTGCTCAACAAACCTCTGGAAAAAGTGAAGTAATTATCTATACATTGTAGAGGTGTGATGTATTTTGTATATATGTATATATGATAGACAAGTCTTAGTCCTCTTAGACTTTAATCCAAAAAGTTAAGGTATATCATTATATCATCAACTTACAGGTTCACCACGGTTTCCAGGCTTTCCAGAAGGACCAACTTGGCCATGAGGACCAGGAGCACCCAGAGCACCACTGGGACCAGGATTACCAGGAGCACCACGCTCACCCTGGAAACAAAGGAATGCAGCAGGAGAGACATCGTGTGATTACTGACTTACACGTACTGGAATATTTCTTCCACGATAATGAAATAAAAGAAAAAGAAACAAGTTACCTTGAAACCAGGAGCACCATCTCGGCCTGGAGGACCATCATTTCCAGGATTGCCCTATTAAAATACCATGAAAAGAATTACTAAATTCAATCACCTTTCATCTCACACAGAACTGTGTCTCAGTCTAATTGCTTATAGTGAGAGTAAGAAGATATTGAGATAGGTTAGTATAAATCTTGAAGAGAAAAAGCTCTTCCTTAAACATGCCATTCTCAAATCCCTTAAATATAGTAATGTTCTCAGGAAACTAAAACGATCTTCAAATATTTTAGGTTTTAAAAGTTCAGTAAAGAAAAAAATTACTGGGCTTTGCAACATTTTTCTAAATGAAAAGGCTAAGACAATAGTGGTCTTCATCTAGCTTGCACTCTTTTAAAACTGATACTTTCTTTTTAGATTAAAAATGCCAGTGGAGGCAAAAGGACCTAAACAATAGCCAAAACTAAATTACTTTGTTGTGGTTCTTCACAAGGTTAAATGGTTTCCTTTGTGAATGTTAATTTCACTTCAACTCTTCTTAGGCTGTGTCTAAAAAAACCCCTTCTCCTTCAGAAAATTCCAGTGAAACAAAGTTCAGGATTTTTAAATTGATATTCTCTGTTCTTTTTGAAATTCTGCAAGTGTCTGCAAGATTTGTATTAACAATGCTTCAGGTTATCAAATAAGCTTCCCTGAAAAGGCTGCAATTTTTATACTTTCCTGAAAGATATGTATCTTCCCCATTCCATCTTTCTTGGCATTTAAGTAAAAAGTCAAAATATTCTGAGAGTGACTTCAGGATGTACTTCAGACGCAACTTGTGCTTTAAAAATTTGTCACCTAGTTGGGCATAGGAATCTATGTCTATAAAAATCCTGATATAATTTTCTCTGAAGATATTGTACGAGTTTGCTAGCAGAACAGCCTCCAGTTCCATTCACTTTTTCTGAGTATTTGTGTTTGGCTCAGAATAAAAGAAAAGCAGCCTGAAGAGGATAAAAGACAGCTTACATCACGTCCAGCTTCACCAGGAGCACCATTTGGACCAGGAGAACCCACAGGACCAGAGGGACCACGGGCACCAGGAGGACCAGAAACACCCAGGGGACCAGGTTCACCCTAATATAGGAACAGTGGTAACAAAATGTGACATTATAATACAACACAAACCAGTCTTACAGAACTTTTAGCCTTTATCTAAGAGAAACATTTCTCTGCAATCAGTTGGGGAAAGAAAAAAGAATTGGGACATAAGAAACATACCTATCTCTATCAAATATTATCTTCATTACAAATGTTACTATTAGAAACCTCTAACATTTCTGACCATTTCTGACATTCAGAAATATGCTCACTTGCAGATAATTCTGATTTCTCTGCAACAAGCCATAATTTTTTCCATTGCTCTAAGTCTGGTAGGTCCATATCCTCTGTTTCCAACAGCAATGGAAACAGCAGAATCTACATCTCCCTGATTTCCCATAAGAGGGGACCTCAAATGTGTGTGGGTTTTTTCTTTTTTTTTCTTTTTTTAACATGTTATCCATTTAAAGCAGTTAACTAATCATATACTCACTGTTGCTCCAGAGATGCCTGGAAGACCACGTTCTCCCCGGGAGCCAGGCAGACCAAGGATACCAGGAGCACCAAGAATACCCTGAGGACCTGGGGTACCAGGAGGACCCTATGACATGAGTAATATTTATATTAATATTAATTAGAGAATAATATTTATATTAACAGACAAAAAAAAACGTAACATACACATCTGACAATGATACTGAAAATTTCATTCTCAGTTGTAATTTCTACAGATCACAGAAGAAATTTCTATAATTTTTTCTTGAGTAACAATTGTGGTATTTCACACAAGTGCTTACTTCAATAAGACAGAAACGTGTGACTGTAAAGAAAGCCAGTAATTCTGGATGTGAAAGCTTAAAGGTACTCAAAATGAATTAATTTATTTGCATAATTCTAAGTCAGCCTGGGGGCAGACAACTTTAACCTTGTGATCCCCACAAATCAGAGTTTCTGAGGCAGCTATGAATTGAGATCATTTGAAATTGACATTCACATGTTCCTTCTTTTTCCATTCATGAGGATCAATTTCAGAGCAGAAGATGTGCTTCCTTTTCTCAGACTAAATATCAACTTCTTCTGTAGTCAGAGAAAGACACAACTCACCACAAGAGAACAAACAAAAATAAAACCCTGACCCAGGGATCAGGTTCACTTTTTATGGCATATTTATCAAACATGCCTATAAACAATTTCTTGTGTCTCAGTGGAACTTCTACCTAAAGGCTTTGCTAAATTTGTGGATAATGTAGAAAAGCCCTTCACAAACGCCAAGAGTATCTCAGGAGCCATAACATTTACATGAAGAGAAACATATTTAATGAGATGTGATACTCAGTAACTTACAGCAGCACCAGCCTCTCCAGATGGACCTTTCTCACCAGCAAAACCAGGTGGGCCAGCAATACCTTGTTCACCAGTGCGGCCGACTGGTCCAACATCACCACGCAGACCTCGAGGACCATCTTTGCCAGCTGGGCCAGGAGGACCAGGGGGACCAGTGATGCCCTAGGATTGAGTATGAATATGATACCATTACAATATAGACCTGGGGATAACACAGATAAATTCCATTTCAAGTCCATGTAGAAAAATAGTCCCTTGCAATAAACAGTTATCAATTTGTCACCTAGTTGGGCAGGTTATCAGGTGCTCCAAAGCAGCAACTTCTATTGCTTTGTTAGCAGTGGGTAGCTGGAAGCAGTAGAATTATTGAATTGATTTTTTTTTTTTTTTTATTCTGGACAGGTGAAAGTGTAAAATTTGGTGGGAAAATATAGAAAAAACCACAGTATCTTCCAATTCAAGAGGATTATTTGCTTTGGATATTGAGATTTAAAATTTATTTAAATCTAAGGCATCTTAGCAAAGAAGTGCCTTTTGGTAAACGTTGGAAACACCTTTGAAAAGAAAAGCTACAAATGTCAATCTGGAATGAGAATTTCTTGCTGAAAAATAAAAAAGATTCACATTCTAAAACACAATGAGTGTTTGCCCTGCTCAAGACAGGGGTTAGAACTGCAGGTATTTTAGAAAATGTGGACATATGATAACCTTAACATTCTTCTGCAGATTGGACATGACCTTATTGCACTCCATCATGAGAAATTGCATAGCCATTGATTTGAACAAAAGCAAAGAAACACAGACTTTTGGAAATGGTTGGGTACTTCAAGATATATAGGGATGCTTGATGGATTATAAAAAACCTCACAAATTAAATGCATGGGTCGTACTCTGGGAGTTTGAACAATTAGATTTTTTTCTTATCCAATCCTGTAAGGATCTGAGGTGATTCCAGTGCAATTACAATTCATATCGATGAAACAAAAGCTAGGATTATCCGTAAGCAAAGTAACTTCTAACTTTTCTCCCATTAGAACTTCTTCATTAGTTACTTACAGCAGGGCCAGGAGGACCAACTCTTCCAGCAGCACCAGGGAAACCAGTCATGCCCTAAAAACAAAATTGAAAATGAAGATAAGGTTTAAAGGAAACATTTACTTTGAATTGATTTTCAACAACTTCATGCAAAGCAACAACGTCAGTACTAAAAGCCTGAAGACTTACAGGAGGACCAGCATCACCACGAGGGCCAGCAGGACCAGCAGCACCAGCAGGACCCTAAGTAGGAAGGATTGGAAAAGAGAGATGGATCAAGCAAAGACAATTAATGCTCCCTATTTAGAGTAGGGGCTCAGTCTCATTATTGTGAAAGCTAAGGGTCATTTTTACACCAGCAGAAGGAGGACTGGGCCCAAACCCATGCTGCCTGTCCTGATATTAGGGTATTAAATTCTCACAGACATTTTAAATTGGTATCATAAGGCCTGAGAAAAGTTGCATAAGGCATTTATGATTCAAATTAATTTCCTAGCAAATGTTACTATGTATTCATAGCAAATGTGCATCTAAACAAATCTGGAAGTCAAAATGTGAAAGCAGGACAAAATCATCAAGTCCTCTGTTTGCACTTTGTGACTAATGCAGCCACATAGTTCAAGACCCTGGTATTGGTCTATTAAAATCATACAATAAGTAACTCAAGCCATATTATCCTGCAACACTTCGTGGTATTTGAAGTATGTGGGTGTGACTTTCTGCATCATTTCAACCAGTTCCCCAATAATGGGCTATGTGCATGTGAAGCAGAATACAGGTTTGGGCTATAAAGATGTCAGCACATGAAAAGCCTGTCTGCAAATGGGTGCATGGACAAATTTGCACACATGCATATGGATGACTGAGTCCGAAAATCAGACTGTGACAACACAGCCCATCTTTGAGAGAAAAGTGTCAATGTCCTCAGCTCAGAACTTACCCACAGTCACCCCCTGAATGGTCCAAGATAGAGTGATTTTGCTGAGAGCAAGTTGAAAATTAGTTATTATTTTCCCTTCATTTCAGTTCCAGACTCATGATCTGAGCCCACATAAATAGATTGATAAAATTTACATTATGTGTGAAAATCAGCACGGTAACTTTTCTCACAGCCTAGCTTGAAGTTTTGTTTCTTTCTTTCATTACCTTTTCAGAATTCAAGCCTTTCAGGATAATGTATTGCTTGCATGGCACAGTTAAGAACTATGCACTTCACAAAGACACAATTCACTTACTGGTGGTCCAGAAGCACCGATTGGGCCAATGGCACCTGTTGGCCCAGTTTCACCCTTAGGTCCCTTGGGCCCACGCTCGCCTTTAGCACCAGGCTGACCAGCTGCACCCTATGGGCAGAAAAACAGACAAAATGAGGAACTGAAAATCTGGCAAAGGAAATACAGAAAGGTTACGGCATCAGTATGAGGAAAGTACAAACAAAACTCACAGGGGGTCCAGCAAATCCACTGGGACCTACGGGACCAGGCTCACCACGTTCACCCTAGAGAGGGGACAAAGAAGAGAGGACTGGTTGGAATGGTCTTTAAAAGGGCAATTTTCTGAACATCATGTCTTTGACACAGGAATAATTGTAGAAATTGCTACTTACAGGGATACCACGGGCACCAGCAGGACCAGCAGGACCAGCAGGACCTCCTTCTCCCTAAAAGACAGCCAAAACCATTTTGACACTGGGAAATGGCCTTACTGTAGTCAGAACATGAATGATCTTGTGGTACAGATACATATAGTGAGTTTCCTTGGGTCTCCAGTGGAGAGGATGTTACTGAAAATGCTTCTGGTTCTGATCCACCCTGTATTAATAATTTCTAATGATTCTCAGACAGCATAAAGAATCATTCTGGGCTACTGTGTGGTTATTCATCGCTATATCAAAACCTCCTCTCACAGTATGAGGAAGATTGTGGAGTTTAACCTCAACTGGGAAAAATTCAGCCAAAGTCTGAATCAGAATCTTCTCCACATATAACCCACTGCCATGGAGATGTGCATCCTCTTCCCTGCCCTCTTAGAAAAAGGTTTGGGGTCCTGTGGCAAGGATTCACTATTCACTGAATAGTCCCAACAGCCCTTGCTTCCTGAATCCAAAAAACTTTAAAAAATTGTGCACACTAGAAAGATGGAATTGGTTCTTATGGAACTCATCTTTAATATTCATGTGTGAGTGAACTGTATCAACAAGAAGTTTTTTCATTCAAAGAGTAGACTTACCCGATCACCAGCACCACCAGCAGGGCCAGGAGCACCAATAGCACCAGGGAGACCCTATAGGTCAAGAGACAGGACATTGTTTCAAACAAAATGTAAATAGGACCAACTACTTTAAATAAGCTTTCTCTTTCCTCTTGGAGAAAGGTGTGTAACTAACATTCTTTTACATGTTCTCAATATAAAGGACACATGTTTTTATAAAACAAAATCGATTCTGTTATTTTACTTCCCAAAGTATGAATTCTAAGAAGGGCACCTGAAATCTCAAATTAAGGATAGTTTTGTATAAGTTTGCAGGCTGCCTTTAAAATTAGCTGTCTGGGCTGAGCCCATGAAATTAAAGACAAAACTGTCACACTGAACAGCTTTGCAATGTCTGTGCAGTACTCTGCTAATGTAATTTCTCTGCTTGGATGCATGAGAAGTGATCACTTTTCTCTCTCTCTCCCCCTGAATTCAATCATCCTTGGACAAGGGGCAACAAAATTACACTGATTTGTATCCAAAAAGAGCAGATATAAGCAGTAATGCAATACAATGGGAAATGCAAGTTCTGAACATCCTTCTGAGTTCTTTAAGTTTTGAGGTGTAGTAAGGCAAAATCAAGTAGAACTATAAGATACTTACACGAGCACCGTCTCTTCCTGTTGCACCGGTATCACCTCTCAGACCTGGGGCACCCTGGAACACACAGTGGGAAAAATCGTATTGGTAATGAACACAATAGTTTGTATGAAAGAAGTCTTCAGCTGTTTGCTGAGAATCTGCACATTACTTAGACATGATACAAAAAGCTTATCATGCTAGGTTTTCTGGAGAATTGAACTTTGATTATTATTTCATTCCTATTGCTGAGTAGGTACTGACTTGCAAAGTGAATGTTTGCAAAGAGGACTGACATGCTTTTCAGAATAAATTGGCTTCTTTCATGGGAAATGTACTTGGTTTCTCCCAGGTCCCAAGAATTTTGAATGAAATTAGAAACTGAAAACCGTGTCCATGTATATTACAAATAATGAATATAAATTCCCCTCAAATCTCTTTTGTTTTGGTCAAGAGATATGCATCTGTAAAAATTCTCCTGGGTATTCATATTATACTTTCTATATGAAGCAAGAAAACAGCTATTAAAAACAATTGTGTCATATGGGCGGACACATAAAATGCCATATGTTTCATATAACAAAAACTTATTTTCAGGCCATCACTGGAGTCGAGAAATCAGATCTGCACTCTGTTCTCTCTCTTTTTTTTCTTAATACAGCCTAGTGCTCTGCATTAGTCTGCATGTCAACAGGTGGTTTTTAAAAAGTTTTAGGACGGTATCTTAGAAAAGACTGTCAGCCTATTAGACCAACAAAACCTCTACTTCCTGACTATTGAGTAATATAGTTACACAGTAAATAAAAGTCACATTGGGGTAACCTGCAGGTTTTTCCAAGTTAATGAAATTTAGGCATCTCAAACCTGTGCATGCAGTAACAAGGCAGCTGTCCACCTTACCTTTTCACCCTTGCCTCCTGGAACACCAGCAACACCTCTCTCTCCTGGGATTCCACCAGAGCCAGCAGGACCAGGAGCACCAGCAGCACCAACGTTGCCAGGCTCACCCTAGCAGCAACCACACATCATATAAGTCAGAATCAAGTCACTCACACAATTTGGAACAAAATCATCATTACCATTCTGCCTATCATTCTGCTTGGTTGTAAACTGTGTGAGTAGTAATATTTTTGTCTTGAGCTATTGTACGTGTTTTACTTTTCCAGCTAGTGAAGATGCTAGATGTGAACACTTTCTGATTCTGTGGGCTCTTGAGGTTTTTAAGTTCATGTTCCAAACTAAACTTCTGTAGGAAGACTGAACATTTTCTGGACATGAAAATCCAGAAAACTAAGACCCAGATTCATTTAGCATCAAGCCAGCATCATCATTACTACTGCCCTAACATTTGGGGAAAAATACTGCTTCCTAGACACAAGAACTTCCTGTGTACAACTAGATGTGGGTATAAATAGAAGTTAGCATGAATTTTGGTCAGAATCTCAGATCCTATCTCCAAACAGAATAACAGCATCCCCAGCTGACAACCTGTATTCAAACTGACTTCCCCTCCCATCATCCACAGTACTAAACATAAACACATTTAATATTAGCATGGGTTAGCTGGGATGGAACTTTACCACTTGGAGAGAGGTTTTGGATTGCATTCATCAGGAATTCAACAGTAAGGCAATGGCAGCTTGAAAAGGCATACCTTGTTACCATCAGGGCCTGGGGGGCCAGAGGGACCACGACTTCCAATGGGACCAGCAGGACCAACAGCACCGCTCTCACCAGGAGGACCACGTTCACCCTACAGAAGACAGTCTGATCTGAGTGCTTCCTTGAATTGTTCTGGAGCTGAAAGCACTGGCTAGGAGCAGTAACAGTGTCATGCATTTTTATCTGAACAAACCTTTAATTAGGATTGTGCAGCTATTAACTAAATTTGTTGTAAGAACCGGCTCTAGCTTTTGACACAAAAATATTAAAATGAAGTAATAAAGTCTTGCATCATGATAACAGCTGACAAAAAAAGTATTATGAGTATTTCTTCAGCATGGATTTTGGCTACAGTGCTTGTTCCGTTAACAGTGTCTGGCATTCTACTGTCAAATGGAGATTCTAATTTAGGGCAAATAATGGACTCTAGTGAAATTAAAGGGATAATAACTGGCAAACAATTATTTTTACAGTGGCAAATGCGTGGTGAATACTGGAGAATAAAGGTAACACCTAAAGCCTACAAATGTGACCTGTACATTAATGCAGGTATAAGGATAAATTCTGATTCATAGATCTGACACAGAAGACATCGAAGTAGCCAGAAACTTGATTTAAATGCACAATAGATCGATCAAAGATAGAAACACCAGTTTTCCTAAAGATATCTAAAATTATCTCAGTGTGATCAAGTTAGACATGGATGAATAATCTGATAAGGTATAATGGAGATTTCTAGTTATGCTGGAAAATCTGGAATTTTGTATAAGAATTATAATGTGGTCAAAGAACTGACTCAAGGGGAGATAGCACACTACTAGTGGTGTATGGTGCTAATGGTGGTAGAAAGCACCAACGATGTAAAATATTAACTTTTATTGTAGAGATGTTCCTCAATTGATATTTTTTAAAATATATTTTGTTAATTACAGAGAGTCAGAAAAAGAAGAAATATGCAGATATCACTAAGGTGGAAGCATTTTTCAACAGGAAGAAGGACTGGCATACCACACAGGAAGAAGTAATAACCTGCTAGATGGCTGTCACAGCAAAGGGATAAAATTCAAGAGTGTGAGTATCAGGCCATTTATTTAGGCACCAAAACTGAGAATTCTGCCACAAATGGAGGTTTCAATGGTGAAAATGACTGAAAGGGAAAGATAATAGCCAACAATATGATACAGACATGAAAAAGTAAAATCTGATCTGGCACAAGCAGTGGGGTAATTTTAGGAAGTGCTAGTTTTGTGTACAAAGCATCAGTAAGACCTAATTTGGAATACTGGATGAAATACACCCTGGGCTGGGCATGAGATGCTTAGGGCAAGCTAGAGCAGAGGCAAATAACTACCACTGCTATGACAAGGGAAACTTGGCTTGGATACAGTGGCAAAATGAGAGTTTAGAGCAGATGTGGTTAATGATACAGACTCAGGGCACTAAAACATAGGGAGGAAAAGTGCTGTTTAAACTGATTGACATAATGTATAAGAGTGAATGGGAATATTTTTCATTGGATACATTTAGTCTGGAAGTCAGAAAAAAAGAAGAAGCAACAGAAGTAGGTTAAATATCAGTCTCTTTGTAGGTGGATTTGGAAATCAAATAATTAATTAAGCATTTTATAAACTACTCCTTGCTCTACATAAATGGGATTTTCCCTCCTGCAGGAAGGCCTCCACACAAAGCTCTTTGGAGATGTTTATTGACAGTTCAGGATTAAAGGAAAGTGGGATGCAATACCTTCTAATGAATATTCCAGGTTCTGAATTCAGCCCACTGTTTATTCAAAGACAGTACTGGGGAGTAGGAGCTGCCTAGCAAGGGATAGTAAAACTGAAATGGTCAGGCTAAGAAGGTCTGCGCACAGGTACTGCAGATGAAAATTCTCGTATTCATCAGGCCTCAGCGACACACTGTAGGAGCAGTCCTTTATCATCCACAGTCTCATTGGAAGGTTAATAGAGGACATCATTATTTGGGTAATATTCATACTGCTTATACAGAAGTTTACTAATATTTGGCAACCGTGTTAACCCTAACTCAAAAACCCTGACACCTGCAGAGAGCAGAGAATATTAACCTTCATTCCTGGGAGTCTGCTGCAATGCATTTTTCTGTAACAGAGAAGAGCTTTCTGCCTTGAGGAACATGGAAATGTATATAGCCACTATTATTATTGAAAACATTATTAAGACAGTCTGTACCAGATTCAAATGAATTACTCACTCTTGGGCCAGCAGGACCAGGGACACCAAATTCACCATGAAGACCCTGGAAGAGAGTAGATGCAGTGGTCAAGTTTATTTCTAAGGGAAACTTACTTGCCTAAATTGTACTTTGTTTCTTAGCAACAAATGGAAATTCTCAAATTGCAGCAGCAAATTGAAAAGTTTCAGACAAATTTTCAGACAGTCTATTACATAAATATAGATAACCCCTTTTCATCCAGCTGCACAGTATCTCAAGGTACATATTAGATAGTATTTTTTCATTTGAAGAGTTAGTTATTAAATTACAAGCTCTTTTTTCAGGTATATGGAATGTAAACCCTTTTACAGGGACACAGATGTAACTATAAATCTTAAAGGTGATTATGACACATAGGATGCACAATTTGCAGATTACATCACACACTAACTGTGCAGCAGCTAGAACATGAATTACAACTGAACTACCTCAGTTGGATGCCACTGTAAATTCACTGAAATCAAACTGAGGTGCAAAAACATAATTGGAGTAATGCAGGTTAGATTGAACCTTGAAGATTTCGAAAGAAATGTGAAGTAAAATATTTTTCATGTACTGTCGCTTCTCGGGGAAGAACCATATTTTATTTCTACTTAAGGCCCAAAAAGCAAAGCACTGTCTTTGCTCTGTTTCAATACCAAAACTTTGAAGAAGGAAGTATGATAAAAGTTCCAATGAAAAAGGGACTACTGAAGTTTGCGTGTTACCCCGATTGCTTTGTTTTGGCAAATAGATTCAACAGGCCCTTGCTTCACCACGTGTGCCATTGCAGACACAGCCCTCATGCAATGCCCGCCCCATCCGTGGAATGCTGTGTCTGTCACTCACCCTCTCGCCTGGTTTACCAGCCTCACCAGCGGGACCCGAGGGACCTGGCAGACCCTGAGTGTAAAGAAACGAGAATACAAACACAGTTAAGGCAGAAGCTCTTCATGCTTTGGGAGCCGTAGGTAAGATCGAACAGAGCACATTGTTACCTACCTGGAAGCCAGGAGGGCCAGCAGGACCGGTTTCACCCTTTCCACCTTGGTTGCCCTGGATGGAATGAAAACCAAGTGATTAACTTGGAAGAAGAAATACAGGAAAGTGGATTTAAAAATGGGAAGTCCCATTAATGAAAAGTAAATCACAAATTGGTTTTGTGTGGAGGCTGTTACTTACAGTGACTCCAGGAGGACCTTGAGCACCGTTGTTTCCCTCTGGACCAGGAGCACCCTATATATGCACAAGTAGAAAGCTGTTATCAAAGTTTTGATTTGATATGAATAATATCTCTAAATGATTATGTGCTGAAACCAAAAGTCTCTGACTCTGTATTTTGAACTTAACCATTTACTTGGAAGAACTTCACAGACAAAGGTACTAAAGATACTTAAAATTTTAAATTCTCATTATTGTTTTAGTTATTGCAGCACATTCATACTTAAGAAAACTTCTGGAATTACAGAATATAGAAACCTTGCTGATAGCACTTTCCCCACAGCAAACTGTTTTTTGGGTCCCTTGAATGGAAGAATTAGTAAGTTTCAACTATCAGTAAAAAGTTGGAAATTTACAGGATGAATTAGAAACCATATACTGTGCTCTAAGAATTAAGGACAGGGAGTGCTATTTTTTCCTCTTCATAAGATAATACCCCATGATTAATTACCCAATTAATACCCAAGAAGGGGAGGTTTCATTTATCCGTTAAGTAATAGCCCCCGCTGACATGAGGCTAAAGTGAATGCATTGCCAAGGGCTTTTCTAATTTCATCATTTATTCATGCTTGCACAAACCAATGCTGTCTTATTACAGAGGTTTGGAAAATCTATTTTTTTTTCTCTCTGGAAGGTGATAAAGAAAACATATCCACATACCCGTGGGCCAGCAAGACCAACATTGCCTTTATCACCAGGTTTGCCAGGTTCACCCTGAAGTTGAAAGAAAAAGATGTAATAGTTAACCAAGCCTTCATATTAGATTTAATTTAAACTACTAAGCAGAGACTTATACTCTCATTGCCAGAAGATTTACTGTAATACTTCTTTAACCCCAATTAAAACACACACAAGCTCCTTCTGTCTTTTTGGATCACTTAGGTTAGCTCAAAAATATATGTCTTTTCAAAACTCTATGCCTTTATGTTTTGAGATCATAATTCATGACACTCTGCATAGTATCCTATGCAATACACTATATGTTGGCATGTGTGTGTAGGTACAGCAATATCCAAATTCAGGGCATAATTGTTATCTGTGGCCTCCGTGGGACATGTACATAACCCCACTGAAGTCACTGGTAGCTTTTCTTCTAAGCTGAGGGAGCTTTGGATAGTGCTCCGTAAGTACCAGTATTCTGGAACTGGTTTAACGACCAAACCTGACAGAAATTTTACTGATGTGAATATACAGAAATTATAAAATGGACATGCTGAAATCATAAAATAGACATATATTACTCTAATCACTTCAGTGTCAAAATATCCCTAAGCTAAGAAAATTGCTTTTTCATTTCTTTAATCATATTTTAGATAGCTGTAAAATAATTTAAAACAGAACTCTTGAATGTAAATGGATGCCATCCAATGAGCAGCACAGGAGGATACAGGGAGATGTGTTGGATTAATGATAGAGTTGGGAACCTACAGATTAGTCTGGAAATACCTTCATAGTAACAGAAAGTTTCTGTACTGTACTTACAGTGGGACCTTTTGGTCCAGGGAATCCAATGTTGCCAGGCTCACCTCTATTACCAGCTGGACCAATCGGCCCAACTCTACCATCTGCTCCAGGGAAACCCTAGAAAAAGAAATCATACTATTAAATGGCTGAGGTAATTTAATTAGAGTTCAGCTTTAGGAGAAATATGTCAGGGAGCAAATGTCATTTAACTTTTCACCATTGCTGATACATCACATGCTCATGCATCCCTCCCCTTTTCTCCTTTTTTTAGAACTCTGAATTTCTGCTTCCCCTTTCCAGGACACAGGCCTGATCTGAGACCCACAGAAATGAATGGAAAGCTTCACACTGATCTTCTGAGTAATACAATAGAAAATCTTGCAGGTTTTACAGAGTTGTGTTAGAGCTCAGTGCTGACATGTCTGCTTTATACAATTGTACTTCATTCTTTCACATGCAATGGGATAACAGAATAAAAAAGCAAGGTACTTACAACAGGACCTTCCTTGCCAGCAGGGCCCGGGCTTCCAGGCTGACCTGGGAGACCCTGAGAAAGGAAAAGTTTCATATTTTTAGGAGGAAACCAACTCACCCAACACATAACTAGAATTTTTTCTACATGCATGCATGCACACACACAGAGGTGCCAAGTTATCAGCATACACTGTTTAAAAAAGACTGTAGGTGCTATCACATTTCCACCTGAAGCACACTGACTGAATTTTGTGGTGTGTGCTCCCATGCCAGTTGAAAATCAGTGTAGGGAATACCTGTTTTACTCAGAGAAACTAGGGTAGGATAGGGAGAGAAAGAATAAGGAGTATAAATGCAATGACATGAACAGCAAACACCACTAAAAGTGAATGGTTGTTTTCAGTGAAATTATTTGAAAAATAAAAAAAAAAATTGAGATCAGCCATCTCACATCATTTTAGTAGCGTTTGCTTCCCTTTGAGTTCCTTAAAGAGGATACACACACTTCAGTTGTGATCACAATGATCACATTCTGTAACTAATCGCAAGTGGAAACCCCTTACAGAAGTCAGTGCAGTATCCAGGACAAGAGGACAGTGCTCCATTCCAAGGCAATCAAATGCTACCATAACAAAAACAACTAATTTCAGTAAACATTTTGATGCTTTTTAATGATTTCTAATGAGGTTTTTTCAATTGAGTGGTGGAAGTGCCCTAATTGTGGTTAGTACATGCTGAATTTTTGCAGTTGGATTTCTGAATAATTTTGTCCATTAACTGTAAGTAATTTTCTTTTTTATGTTGTTCAAACTTATTCCACAGAGTTCAAACTTACTCTTGGACCCATAAGACCAGGCTCACCAGGACGGCCAGCATCACCATTAGGACCCTTAGCACCAACAGGACCACTAGCACCACGGTTACCAGCAGGTCCCTACCAAAAGAAATAAATAAAATTAGGCAGAGTTGGCAGAAAGCATCACAAATCTGTATATAAAAGGTGGTTCAGAAACAATGACTCAGACAAAATTCTTACCATGACACCAGCTCTGCCATCAGCTCCAGGGAGACCACGAGATCCAGGTACACCCTGCAAGTCAACACAAAACAAATCAAGAAAGGGAAAGAAATAAATCTGTTCCTATAGGGTAGATAGTGCTTGCTAGATTTCAGCCTTCCAAGCAGGTCTGCTGAATTTGAGGTAAGAGCAGCTTTAAGCATGCACACCTCAGTGTAAACAAGTATTGCAAAAAATCTCTCACTTCCTGTAGATTTCTTTAAATTCTAATCTGTTTGTATCATTTTCAGTGTTCATTGTAACTAATGGTGGCTCTAGTCAGCAACTAGGATTCCACAACCTGGCCCACACAGTTCCACATTCCCTGTAGAGAGTTACTGATTCTGTACACCCTACCCAAGGTGCAACACTGAACCTTTATCTCTGCTAAAAAAGTCTAGGGGAAGCACTGCAATTTTTCTTATTATTTTCCTGTGAATTCTTTTTCCTTCATGAAGCTACATGCCTCCTGAATTTCATGGAGTGGCTTTCTCACCCAGTGCAAAGTTTACTAGGCATCCTTGAAGACACTGAAATGAAAGCTTTTGCCCTCCATTATGTGTGAGCCCATTATCTGTTTTAATTGGTTAAATCCCATCACAAACTTTTAAGAGTAATCAAAAGATAATTCACTAAATATTACACAGTGGATAAATCAAAGCAATCTCTAAATACTTCAGGGATAAGATAGTAAATAAGCATTAATGCAAAGCAAAAATAGGTTTAGCCAACTAATTAGCCAACTAATCAAAAGGCTCAGAATTGAAAATTATCAGTGCTTAGCAGCATTAATGTAAATTTAATTACTCATAATTATTTAATTTGCCTGTGGGACTCTAGATTGATTTCTACTTTCCTTTTTGCTTCTATTTCTGACACATGAAAAGAAAACCTACTCTCAGACCAGCAGGGCCTGGGGGACCAGCAGAGCCGGGTTCACCAGGGCTGCCTCTCTTGCCTTCCTCACCACTAGGGCCAGGAGGGCCAGCAGGTCCAGCAGCACCCTATTTTGGACAAAAAGAGAAAAAGAAGACATAAGATGCTGTGTTGCAGATATTATCCGACTTTTGAGAAAATCTTCACATTTTGCCATACTTACAGGCTCACCCTTCATACCACTTTCTCCCTTGGCACCAGCAGGGCCTGGTTCACCCTAGAGTCCAAAACAAAAAAAGATGACATAATTAGGCATCATTACAAAAATCTCTCTTCTACCTGGAGAGCTTACTCATGAATCTTTTATTCTTTTATCATCCAATGCCATGCTTCCCTCTATTGTGAAAATGGTCAATGAGCATGAGTATTTTTGGCTTAAAAGGCACAAAACCAAACATGTTAAAGATGCTTAGAAATGACAGCATTGAAGTATGACACATTTAGGGCTGGTTCCTCTACTGAGGATACCCACTGAGGGCCTAGTTGTAGATTGCTGCCACATCTCTCGCAGTACTATCAGCATGGATAGAGCTTCACAGTGATGTAATATTCTGAGTTGGAAGGGACCCACAAGGATCATCAAGTCCAACTACTCCTTGCACTCGAAAGAAATGCAATGTGAACCTTTTCAGTCTCAGCATGTAAAGCAAGTAATGAGATACAGAAATTAACTACAATGGTCAATTATAGTGCAGCAAGAAAAAGATGTCTGCATTATAACAAAAAGGTATCCAGAGGAGGTCTTTTACAACTGTGGACACTGTGTCCAGTTTTCAAATGAAGACATGCAGTATAGGAGGTCACTTACAACAAGTCCTCTAGCACCACTAGGACCAGCAGGGCCAGGAGGACCAAGAATACCACGGGGACCAGGCAGACCAGGAGCACCAGCAACACCAGGAAGACCCTGTCCAACAGAGGAGAAAAAAGATACTATGAACCCATTGTCTTTTCTGCTGCATTAACTGAATTGGGTTTTTTTTTAGAGCAAACAAGTGTGAGTGTAGTTGTACTTACAGCTGCACCTTTAGCCCCTGGAAGACCATTAGCACCAGGGTTGCCCTGTTAAAAAAGATAACAATAGTGGTTAATTCAGAATCAAAAGTGCACGCATCTGACAATAGATAAAGTCTGGCAAGTTACTCACAGGAGGGCCAACAGGACCACTGGAACCAGGAAGTCCAATCTCTCCTCTTGGACCAGCAGGACCAGTAGGACCAACATTACCAGCAGGTCCAATTTCACCCTGTTGGAGAGAAAGACAGAACCCTCTATCAGCATACACAGTATTATGGCAATAATGAAGCAAGCCTGGAATGAAGATAATCATATTTGTATATTCCCACTTCAGAGGCCAGGAAACCAAGCAGCTGAGAGCTTTTAATGGATTTTAAAGTCACTCAAGTTGGGATGTCTAGTTAGGCTTCATCTCAGCTAATGGCTATGACAGGAAAAACAGATGCTTACCCAGAAAGTTGACCAAAAAAGTCAGAATTAGCATTCCAGTCTCATTTGCATCCAGGTGCCTCCAGAACAGGCCCGAGGTGCCACAGTACATGAGACCTAATTGACCATTATCTTTCACTTTCAGATGTCATTTGCACAGATGCAAAATGAAAACTTATGCCTGATCAGAGTGCTGTGGGATAGTGTTCACAGTGGAGTAAAAGACGGAAAAAAGGTTCTTGCTATTATTTTCGGAACGTTGTATTCCCTAAGTCCACTACAAGAACCTGAATATAATGACAAGTTCTCTTCAGCAGTTCGGTCAGAGTTCACCCTGGATATGTAGACAGTCTTCTCTTGAAACTGCATGCTATAACCACGCTTACATCTGCATTAGAGAACACTTAATGGTTTTCAAAAGTCTTGCCTTTTGAAATGGAATCTCAATTTTTTCTCATCTTCCCTGCAGTTAAAATTACATTTGTAGACCAAATTATTGGTCTAGGAAACAATACTTTATTTTCTTTTAAAAGTGGATTAAGTTTTGTCTGTAACACAGAATTATATGGATTTTGTGGCAAATGGTCAGCAAAATCTGTAAACACAGTATATGTAATATTCTTTCCTCAAATTCTCTGTCCTTCCTTGGACACTCAAAATATTAAGGTTCTTACCCAGGTAAAAAATGGTAAGATTCGAGCAATAAAGTGACTAATTTAAATTATAGTCTGCAAGAGCAAAATGTTACTGCCCTAAACCTGAGAAATTGTAATGCAATTTCTACATTGGAATTTCAAGGACTTAGATTGGAAGTAGCCCACTCAAATGCAGCTTCTTAGTCCTCCACTATTTCTGTAAAGTGGTGTTAACTGCTGCTTTGCTTATTTATCGTGATTCATGTCACCCTTGGAAGGTGTATATAAGTGCACCACATAGGAAGCAGTAAAAGGGTTGTATCTTCCTGAACCTGCCCAGCATCACTCTTCAGCTGTGAAGTAAGTGCTGTATTTTAAATTAGCATTCATATCTGATCTTCAAATACAGGTCAGGATGACGATGAATCCCTAGACTAACTGATAAGAAAGCACTCCTAGTTCATAGAGGGTGAGGGGTATTTTGCTGCCTAGCAACTCTGGTTAGTACATTTCACCTTCACTGTCAAAGGTACCGGTAGATGCAGATGTTCATACCTTAGCACCAGGAGCACCTGGGAAGCCTGGAGGACCAGCAGCACCAATGGGGCCCTGGGAAATGAAAGGGAAGCAGTTGTGTAAAGGTATTCAGTGACAACACAAACATCTTGCTTGTTGAAGTAAACGGATTTAAAAAATGCACATTTCCTTATTCCACACATTACCACCTCAGAATACTAATTGTCATTTGCAGTTCCAAACTGACAGATTTGGTTCACTACAAACAGTTAAAGCCAGGTCGATGCTTAAACAACATTTGCAGTACAAATTAAGCAAGAATTGGTAAAACCTTGCCTTGAGGCCAAACACCTGAGAAAGAACAAACAGACGATGAGCAGAGGCAGGTATCTGCAAAGCAAGATGACTGATTCTACTATGTCTACCTGTTGCTGTGAGATTTATAATTACATTTAGACAAAGTTCCAGCGTGCCAGACATTACAAGAGAAGATGCACTGATGGATTCCTAGCCTTTATTTTTTAATGCATACAAATAAGAAAGGATAGCTTTTCTTCAATTATTAATTAAATATCCAACTCATAAATTGATATTGGGAATTGATATCTAATTTTTTGTGAGCTAACATCTTTCAATTAGAAATATTTATAATAAAACTGCCTCACAAATCCAAGGTAATAAAACGGGCCAGCTGGTATGACAAAGAGGAATTGGCTTCAGACATTCTATAACCTACTGTGTTATAAAGCCGGGGTACCTGGAATTGTTGCTGGTTTTCCATAAGCAAAAAAAAAGACCAAATGCTCTTTAGGATACATTCGAAAGCATAAGCTTTCAGAATTGCAACAACTTTTTTACATTTTAAATTCCAAGTGGAAGGAAGGATAAAACATTATTTCTGGTTTAGTTTTAAAAAATGAGTGTTAATAACTGCTTTGCATAATATTTATGGTATCGTAACCTAAGTATGTGTAAAATAACTTCAGCCTGGCACACACTAGGACATAATGCAATGCAGTGCCCATTCTGAAAAACAACCTATGCAATCAGCAGCTTCAAAACATTTTTCCGATAGCAATTCAATTGCCTTCATTCAAAATGTCTTCAGCTAAAATGTTTTGGTTCTACTGCATCAGATCTTAGCTGTAAGATCTTTATTTGCCTGCAATTTAAATGCCCGATCACATATTTTTTAAATACTCCACAAGGGAGAACTGAAGAGAAATTCACGGCCATGCTCACATTCTACTCTGTTAAGGCACTGAAGTGACAAAAGGGTATTAAAATCAATCTTGGCAAAGCAGAACCAAGTACAGCTTCATCATAGACTCAGTTTTTGAAGGTAGGAAGAAAAAAACCTATTAACTGTTATTATTATTGTTCTGGTGTATTCCTGATTTGTTTTAGAGATTCAAAACTATATCCTTGTACTCATATTTATGTGGCTGAGATAAATGAGGTTTCCTGAAGTCAGGGGTATATTATGGCAACCCTAGCTCCTCTTAAATGGAGAAATCTGCATTGGATTAGCTCTTATTAGGATAGTTACTGCTTACTAGTCAGATCAGGAGAGTTGGACCTTGCTGGCCTTTCACACTAGCTCACAACTCAGGTATCAGTGGTGAATGAAAAAGGTTAGTGCCTGTTGGCCTGACAGGACTGCTGCAGGTGCAAAGCTATGTCCTGTTGTGCATATATAATCCATAGGATGTATATAATTATAGCCATCTGTAACATATGCGTGGTATATATCTGTTAAAAAGCAGAAAGTCTCTTTAGTTTTGGGATGAGAACTATTCTGTTAGACTGTTGGAAATGAGAATTCTGCGCATTGGGTGTTTCCCAGTGAAATGTGCTGGGAAACCTCATGAAATCACCAGTGCCAGCAAGAGAATATTTGTTCCTTTGAAATGGATGTGTTTAATATAAACCCTGAGTCTCTCATTATATTGTCTGTAAAGCATTTATGTTTCACTAATTCTGTTTGTGATGGTCTGGTAAGCAACAAAGAACTGTGTTAAAAACATCAATACAATTAACTACTTACAAGCCACACAAATCCTCTAAAAACAGGACGAGAAGCACAAAGCCTAATGGAACCACACTGTCAAAAAGCAAGACTGAAACTTACAGCAGGTCCAGTGGGGCCAGTGCTGCCATCACTTCCACGAGCACCCTGTGAGGAAAGAACATGATAAATAGTTTGAAAAGAGAACTGAGTATCAGAGAAAGCCACAGTAAGTGGCTGGTTCATGATGATAGGCAGATGGAAAGACACTTACAGCTGGTCCAGGGGCACCTACTCTTCCTCTCTCACCAGGGAGACCACGAGCACCCTGAAAGAAAAATTAAATTAACTCATTTGTATCTTTTCATTGAACATAGATACATAGATTTTTTTTCCTCTGCTAAGTCATGTTACTAGAGTATCTGGGTATCTGGAGTGTCAGTAATGACAAATATTGAAGAAAATAGTGGCTGAACTAAATCTATCAGATTATAATTTCTCACAGCAGCAGTGAATACTTACAGGTTGTCCTGGGGTACCATTTTCACCAGGGGCACCAGGCTCTCCCTATGAAGAAAAAAGTTTGGAGGCTTGAGTTACTTAAAGGATGCTTTGGACAGATAGCATAACACTACCAGAGAGATTTTCAGCTACTGAATCCCACTGTCTGTGTTTTCTGTAGCACTTACAACATAGCA
>WEIT01008125.1:135583-186684 GCA_013389985.1 Dryoscopus gambensis | reverse complement strand
TTTTTGTGTGGGTGTTTTGTTTTGTTTTGTTTTTTGTTGTTTTTCACATCCTCGGTTGTGCTGCCCCGCCGAGCTTGGGGATCAGCGGGGTCACGCCAGAGGTAAAGGCAGCCCCGACGCCGGGCGCTGCCGAGGTGCCACGGGCGCTGCTGTTCCTCGGCGCGGGTGGGGTGCGGGCAAGGGCTGTGCTTGCAGTCGGGCCGCTCCCTGTCCGTCGTGCCTCCCAGTGCCCACGGAACCGCTGCCCGCCCGCTCCCCGGCGCCTCTATCTGCGAGGACGTGCTGCCACTCGAGAAAACACCGCAGGGACTCCAGAAATGGTGGCAGTTCTGGGCATTTTTATCTATCTCCTCTCGCTTTCTTTGATTGCCAGATAAAAAGGACACCTCACTTGTTACCCTGCTCCCGTCCACCGCAGGCTCCCCTCGGCGGGGAGAGAGGCTCGGGGACCCTGTGGGGGCATCAGGTCTCTCAGGAGTCCCCTCACGCCAACAGATCTTTTAAGAAATAGGTGGAGGAGCAGCTGCACCTGCACGGCCTCGCCGGGCCCAGGAGAGGTTGGGGGAGAAGTTCCGCTTAAACCCCAAAATTTGGAGCAAATGGAGCCAGTGAGGGCTGTGCTCTGGGGGGTGCCTTCAGTTATGAAAAGATTGAAGAAGGCATGGGAAATAATGTTAACTCTAAGATCAGACCTCTTTTTTTTTTTTTTTTTTTTCTTCCAGAGAACAATGCGTGCCTTATCTCCCTCTGAATAAATAAATCATAATTGCCCGACAGTTACCCGTCACAATAAACTTGACCAGATCTTCCAACAATTAGTTACGCGTTCTCTCCGCTCTGGTAAAAGTCTTGTTAAATGTGATGAATGTTAAAATAAGCTACCCTTGAACGTGCTTTCCAAGATCTTTATTGGAAAAGTACAAGTATTTAAGCCTCTTAAGGAGACCATAATGAAAGTGGGTGACCAGTATAAGATAAAACTAGAGATAGCACTAGATATTCAGATACAAATGAAATACTGATTGGATCATGCCTTTTTAATGGGGTTTGATGTATTCCTGCTGCCGCTTAAAAAAAAAAAATTAAAGCTGTACCCTTTTCCTTCAGGAGCCAATCCCTGACTCCAGTGGCAATTTTGCTGCAGAGCACTGTCAGCTTGGCCCTTTCCACGGGCAGCTTCAGCTGCCTAGAACATTGCCTGGGAATATCACACCTCAGTTATTGCAGTACTTTTCTCCAGCAGGGCTGCTGCAGCAGTACCTGGACTCCAGCTGAGAAGGGGCTTCCCATTAGGCCAGGCTGAGGCAAGCCCATGCTGTCTATCTACCCTTAGGAGACAAGTCAGTGGTTTGGATGGAAGAGGGAGGCTTGAAAGATATGAAGCTACCCTAGCAGAAAGAGAGGGGAAAGTGTTTTGAAGCCTTCTGACTCCAGCTCCTCATTCATCAGATGCCCACAGGAGCACTGGGCCAGCTTTGTAATCAGGGACATCCGTGGAATCTGCCCCTAAGACATGGAATTGCAAGGCAGGAGCAGAGCAGCAGACTTGAGCACCTGCACACAAACAGCCCCAAGAGCTGGCCCCAGGTGTATCCTTCTGGCTAATGAACCAGGGTAGACCTTGGCGCATCTGAGGACCTTTAATTGGATTGGAAAAATGACCAATATATTTTTTTGTTGTTGCAAAGAAAGGTCTGATTTTTTGCTCAGAATCACCCCATTTGTGTGTTTCTAAGTTATTAACCCGGCTGTAGCTGTGTGGGGCCCGGGCTGGAAATGCTGGTCCTCCCTTGAGCAAAACAAGGAGAAGCTGCACTGAGGCTCCTCTCTGCAGGTGGTGTGAATCAAGGTCAGGCCCTCGAGTGGGCAGAGTGATTTCTTTCTGTCCCTGTTGGTGCAGAGCAGGGCACTGAGAATTTCACCTGAGCCAGACAAGGCTCCTGGGCCACCTACACACTGGGAGATCACGCAAGGAAATTCCTTGTGCGTTTTCCAGCTACACCCTTTGCGCAGTGATGGATGTCTTGGTGCAGCCCAGGTCTGGACATTTATTGCACTGCGTGACCTCCGTGATACTGGAGGAGCTGGTGAGGCTCCATGATTGTGGAAAAGCAGGTAGGGAGTTTCATGGTGGAGGTTCATAGCTTGGAGAAAGAAGAGATGTTAGAATACCAACCTAGTGGTTTCACTTGCAGTCTTAACTTCTATAGGTCTTTTTACATGGAGGGTCATATATTTAAAGTGGATTTCTGGATTAATGTAAGGTTGTTTGAGGCTCCCTCCCTTAAGTAAAAACACACGAGGCCCTTGCGTTCTTGTGGAAATGAACATAAATATGGATCCATTTCTGCAGTGGTTTAACATGCAGCTGAATTTACCCCAGAATGTCTGTTATAGGATGCATCATATAAATATATAATGAGTCACATTTTAGATACTGATCATGTCGTCCATAGATAATAATATCAGTTTGAGGTTATTACAGGTTCTGTGATGTAACTGTTTCATATTTGACTTTTTAAAATATGTTCCACTTACTTGTAGACCACACAAGCTCTGTGGAGGACACCTGGTATCTATTAGATTGTTTCAGTCCGTGGAACAAAGCTAATCTGATATGACTAGGGAAGTTGGGAGTTTTGCCATTGATTTCAATGGCAGCAGGATGGGACTCAGAAGGCTGAACTGTAAAAACACAATTCCATATGATTTTATTCACATCTAGCCTGTCAGGAATAAAACCCCAGCAGCCAGAGGTCAAGGCAGCTGCACTGTGCTAAGTTGCACGCGTGCAGGATTGCAAGCACAGAGAAACCACCTGCACATGCGGATTTGCAGCTTTCACCTGAGGTTTAATTTTAAAATCAGCATCAGCTCAGCCTGAGCTACAACAATAGACTAGTGCCCTGAATACTGCTGTAGGTAGGATAGATCTTGGCAAAAATAACACGCACCTAGCCATGCCAGAAGAAAGTAGAGTATTCCCCTCTGCCTTGCATATTGTAGCTTTCTAAATGTCCAGGAGATGGTACAATTACAGTTCATAGTGCCAAGTACCTACTCCTCCCACCTGAGGACATTCCTGAGCACTGATTCCAGTGGGATTGCTGAGCCCTTGCAAACCGGTTGTGCAGTGTGATTGGTCACAAGCCAGGGACAAGCTCTAACTTCCCAGGGAGTTTAGTAGCAAAGATGAAAGATTTTTCCCCAAAAAAGTGAAACCCAGGGTGCTGTAGAAAGCTTCAGGATCCTGCAGATCCTCTTTAATCCACTAATTCTTGACCACTGCCCTGAAATTCCTGGGTGTTCCCCTTGCTGCTCTCCAAATCCATCACGGAATTGCTTTAAAGGCAGTGTCCTGAACGGAGAGCTGATTTAAAGTGGTTCAGCCCTGCTGGTTTACTGCTGTGGGACAAGGTGGATGCAGACACGCAGGTTCCCTTCCCTTGCACGCTGGCTCACAGCAGCTCCAGATTAGTCCCTGCAGTGCTGATGCTGATTGAAGAGAATGCAGCACCCAGCTCATGCTTCTGCCTCTCTAGAAGGCTTATACCCCTGCTGTGGGTTTTTGTACTCAGATACACATTGCTCAGTCACTGGATTTTACTACCCTGAGCCTGCAAAGCTTGAAAAGTTACTTGTAAGCTTTATTTAAAATTACGGCAGCTTGTCACACTTCAAGCTCTTCCTTATGTCCAATAAATTATTAAAAATGATTTATGGGAAGATGTAAGTGATTGCACAGGAATGACATCACTATTGCTATTACTGCATATTAGGGGCCCAATTCAGTTTGTGGTTCTGTTTATTTTTTAAGACTCCTTTATTTTAGATTCTTCCTAAAATCACACTTATAGCAGTAGTGACTCTGGGAATTGAACTTATCATTGTTTTATGTCTGGCAAAATCATCCTTGAAATCACCAGGAATTTTGTGTGTATGAAGCTACAAGTAAATCAGGGCTTCAGGATCTGTTTCCAATGCTGTTTCCCAGCAATTCAAAAAAGTCTTAGAGTTTTTATTTAATTTGGATGGAGTGAACTTGAAGGGAGAGCTCAAGCACTAAAAATAAATATGGCTCTTCCATATGCATAGAATAAAAGTAGATGGGCTTGGAGACAACTTCATGAGACATCTGACCCAACACTTTGCATCATACAGAGTAAAGGTTGTACTAATCCAGCCCTAAAATCCATTTTTATCTTTTGCATCTCTACTGGTGCCTTAATTATCTCAATAGGCAATTATTGTGTTTGCCAGGAAAGCTGTGATCAACTGTACCACTGCAATTGTTTTTATGTTTCTGTTTCTGCAAAGATTCCTTCATTTAGAAGAAGTCACAGGAAAATGTTTGTGTGTTAAATGGATTTTCTGGTCAGATAGATTAAAAAAAATTTAATATGGTGGTGTAGGAATTCTGGTAGCTCTTTAATATTTAGTTAAATAATAGAATTAACTTGGTTCTAATTTTTGTCAGTGCTAAAGCATGCATTGAATGGTAAATGATTTAGAATGATTTCTGGGTAAACTAAGACAAGTACTAGAACAGACTTGCGTATCAAATTTATTAGAAAGCCTTCTTTTGAATTGTATTTTGAGTAAGAGAGTATAAAATTAATCCAATTTAAGTTTATGTAAGAGTCGCAAATTAATTACAAATCTACAAAATTAATTACCACAGAATTACTGAAATTGTTACATGACTATTTTAAATAGTCCTGGAAGGACGAAAAGTCTCTAAAGCCAGAGATCAGAGCTGCACCAATTTTTAGCAGTCCACAGGTCCTGAGAGTACAAAGCCATCCCCAGAGCCAGTCCTAATTCAGAATAACTACAGCTCCTGCATTCCTGGCACACCACAACAAAAGACAATAAATGGAGTCAGGTTTTGTCCGGTCCAGTCAGCCCTCGCTACTGTGCTCAATGGTTTGCTTCACTCGAATGCAGGACTGGACTCAATATGTGCCTGCTTTTTGTTTTTTTTTTCTTTATCCTGCCCCTCTGTCCCCTCCTTTTCTTTTTAAATGTGTGTAGAAAGAAAAAGTCCCTCCACAGTTTTCAGGATCAGCCCCTCCCAAATTGCATCTTACGGTGCCTCTTTGCTGTACTGCACATTCCCCGCCATAAATACATCCCAAGCACGTTAGGACCAGGGGGCTGCAATGTTGGTGAAAGGGACATTACAGGAGAAAAGTTCAAAACCTCAGGGCCCGATCCTGATCCCCTTGAACTTAACAGGAGCTGTTGCATGGGCTTCAGCGGGAGCAAGCTGGTGCGCTCTACGTGCAGAAGCATTAAACTTAAAAGCAAGCTGTTTAAAAGGCTGCATTGTTTCTTGCTTGTACTGATAGTTTCTCATGTAAAGTTCTATATATTCTTTCACAATAAATACATGAAACAGTTAATCCAATGTTATATTGTTTAGTAATATTTTACTTGCAAATGACCATCATTTCTTCTCTGCTCTGTTTGTTCTTCTGAATGTCTGTTTTATATTCTGGAAATAGAAGAGCTGTTCTTTTAATGCCCATTTCTTTCTGATGATAATCGTTCTTTCTGGCAAATGCTGTGACTTGCAGCTAGTCTATATTTTTGATCAGTAAATATTGAACCACAATGGCAAGGAAGGTCTGAGCTGCGATACGGCTAAAACAAACAAATAGAAACCAGCCCACTTTTTTTTGGGTTATATTTCTATTATTTTCTGGATTGATGTACCCTCCTCTAAGGTGGTTCTAAACTACTACCTTGTCCCAGAGAGGATGTAAGCCAGACTTTTTTTGGATAGTAGCTGCAGTGGGGAGGACAAGAGCCTCGTGGGTCAGTGGCTAATACCCTGCCTGCTCTCTGCCTGCCCCGTGGGGCATATGGCAGGGTCCTGGGGGTGGCTCCAGGAAGACATCAGGGTGGTGGCCCAAGGGGTGATGCTGGGCATCACTCAGCACTGCACCCTGGAGCACGAGGCTGGTACTGAAACTGGGGTTTTGCCATGAGTTTTTGGGGCTGAAGGGAAGGTAGTGCCCAAGGTCTGGGGCAAGGCAGACCCTGCTGCAGGCTCGGTGCTGTGGTAATCCCCTTCTCCTGGTGATGCCCAATTGCAAAGACAACCAGCGGGCCAAATCCCCAGCCCTTCCCGAAGCAAAATGCCATTGACTTTAATGAGCGTTTGCAGGCCGGTTTCGGATAAGTCAATGTGGACTTTTGTCTGTGTGAGGACTGAAGGATTTGGCCTATGGTCTTTTACAGTATGAAGTTAATCAACATGCGGGAAATTCCCACACCCTGTAAAGGGCTCTATTGTACCTCTGCTCGACAGAAATCTCTGTTAAATCACTGGGTTCTGCGCTAAAAAGCTGCGGGTATGATATGAACCAAAGTAACTCCACTTCAGTTAACAGGATCTTCCCAGGAATGTATCAAAAAAAAGCTCCCACAGAAAAAGCAACCTGGATAATTCAATGGGAGCCAGTGGGGAAGTACCCGCTCTGGCCCTCATTAACATCAATGGGAGTTTCCCCATTGATGGAGCCCATTCAGTGGGAGAGGAACTGGGCTTTACAGTAGCATTTTAAATTATATTCAAAGGTCACTTAAATTATATGGTCACTTTAAAACCGCTCTCCCGAAACCTGAGTAATATTCAGTTATGCTGGGCACTTGCCTGAAAGTGTCAATTAGGATCTCTTTGGATACATTCACTTTTGAAAAAGCCAGTTGGCATCAGCAGCTTGTTGTAGGAGCTGCTGCAGTCTAAGGTGTTAAAATGAAGCATTTGTTTTTGAAATGACCTATAAAGCCTGTCAGCATTTGCAATCCAGCTTGAGAGCAGTTGTGCAAGGCAGACTATTTGATGTCCAGGCGGATAGTTTGCGACCTTGGGCAGGATCCAAGTTTTTCAGGGAGCTGAAATTATCACCGGACAGTATAGAAATACAAGCATTTGGCAACATGAAGTATAGATAGAGACGCCATCCTATAAATAATCTATTCCTCCTCCAGTTATTTGGGATCCTGGAAATAATATTTTCTATTATGAATGAGAGGTGTCGAAGAATAGGCTGGAAAACGTGAACACAGCCAAATGGCTTACCTGCCAACACAGGCACAGCTTGCCCTCTAAGTTAGCTGTGCTTTCCTTGTCTGGCGTAATATCTACAAGAAGCAATAAACAGTCTAAATAAAGCATTAATTCTCAGCCTTATCACTTACAGATCCATTATGCCTTCATATAATTTACTAATATTTATCTAGATGAACTAAGTGTTACTGAAAATTTAAAGGTGGTAAACATGCTGTCTGCTGAATTATTCTGTGCATGCTGGGGAAGTAGCTCATGGCAGAATTGAATTATTTAATATTATTTTCCAGTATCATGTAGACGAAGTATAAGCTTCATTTTTTGGATTATGATTTGTATTATGAAATGCTTATCAAGTGTTTTCCAAAGATTAGTTTAGTTTTAATTAAATAAACCTTTCTCAGGAGAAAGCTCCCAACTACTCCTCATACCCAGAGGCTACTGTACTTGTTGTTTTTAATTATTTTTCACTGTTACCCAAACTGCTTTGGGTACTCCTGCCCAATTAAATCACAGACATGGGCTTCTTATACACAATATGTTTAATATTTAATTTTAATTAAATTAATTAAATTGTTTATTTAATTTTATGTGCATTATTGTGCATGAAGCAATGCAAAATTTATGATAGGAAGAATTTGTGGGAGCTTTCAAACAAGCTAATTACTGAGGTAAAAAGAGACTTCTTCCCTCTTTCTGGGGAATAGGCATTCGACCATAAGGAGATAACAGAAGTTGTTTGGATAAAATAATAGGTGGTTGCGCAGCATTAAGAATTATTTGTTTTACCTTACTTTATCTTGTAACCATTACTTGATCATATTATAATAGATTTGACAACAGCCTTCTCCTGCAGTTGTTGCAGGCAGGTAATCAAGTATTTATCAGGGTAAATAAACCTAAAGCTACAGTGTAAATGTGCTGGTAACATTAAAAATCAGCAACTCATGTACCAGAGATACAGATTTTTGGTTACACCCCGAGTCTTTTTTCTTCCAACAGACCAATTTATCTTCTAGATAATCTTTACGAGAGCCTGCTGTTTATTAAAAAGAGTAGCAAATAGAAAAAATCCGTTTTTTACTAGTGCAGATTATTTGTTGTGATAGACTTTTTTTTTTCCCTAATGAAGATTTCTTTCTCATCAGAAGAGAAGCAGCACAATATTATCACTGCTGTTTTAGTCTGGTGGTGTATTGTTTTGAGGTCGTCACTGATGGTGGGTATAGACAGAAAGCTGTTTGGCATGGCATTGATGCACATTATTTCAGCAGGACCTTGGTAAGCAAGAAAAACATAAAAATGCCTATTTGTAAGGTTAGTTTTTATGATTTGTATAAAGGTAGCTCACAAGCCTCTTTTGTACCCATGCAGAGCCTGTGGGGACTCATCCAAAGCCCTCTGGATTCAGTGGGGTCTTTCTAGCAGTGCTGGGGGGGGTTGGAACAGGCCCTGTGGGGCTGATTTCTTAACTCTGGAGGAGACAAACCTACCGCCGTGTCACGGCTGCATTTGTCAGGGTACAGCTCCAGGGAAGAGAGAGCAGGATCAGGCCCCTGGGCTGCCACGAGATGGGAAAGGGTCCTGGAAGTGCAAACCAGGCTCGTGGCGAGAGCAGCCCTGCCTGCCCTTGCAGTTGCTGTGCTGCGAGCAGCTGCGAGCACGATCACCTCGGATGAGGGAGATGCAGGTTCTAACGGAAAAAAAATAAAGGGAAGGTTTTGGCTTCCCCCACCCGCTCTCTTCCTGCCCCATGGAAATGCAGAATGCATTTTGTGAACTCCAAACATCTGTGAAGTCATCATGGGCATTTTTCTTTTCCTTGTTCATGGGTTAAAAGGGAGTTCACAGCGAAATAGAACATGCTACTTCTCTGAGTACTGTGACAATTAAAACAAATATAAATAAATATATTCACAGGAATTATTCATATAATGATTAACAACTCCTCAGCCCCAAGAGCAGAACAGCTAAAAACAATTTTTCTTGAATGTTAGAGATATTCATAGAGCAATAGTTTTATTTCAGCAGATTAAATAGTATCATAAAAGTAGCTGATGATGCAGTAAATTAAAAATCAGACTGGGGTCGACTTTACAGCAGCTTTTTTTAGTCTAATACAATTACCCATTACTGGCTAAACATTAGTTTTAAATCAACAGCAGTTGTCACAAAGAATTTTCTCTTAAAATTATTACTGGAAGAATTTAAAATGAGAGCAATATTACCGGATACACAAGGCCTGAAGAGATCTTAATACTGAAGGAACACACATCATAAAGACTCATCTAGATATAATTTTTTCCCTGCAGTCTCTATTCCTGCGCAGAGCCAGGCAGAGCGGTGCCTACGCATAATACACCTCCCTAATGTACAGGCACACACCGGGAGAGAAATCCACTTGCATTCACAGAGATTCAGCCTCACCTCGGACTGGTTAGACTTAAAGGAGAGCCGTGAATAAGGAATGAGGCTGGGGCTGGGCCCCGTGCAGCAGCTCTGTGGCACTCGGGGCTCGCTGCCTGCCCCTGAGTGTTCGGTGCCACTTTGGAGTTCCACACGCTCAAGTGTACACGGCGGCGTTAGGGAAGTGATAGCACCCCCTTGTTTCCAGCCCCTTCTCAAGATATTCTGTGCAGTATCGGAAGACTCCGAGGTTCAAAGCCTTTGCCTGCTAATGGGAAGAGGGTTTATGCCATGAATAAAATGGGAAAGGGCCACATGATGCTGGAGCCTGTCGGTGGGGAGAGGGGGGAGATTCGGGGTGCCATGTGCAGCTTCCCGTAGCCAGCACCAACACAGCACTCAGATCGCCCCCATTTCCAGCTGCTGTGACAAGAATGGGTGCAAAACAGGCACTTTTTTGTTGCCTGCTTTTCCTTCCCTTCTCAGGAAGACTTGAGAGAAGACTGGAGAAACAACAAGTGTGTCAAGCTAACGTGGCATATTTAGAGCGGGACATTTCCCAAGTATAAATAAATGTTTTTCACCAGCCACAAAGGAACACAGACGCTCTACTCTGTGCTCCCGTGCTTGCAATAAGGCGGGGAGAAGCTCGGATATAAGGTTCATGATGTAAATCAGGGCAGGCAACTGCAAGGAAGAAGTAGCTATATGATTTACAGAGTAAATTACTGGCTTCACTAGATTTCATTATCTTCACCAAACTGTTCTTTATATTTCAGTGTGTTTATATTTTATTCAGAGATCTTTTCAGGGCAGGAGGCTGAGCATGCACACTGTCGCCATTTCCTGAGATGCGTGCAGGCTTCCAAGAGTTATTTATAAAGGCAAACTTTGACTTTTATAGGCAGGGCGAGATTATTTTCCCTAGCTAAATATATGTTTTAGTAAGTGTGCTAAAGGTACTTTAATATATGTGCCTGTTATCTGATGAGCTTACTGCGACAGCTGCTGTTTATCCATGACGGCATACTGCTCTAAGATTGATGGGTGGAGGACTCATAGGAGCCAGCTCCTGGGAGACCCTGCCCCGGCACCCCAGGCTTTCCCAGCTGGTGCCCCATACATGGCCAGCACGGCAAACACAGGCGTGTCAGTCCATGGGCACCATTGAGCGTGCACCTCTGCTGTGGCCATCCTCAACCAAAATGGAGCCGAAGCAGCTGTGGGAACCCTTTCTGGCTGATCCCAACGTTCCTGCTTTTTGCGTGGGGTCCCAAAGGGAGCTGATGATGGAGGGAAGCAGGGTTTGTAGACAGCAAAGGGAAGATATATGCTGTGAGTTTTCCCTAGGCTCAGAATCTGAGTAGAGGCCACACAAGAAAGGAGGCGAGGCAAAGGGAACGTGAGAGGGTGGAGGGTTTGATGGTTAAAATCTGAACTGGCGACGGTTTACTGCTGGGACAGCTCGTCCCTTTGTGGTGGTCACTCCTGTGAGCTCAACTACACCATGTGCTGATGCTGTGTTTCATTTCTTTTTAATCCAGCACTGGCCATTTTCCTTCCCTGTGTCTGTGTCATCTGCTGCAGCGTTACCTAACTTCACCTGCACTTTCCACAGAAAAATCCTTTGCCTCTGGCAGTGCCCATTTCCCCAGGCTCTCTTGCACCTACAGCTTCACTCCCACAGCCATGGTCACTGACGGGGGTCATCTCCTGGTGCAGGAGCCATCTAAGGGATAGAGCGAACTTCCAGGCCTGTACCCTGTTACATGATGCCTCCCCTTCCCTTCCTCGTGCTCTGGGACCAGAGCCTGCCTGGTGACATGAGGATGAAGGCAGACACCTTGGTGGTGGGGTGTCACGAGCCACAGTTGCAGTTATTTCCTGCCACTCCTTATAAGGGTGGACAACATTCGTGTCACTTAGCATCTGAGTCAGGAGTCCAGCTCTTAATGAAGGGTAATCTTGACCTGACAGAGCAAAACATCTCCAATCCTGCTGTTCAAAGCCATCGCAGGGGCCCCACCAGCTCCAGCATGGCCATCCCAAACTCCATGGTCAAAGCTGTGTGTTGTACCACACACGCAGTCTATATTATTACTTAGCAGAAAATAAATAAGAAAAGAGAAAATAGAAAAGAAAAATGCAGTGTTTGTATAGAAAAATCTATTTCATCACTGTATTTTTATGAAAACAAACTTTAACACTGGTTTAATACAGCACTTCTGGACTTCAAAATGCCACGAATTTAGAGTGGTACAAGTCTCCCCTTTCTAGCTCTGTATCTCTCTGTCCAGCAGGTAACCTTTATCACAGGCACTTCAGTGCATTTTGTAGTGTATTTATCATTACAGTTGTTTGATGAAGTAGAGCAATTTAATTATTCCCATTTTTCAGCAGTGGAGCTGAGGACTAGGACAGATAAATGGTTTGCTCAAAGTAGTACAAGAAATCTGTGGCAGAGAACGGCTCTGCCCTGGGGCTTTCCTGCAAGACATTATTAAGACTCAACTTCAGAGGTGGGACATTTTGATACATAAAAATCTGGCTACTGCTCTAGGATGGAGTTTTACTTTGGCTGCCTCAGCTTCAGGCCAGCACGTTGTGTGGTGGTTGGGTATAAATTTATTATTCTCAAGGAAAGGGAAAAAATGCTCAAAAAAGAAGTAGAGGCTGAGATTCTCTTAAAATTGAAGAAATTGATGGGAAGGACTCAGAAGCTCCTGATGATTTTATTTCCTCCCTGTGCAAGCAGTGCATGTAAAATATATCACGAGCTTACTTACACGTGTGTGCATGTTTGCTGGTGTGTGTGTGTGCTGTACACACGCGTTGTGTTTCTCTTCATGTATTTGATCTATTTAACCATTTTGGGCACGCTGTTTATATTCCCAGCAACAAATATAATGTCGCCCCATAGGCAGAAGTCTTGCACACCGGGTTTGAGTCTAGAAGTAATTTTCTTTTGTTCACAGTGGAGTTATTAAGCTCTTGCAATACGGGTTTACAGCCGAAGCGCTGACAGACCTAATTTCGAGAGCAATGTGATTAGGGCAAGGCACAAGGTAGTGCTGTACCAGTGCTTACCTTTATTAGCTGTGACAATGGCGTAAGTACAGCCAACCGAGGGAAAAAACAAAACTAAGGCAAACAAACAAACAAACCTCCTCCAACAGCAGACAATTTTGGCTGTTGGAGGTGTGCTTTGGGGGATGTGTGATGCCAAGCAAATTCCAAACTGGGATAGACTCACGTGTGCTTTTGCTAATATTTATTTTATGACACATTATAACTACTGTGTGTTACTGTTGCTATGAACCCTTGGGAAATAAAACTGGGAGCTGTGTTGTGGTGAAGCTAAGAGTCCACAACTTTATTAAACATGGAAGCTGATGTACACGGCACTGGCGGGAGCCATCGGTCCTGGCCGAAGGCAGGCAGTGGTGTGGCCAGGAACTCTCCCCAGCACCTCCACATCCTCCTCGGAGGGCCAGGCTGTGCTGCTCCCACGGGTCCTGCTTTGCACCTGCTCGTGTCCACCGAAAACAGCCGAAATGTCACCGTGCCAATATTAGCTGCATGCAGGGAGCTGCACCCTGCTCAGCTGGAGACTGGAGATTACTCACAGATATTGCTCTGAGGAAAGCTGCAGAGGGAAAGCAAAATGAAAGAAAACCAGCATTCTCTATAAAAATTCTTTGGCAGCATTAATCAGCTGCATGTTTGGTTTCCTGTTATTCGCCTGGCTCTTGCTCCAGGTTGTGTTTCTGCCTTGGTATCGAGAGGCTGCCAGAGCTGCCGATGCTTGGTGTGCAGCTCCTCACAGACACCGGCGCTGGTAAAGGGAAGGCAAACACAAAACCCCCCTTCAAAATATCCTTTTTTTTTTTTTTTATGAGATGGTAAAACCCAAATCTAATGAGTTTGTACAGTCTGAATACCAATCTCATTAAAATGCTCTTTTCCATTTCTTTTGGATCAAACCCTGCTATAGTCCTTCCCTAAATATTAATCATTTGTCTGTTGGGACCATGTTCATTTTCCATTTTGTTCTTCTACCAGCATTTTTAGGGACTGAATAATTGCTCTCTGGAAACAATTATAAACCCAGTTAACTCTTCCCTTTCCCATCTTCTCTTCCAAATGCACTACACTGCCCTGGTTTTAAGGGACATATGGGTAGGGTTCCTTATTCTTTCTTTGTCTGGGGATTGACGGCTTGTATGTAAAGAGGAAAAAAAAAAGGAAGGTAAATTAATACCTTTTTCAACCTTTCTGAAGTCAGTGGTTTTCTTTGTGAGTTTCTATGAGACAGTGGATTGAGAAATATGAGGCAAAACTAAACAGCATGCAAGGACTGAGTGGCTCGTTGGACTGGTGGGCTTGTGCTGGTACTTGTTCCTAGGCTGGTACTTGAAGCGTATGTCACAGAATTCCACTTTGAATAAAATGCATGGCCAGAAGGAGAAAATGTAACCTCCATCCTCCCGTCTTTAATTTTCAGCTCTAACATAGACATATTTTACCGCAGCTACAAGAGAACAGCAGTGTGAGGGATGATTTGGTGGAAGAGGTCTCTGCCTGAGTGATACTAAGAATATCTTGCTAAAAGATAACGGGCTATTCTTTTCTCTTCACTGTGGCAAAGGCACGTGGTATTTGTAAAAGTGTGGAGTTAAGTGCCAAAAGTGAGGAAGTGTGTAGCAAAAAGCAGTCTGAAGTTTCTGGCTCTTCAGGGGTCAGACCTTAGAAGCCAAAACTCAGATCCAATAAAAGGAATTAGGAATTTCAATACTAATGAACTATTGTGGGACACAACAGTCAACTCCAGGGGTCCCGCTATCCTAGGGCATCAAAGGATGTTATAAAGCTACTGCTTTAGTTTGTCGTCCCATTAGGAGAAGGATATCTTTGCACTGACAGAACCCTCTTTTGATATTTTGATTAAAATTTATGAAGTTCTGTAATCATCTCTTCTTGCCACTCATTGCCATTATGATCCCTAAATGCCCTCTTCTGTGATTTTCCCCTTCTCAAAGCCTTTTATGGTATTCAGATCATCTCTGTCTGACAAAGTGGGAGGACAGAACATTTGTGAAGGCACTCTAGCTCCTAATTGGAGTGATAGTAGCACAAAGGGCTCTGGAAACAATACCTTGTGCTAAGGAACGAGGCCAAGAAGGGCTCCGTGCCCTTCAGCAGAGTGTCAGCCAAGTCGTGAATAGCTCAGGGCTTGTGAGCAGTAAACAACCTGGCTCATCAAGGCTCTTCACAAACTGTGACAGTTGAGCTTCTCTTACTGTGGGGATTTTTCCAATTACTGTCCTGACAGGATCATTCAGCACCACACTGACTTTTACTTTCTTTCTGGAAGTGGAATAAGTTCTTAAAGATCAAATGCAATCTTTGCTGCCACTTCAGACCATGGGTCCTGCGGAGGTCAGGCAATCCTTGGGACACTGAGACTCCTCTGAGCTCTGTGCAGGTATCATGCAGGATGCAAAACTTGCCAGCAACTTAAGATTTTCTTTGAAAGAAGCTGTTAACGTCTTTCTAACCAACTTTTACTGCCTCCTTGAAAAGTCTCAGCTTTAAGGAAGACTTTTGAGAAGATTGTAGCAAAATAATTGGATAGCTTTTGGCTCTGTTTGGTTTCTCCCTGACACTGATGGGTTAACCTGAACTTTAGTGGTGACACAGAGCTGCTCGTGCATGCTGAACTCTTCTTCAGTCTATCTGGCATTTTTGGCCGGCAAGGCAGAAATCTGTTCTAAGATCTAAACATGACTGGACATGCCACCCTCAGCTATCGCCACAGTGAACGTGATCAGATTGTGGCAGCAAAGTATGGTGCTGGACACACAGGTAGAAAGGGTGGTAGGTGCACCTGTCAGGGTGAGCAGACCCAGGAGGGGTTGGCCACTTTTGCAGCTCAACTGAAGACTTTTACCTGGTCTCTTGTCTTGTTTAAGTGGGTCTATTTAGGGGATACCAAAGAGGTTTTGGGCTTTTGAAGTATCTGTTTTTGTTACTTGTACGTGGCAAGCACCCTGTCATTCATCACACCTAGCCTTGATTGCCTATATATTTTTCCCCTTAAAAATAAACTTTTAATGAGGATCAATCCATTTATCTCTCTAGGGTTTGTGAAGAGCCTGTGATATGCTGGCCTAGCTGATAACATTTCATGCAGAAAGTACTGCACTGGCTCTTGGGGGTGCAATTTGAAAAGCTGAAATTTGGCAGTGTGTGGTCCAATCTTCAGCTACACAAGAGATCTGGTCTTTTGTCTGGTAGCTGAGGAAACCTGAAGGATTTGGTCAAACTGCTTTAGTGAGGTACGATTGGGTAACAGGATCCTCTTTACCAGGAAATGTTGGCATGGGAGTTAATATTCCCCTAGATCTTGCAACATCTGCCTTCAGTTTTCTGAAGTCTTCTAAATCTACCAGTGTGACAAGGATGGTCTGGGCACGGCCTGAGGACCTGGGGGACTAGGGGGTGGAGAATTTATCTTTGCAGAAGGCAGCACTGTGAAACCCTTGAGGAGGAGCAGATAGAGAGTTACAGATATCAACAGGTATAGTCCTGAGCCTCTCCTGTTACAGGAGAAACATTTTCAAAATCAGCTGTCTCACTTCGGGCTTCAAACCCGTTAACTGTAGTTGTCTGTCTGATAGATTTTGTAATGACTTCGGTGTTTATGTGTTGGACTTATGGAACATTGTCTCCAATGGTATGCGCCTCCAGAGCTGCTGAGAGAGTGCTCACTCCCTTTTACTTGCTCTGCATCATTTAATTGCATCACTTCCTGTTGTTATTTTCTCTTCCTCTTCATAAACAGTGACTTTCACTTTGGTGCCACATTTCTGTCCTTTCCCACCGTTTTTGCTGGAAGAATCAGCTGTCATCTCTTTAAACTCTCTGAATTCAGTGTATCTCATCTAGCCCAGCCTGAATGCTCCTGCATGTGGGAAACCAGGGCCAACAGTACCAGTTCTCATATTCAAAAAAAGCTCCTTTTATATCACATCAATTTAATATTAAAGAGAAATTAAAACTTGAAATTCTTGTTTACAATTTTGTTTTTTTCAGACCCCTTTAGATTTCTTGTTTGCATAAATGGGATGATTTCACGGCTGTGAAACAAAACAGTGGGTAGTGTTGATGCCATATATTATGAAATAAGTCTTCATGGATCATGTTTTGGGAGTTTTTCAGTGTCTGTATCCATTCAGACTTTAGCTTCTCTGCAAGACTTAGAAGATCCCAAATGTTGCTTGTGCACACATAATAACTTATTCATAACTTCTTTATATGCCACTGTTCTTCCTCATAAATATACTAATAAAACTCATTATAGAAATCAAAGCTAGCTAATACAACATATCTGATGGACAGCTGTCTCTGGTAGCATGAATTATAATTACATGAAGCAAGATGGTCTTATTATGCCAGGATATCTCTGCTCTGAATAAATTTCTATTACTGGTGTGTAATCTTTTGACTCAGGCCAGATGATAGGAACTTGCCCAAGAAAGTCCCTTACAGTATTGCTACTGAGCTGCGCTTTCACTCGTAGAATTACAATTAGATAAGTGGTGCTGGAAGTTGTGTCTTTGAGTAACAGTGGCCTGAGAGAGCTGGAAGGTTGGGGGGGAACAAGAAGCATTCATCATCTGAACTGGTCTCACCACTCCAGCATGCTTTCAGGCTATAACTTAATGCCATACACTGATTTAGATGTAGCACTTGTCAGCCAAGAATAAGACTATAAGACACAGACATTCGAGGACTTGACCCATACTTTATTGTGAATACGTGATTGAACTCTGAGCTGACAGACAGACAGAGACAGCCACTAGTGTGAGAAAGAGAATTTGTTCTGCCATGTAAGATTTCAAAATATCTTAAACTCAGATCTGTATTTTAAGATTAGATCTCTCTTAGCAAATTTCTCAATAGTATTTGATAAGCTGAGTGATTTTTCTAAGCTTATTTTTTTACCACCTTTTCTTCTGTACTTTGCTAACAAAAATGGCAGCATCTATTTTTGAGACACCACTTGGGACACTCTTTTTTTCAAGGAATTTCTCTCCACACATCTCCAGTATTCATATGAATGAGAACAAACTGATACTGAATGTTGAAGCCACAAACCTTTAACGGATCCCTTTGCTCTAAATTTAAGATAAGTCAAGGCATTTACATGACAGCAATGCAATCCTGTTTTTTGGCTTAGGCTGAGCTGCAAAGGCCAAGTACTAAAAAAGGGCAAACTATCCATGCATACTGTCATTTCTCTCTCTGAAAGTGTCCTGACCCTTCTCCAAAAAGCTGAGCTACCACTGATCAGTGCTGACATGACAGACCTGGAAAAAGATTTTATGTCCTCAAGAAATGCAGGGAACACTTACCAATAGGAAACTTTCTTTAAAGAGGGGGAGTTTCCTTGTCGCTATGCCTGATCTACCAGGGAAGGTGTAGCACATCATGTCAGTCAGTTCTGTTCTCCTCCTGATGTGCTGCAGATGATAAAGCAATGGAGAATCAGTAAGAATAAATGAGCATGTGACATCTCCCCCATTCCTACCCGGGGAGATTGTTCCATGTATCAGGGAGAATCAAGAATATCTAAAGGACTCATGAAATAGCCAGAAAGTAAAACAAAACAGCAGAAGAAAAATCCTGTTTCTTGATTTTTAGGATACATTAAAATAAAAAGAAAACAATGGTTCTCCAACTCTTACTACTCAAAGATGAATAATCAGTTTTATATTTAGAGATAATGAAGGCATCATATGCACAGTGAGAAGCCTGTCCTTGTGTTTATTATATGTAAGTTTTGATTTAAGCTACTTCTGCTTCACAAATGTACTTAATATCAACAAGAGTACTGTTTACACTGATTTTTTAATTAAAGGAATGTAGTCATCTTTTCTGCTTGCAGTTTGCCTGCAAGCAGATTTTTTTCCCCCTTCAAATTCATTCTGTCAAAATGGTTAGACAAATTGTTTCTGGAAAAGTGTTTGAATTATGGATGATTTGTGAGTCGTCCATAGCAAGATATTGGCTGCAGCTAAAAGTTAGGAATATACGTAAACTTGTCTCCTGAGCTCCTTGTGTTACCAAAGGATAGAAGTCCGTGTTTCAAAAAAGGTGCTACATCCTCTGAGGAAGACTTGAATTCCTTTGGTTGTACCTCTCTTTTTCTATTACCTGTGGAAAAACTCTTGCAGACCTGGAGCCTAAAATTTTGATGGTTAAAGATATTTCGTGAGATATTTTGTGACTAGTCATGTTAATTCAGATACAATTTTTGGTCCTCAACAAGCTGATGTAGCATTTATGAACTGTGCTGCTCTGTCCCAACCAAATTTCAACCCTTGATTGAATTGTTTTCAACTTTAGGGCAAAATTCACTGTTTGCGAGCATTTGTATGGAAACATCCTAGGTATGGAAACATCCCAGGAAGCCTGGGTTGTGGAAAGGAAAGATAATGAATAAAAGAACCTCTGGCCTAGTTTCTGCTTGGTGGTAGGTTTGTGAATAGTTTTTTGGAATTCAGCAATTCAGAGGAAATATGAGTTGACATTGAAGGACAGCAGTGCTATACACTGTTGCAGTGGGCAGTGTGGGTCTTGTGACCAGAAATTACAAGAGGGAAAAGAGAAATTAAAGGAAATCTCAGCAATCTCTCTGATAATGGAAACATTAGTTGATATTTAACAAGCATAATATTTTTTCCTGGGGACAAAAAGAAAAAAAAGAATCTAAGTTGTCGTGATCGGTGAAATACCACTCAAAAAGATGTCAGGGGAATGAAATGGGGACAGTTCCTCAGCCTGGGGTGGCAGCCAGGTGTCCCCCATGTCCTCTGGAGCACCTCACCCCAACAAGGCTCCTGCTCCCATGTCAGGGATTTCTTCCACAGCACAAAGGGTGAGGAAACGGGCTGACGGCTGTGATACCTCAGGACATCTTTACCAGCATCCTTGTTTGTGCAGAGGATGTATCTGAGCCACAGTGTAAAGCACAGAAAAAGAGAAAGTGTTTTACATGCTTTTAAACACAGGGACTACTGATACTGTCACTGCCTGGGTTTGCCTACAAACAACGCACCCAGCTGAGTAATTTATTCTCAGTGTATAATCTTTGACAGCTGGAGAGCAGAAAACTGTTCAGTACGTTTGGAAATGACTGCAGCTGCAAGGTGAGAGAGCAGTATTTAATATCTGTTTTGAAACCAATACTGGAGGCACCTGATAAACTGCCAGAAGATGGGGTTTGTAACACGCAGAAAGCTAAAATTTGAAGAACTAACAAACACTGAAGCCACTCATAGGGGGATATAAAATGCTGTGAAGTCTGGACTCAATTTATTTTGTCCTTATAAAATGCAGTTGTCTGAGTTGTTTAAATCCCATGGGTCAACAAGTGAAGACTGAAAATTTCACAAGAGTGGGCATTTTTGAGTGGATCCTTCTTCAAGGGTATTGCAGAATATGGGGCACCTGTGCTCTGATTCAGTCCACCATGAGAAGTAGCATGAAACACCAAATGATAACGGCAAAAAAGAAACCACACTTTTTTAAGCCTCAGAACTATCTGTGTCTGGTTATGGTTGAAGCCTTTGTTGGTGTTGCCAAGACTCCTTCTTCTCTTATTCACTGTCTCACTTCGGAAACAGAGAGAGAAAGGCTTAAAATGATAACTTTTAAAAAGCCCATCAATACACTTCGGTTTTTTGTTACTGATCCCCAAGTTTTTGTGTCTCATCAGTAAAATGCATCAGGGGCCTGCAGGAGAAGGACCCTTGTAGATTTTCAACCTCCTTTTGTCTCAAGGCTATGTGCTGTGGCCAGGGGGGTGCCATGAGGGCTGAGGGTGGCCCAGAATGATCCGGTGCAGCAATATCATCTCCACAGGTGTTCCCAGAAGCCATGCAGCCACCTGTGGGCCACAACTTGGTGGTTTTTACAGAGACAGTCTTGATCAACAGAAAGGAAAGGCTCAGAGAGGAAGTTTGTTATCAAACTAGAGCTTGAGCTTGACCCTAATCTCTGGAGTAGAAAGGGTCACCCAGCAATGGGCAGAGGCTACAGGAAACCAAAAGATGAGGGTAGGTATAAGATTATAATAGGTGTGGGAACAAATAGAGCTTTTTCTCAGCTATCAGTTGTATTGCTCCAAGGAGTAATGAAGGACAGGGTTTAAGAGCGTTGTTTTATTGTTGATAGGAAAGACCTGGATGTACAGATAGGTATTTATAAGTCAAAGGTAATAATTTTGTTGTAGTGGAAAAACGAAGTGAGATTTTGCTGCTGCACTGCAGTCCAGGCTATAGCCTATTGCCTTGGGAAGGATTTTTATGGTGTTAATATAATCTTGGCAACCCCTGTCCATGTGAAATCAGCTGTACAACAGTGTGTTGCATCTCCAGCCTGGTTTTGCTGACACCCAAAAACAGGGGCAGAACTTCTCTGGATGAGGGATCATCTAACCTTGTAACCAGGGACTATCCCTGTCCAAAAGCACTCACATTAAGCCAGTCCTACCAACCCCTTCACCCACACGTCAGTCCCTGCCATGCTGCCATTGCTGTCTATAGGAGACTATTCATGAAATTCACCATGCATTCAAGCACTTGGAACATCCTTTATTAATATGAACAGCTGCAAAATTCAGACAGAAGAAGCAAATGAGTGACGGGCAAGAGGAAAAAGGAAATTACGATAGCAAGCAGACAGCTGTGAAGACTAGCAGTGTGCCCAGCTGATGGAACTGCAACCAGAATTTTTAAAGTGTGTAATAAGAGATAAATAAACTGATAAATAAAATCGATCTCAAAAGGCCACATGGGAAAGATGCACAGTCTTGATTACCTAATTATGGAAGGGATATTGCAGAAATGGAAATAGTACAGCAAAGTCCCATAATGACTTGGAGACTGGAGACTCCAAAATGCTTAGTGAAACTAGGTCTGTATCCCTTGCAAAGAGAAAAGATTAAGAGGGGACCTGGCGGAGCTGCGAAGGGCTCTGGGGGGAACCGCAGGGAGCAGTGCTGCAGTTATTAGAGCTAATGTCAAATATGAGGACGAGGGACACGGCTCCAGCGAGGTCTTGCACTGTACAAATGTAATACATTTTTTTTTTCCAGAGGGTATATATTATAAGCTACCAGATGCTGCTCTAGAAGCAACTGATCTGACCAGATTTCAAAAAGAGCAAGAAGCATATGGAGAGAGAGGGGGAGAAAAACAGTATATTACGGAGAACAACTGTTAAGCGGAGGAAAGGATAGGCCTAGCTGGGCTTCCTGGCCTCCTGCCATCTTAAGATTTTCTTATGTCCCTGTGTAATCTTCTGACTTTTGATTTAGATGTTTCCTAAAAATGTGGCCCAGTGGTTGGTACATACTAGGCATTAGCCCAAGAAAAGAATGAAAAAAAAAATGCACTGTATCTCATTAAAGAATTTTTAAAGGGAGACTTTGAGGCGCCATTTGCTTCTTGTTACTCATCTTTGCAAATGTCTCTTGTCTTCCCAGGCTCTGCCCTGATGTGTTAGCGTTAGCTGCCTGTGGATTTCTGAGCCGCACTGAAACGCGGACTCAGAGCGGCCAACCTAAGTCGGTCAAGCAGGGATGGCAGCGTGAAGCAAAGGAGGAAGACAAAAATACGGTCAAGTGAAGTGAATGATACAAGATCTTTGCGTGCACATAAACATTATCAGGTGAAAAAATGTTGTCTGGTAATGGCTTTTCAGGCTGCTGTTGGGAATAAGGATCGCACCTATATTTGAAATATTTACGGTTCAATTAACAGCATTTGTTTCCATAAAATATTTTAAAAGAGAACAGTATTTATCTTTAATTATATTTAATTTTCCTTGACAAAAGATTCCAATATAGATATTGCTGTAGGCACAGGGGGCACTGAACACCAAGAAGTGGATTCTGTAAACAATTTTTCTCAAAGCACTACAAAGTTTAAATATTAATTTGTCCATAATTGGCAGAGAAGCAATTAAAAATGCTACAAAGCTGACTTTCTCCCTCCTTTACTTTCTCCTCCCTTTTCATTTAACCACAGTATAGAAAGTAGATGTAAAACAATAGGACCCTGAGCTGTACGGCATTCTAAGCCTAGCTTGCCTTAAAGCTACAATATGGATTTAATTTATATGCAAATGTAAGCAATAAAAATCCAGACACTGTAGAAATTATAGTATTTTTCATAGAGGCTTCGGCACCGGCGCACAAGCCAGCAGTGATTTCAAACAAGGAGCTAATTATTACTGGTCACTAAGCTACCTTTTTCTTTTAATATCTCTCTTTCTTTCTTCAACTCCCTCCTGTTTTTTTAACAATGAGTAAATTATTTTCTTGAGCGAGGAGGGGAGAGTGGAGAGAGAGAGAGAGAGAGAAAAAAACACCCTCGAATATTGGGGGTGAGTGAATGAAAACAGCCAGAAATATCTCCTGTGAGATTCAACATCAGGATAATTTCACAGTCTCGCTTTTTGACTGCTGTGTCCTGAAGCTGACCAGCACCATGCAAGGCTGATCAAAGGCCATCGGAAACATCAAGTAAGCCTAAATGGGGCTAAAGTATGCTAATAGAGAAGCTAAATGTACTTTAATCCTGTTATAATACAAGGTAACTTAGAGGCAGTGAAGGGCCTTGTTGCTTTTCCCTACTGGGTCCAGGACCCCTGCAAATCCTGAATAGAAGTTGCTTCCTATTCTTTGCCGGCCGGGGTATGGCTTTCTCAGATGCACACACAGTCCCCTCCTCCTCCGTTTACTAAGTGTCAACAGTCGGCTGAGCAAGACTTCTCCGCTCCTTAGATCAGCACCCTGTGACCTTCCACATTTAAGCACAGACCATTAAGCTAAGCTTTCCAGCTGTTGCCTGAATTATGAGGGATTTTTTTTTTCCAAGGGAGGGCAGAGCTTAGAGGAACACTAGGCAACAGTTTTATATTATGGACCCACTGCCACCCAACGTGCTATGCAGAGCAATGTGCTTTCCGCAGGGCTGCGGCAGACGGGTGACGTTGGCTGAAAACAGGGGGTTGCTTTGAAGTGATTCAGGCTCTGGGCTGTCCAGCTTTGGCATCATTGTGCTCGCTCGGGGAAATGTAATCTAATTTTAGGAAGAGGAGGAAACAAAGTAAACGTGACTGAACTGCGCTGCACTGTACACACCGTCTGGGATGGTGTCCCTGGGAATATCCGTGCTCCCTGGGCAACTTTCTTCTTCATTTTCCTTTTTCTTCTTTAGACACCAGTTTTGGTGCATTCTACCCAGGAGACAAAAAAATGGGTGGTAGTCCTGCCTGTGAAATGCAATGCTTTGGTGGATGCCCCAAACTAACTACTGCTTGCAAACCCTAGATTAAAAAAGAAGACTGATGTAATTTTAAAGCCAGCCAACTGCCTTAGTGACTGTATCAGAAGATTAAAAACAAAGGTTTCATTGAAACACTACCTCCCACTGTGCAGCTGAAAGTCTCATGGCTGAGGCAAATAGTCCTAAATATCTTTCTGTTAAGTACAAATTACATACTGGATATATTAAGTTGTAATGGTGCATTTTTCAAGAGTCACTTTTCTTGTGTGAGAGCATCAGTAAAGACTCAAAAAATGCTAACTGTATGGCACATGGAAACAAAAAGGAATCTGCCTTTTACAAAAAATGTTTTGTTCGCATCAAATCCTCTTTTTCCTCCATCTCTCCCCATCCCCCAGCTAAGCCTGGAGTTTCAAATGCCAGAACCAGTATGTACAGTAAGTCCTTTTGAAATCCATGGCAGAGAAATAGTATCCTGGCCTAGCAAACTATTATCTGCACTTACATTCCTAAGCCTTACCCCTCTGTGTGAGTGCTGATAGGAGTCCTTCAGATCAGCTGAAATGTAACTGAATAAAGATGCTCCAGAAAACATCTTTTTAATGTGGAATTATCTTTCATTTACATAGGCAACATCCCTTAACTCGGCACATGTTCTATAATGCTTCATTGTAATAGAAACATTCATATAAAACTTAATGATTAGCATTCATTCTGCTCCCAAACGATCAATAAAATGCTAAGTTAATACACAACACGAAAAGGAGTCTGCCAGTGTGCATAAACTTGCATTACTGTGTAGGATGTAGGTAAATCATGACCGTGGGAGCAGAGGAAGGGAGCAGTGTCCCCCTTGGGGAAGGGACGGTGGCACCAGGGCTGTCCCTGTCACCGGCTCTGCTCCCAGCCGTCCTCAGAATGTCGTGTGTGACCCACGCAGTGTCACACGTGCAAACATCCATGTGCACAGACACACGTGCTCTGCCACAGCAGATAAAAAATGGACCGAGCAGACAAACACAAATAAAAACCATCTATAACATCCTCTCTTTGCATTATCAGTGAAGGAAAGAAATCACTTGTGAGTGATTTCTCTGCAGAAATCATTTGCAACTACTAAATCAGACAGAAGTAGTATAGATGGGAACTGTGGATAAAAGTTAAGCCAAGAGAGTGGTGCACTTTTGCCCAGATACCTTCACGCTGATCTTGGACAAGTGGTTTATTCCAGCAAATAAATTGTGTAGGATTTGAGAGAATATAGTCAGGCAGTACAGAGTTAATAATAGCAAAATATTTTTGGCAGAGACAGGCTTAGCTCCTGCTGAAATATATGAATTCTAATCTGCTCCTATTTACCACTTCTGGGAATAACGTTCTCATTTTTAGGTGTTTATCTACCTATCTATTCACCATCCAACAGTTTTATTGTTTGTCTGTCCTTCCCTTACAAGATTAACTGAATTGCAGTTGTGTTTTAATTATCAACAAATTTTGAAATGAAAAGCATTTGCAAGACTTTGTTCAGTTCAGCTGTAATTTTCTAGATTTGCTTTTAATTAACAGAGGTCCTCTCCAACACATATGAAGCTTGATGGAGATCTTTTTTTTTATAAACACCCATACACTGTTTTTGCTGCACAATCTTTCCAAGTCTATTTCTCCATCACTCTTTTAAAAATAAAAACTTAAAAAAATTAAATGGTCAAAAAAATGGGCAGTTTCAATCCAGCAATAGCCTTTGAAATTGTTAGAAAGTACCTAGTTCAGAAATACTGAATGAAAATATGTAAGAGATTTCCCCCTTAAATTTGAATCTAAATGTAGGTGTTAATTCTTTTTTCAGGTGCTCATAATTTATAATGGCCATTTGAGGTCAGATATGACTGCTCAAATACATTAATTTAAAATATTTTTATTTATTATTTCTCTTTATTTAACTTCTGGAATATCAGAATCTCTACTGCCACCACAAGAAAACACTATAGCATGAATACAAAGGAGCCACAAAAACCAGACCAACATGACCTACACGTTAACAGCAATGGTGAATTGACATGCACAGTTTGTTTTGCTCTTTTGCATTTTTTGTAATCCTTTGCATCAGCTATATTTATCATCAAAATGTCTGTTTCTTCACCAAGCATTTGCACTTTGTCCAGACAGACGATTAACTTTTCCTGTAGTTATTTCCAGACGTGGTAGCTAATGTCTCTTTCCCATATAGAGAATTATCAGTGGCTCTGGCAAGGGCAAAAGCCACTGGAAGTGCAGCTCTGTGGCAGCAGGAGAGGTTATGAACACAACTGAGTGACTGGAATTGTTAGAGCACGTAGCAAAGCTAGAAACATGACTCAGTCATTAGTTGTCTGTAAAATTATCTTCACTTTATTAACAGAGATGGGGTAGGTGCCTGCAAAGTCTGATCTATAGGTAATACACACACCAAGCACACTCTGTGTGGAAGATAAAGCCCTTACTACTGCTAAGTTTTCCCTACACTAAATGTTTTCATCTTGAAAATTTATTAAAAATATAAAGAAGAGGTGACATGAGGTTGTGGCAAAAATACCCTTTGTGTTGTGAACTAGAGTGTACAACACTGAGTTTTGAGTCCAAACCTTTTGTCCCACCAAATTTCCCAGACTAGCTTTGAGCTTATTTGGCCTCCAAGTAGATGAGGCTAAAAGGCTGGCAAAGCCTGCTCCTGTTCTTGCACCCAGATTTGAACAGACTCAACACTGCTGCAGAAATGCAGTTCTGCATGCTGTGCCGCATGGGATTTTGGATGCTTCGTTAAGACGTCCCTCTTCTGAAATTAAAAAAATGGAGAATGAAACCACCCAGGAACACTAGGTGAGCTTGCTTACCTGTGCTATGAACTGGGAGTTGAGCTGCAAGGTTTACAATTTAGATGTGTGGCACATTCTGGGAGGAAGCCACAGCTGACTGTTTTTCTGAATCATGCTTGGCCCCAAGTCTGAGATGAAGAAAGAGTCAATGTATATTTGCCTGTGGAGTAGCTAATTAGAACAATTAATCTGAGAACGAGAACAAGCTGTGAGACCATGAGCTGATTCAGGCACGCCCTCTACTAACTTAAATTTTGATCAAGGTTTAAAACACCATGGGAAGGACTGGGGTGATGAGGCCCAGTGGCTGAGATTCAGGTTCACCATCCGTGCCCCTGTTGCTGTGACATGCAGTGAGACCTTGGGCAAGGCGTTTTCCTCTTGTCTCTGAAACAGGCCAATGATATTCACTGCCTTGTTGAGCTTTGTGGATACAGGCAGCATGTTGTGAATGAAATGTTAAGTACATCTCAAAGCCAGCCAAGACAAGAACTGCATTTTTCTTCCTAATATCTATTAGCTCAAAGCAACGGAAGAATCCCACTTGCCACCCGCTCCCTGCTCTTGTTTGAAGATGTGGAGCTAGCCAGATCACATCCATCATATATTTGCTTTCAGGGTCGCATGGAAATAGAGCAAAAGAAAGACCTTTTGTGGGGATGACATGCTTGGAAATATACTTGTCCAAAGCAAACAGCTCTTGCTCTTTCTCCAGCTAATTCACTGAAAAGGTACTATTTTAGTCAAGAAAAGGGTATCAATTCTCCTCCTTTTAGGCAGGATGGTGGCAGGTTTCCCATGTAGATTTGTGGAAGGTATAATTTTGACAGGAGCATCTGGCTCCTTTGTGAGCTTCATACAGAATTGTGCGGCAGTGGCTTTAGGTCAGCCTCTGGTTGAGCCATGTGGGTAGCCCTTTGACGTGTCTGTGCTGCTTTTCCTGCTCCACTCGGTTTTGTTTTGACTCTCTTTTGAGCTTCCTAAATATGCAGCCTTGCTCTGCAGATTCCCTGGGACAGTTTCATTCATGGGTCCTGACAAGGACTGAGGTTTTGCCAGGGCTCATGGATCCATTCTTACGGTGGTGCTGTGTGTTACATTAGCCGACAGCTGCTTTTGGCAAGGTTTTTTTTTTCAGAAATCCCTCTTAGAGAAGGGAGAAGAGTGATCTCTGGGTAGTGGAGCTTTCAGTTCTCAAAATAAACCATGCCAGGTTGTTTAAGAATTTAAAAGCACTCACGAGCTTTCTTAGTACAATAATATGTAGCGTGGTCCTTCTGCCCTCTTTAAGCAGCTGATGCCTGGCTTTTATCTTCTAGGTATATTTACAGTAAAAAAACCCCCTTAATTTCTTTTCTTACTTTGCTGTGTATGGTGTGACCTGAAAATGTGTTTTTAGCCTTATTTACATGAATGCAATCAGAGCAGATGTTTTGCCATCAAGAATGTGCCAGCTTGTTGCATTTGGCATAGGAAAGTGGTGCAAGGGTGTAGAATACCTTGACTTCTGCTCCCCAGATCCTCTGGGTGGTTTGGGTACCATGTTCCAGACACATGCTGGTGTGCCTGCCACTGTCAGTGACCCCAGAAGTGACCACTGTGAGTGACTGGGAAGTGACCACCAGCTATACTGCTGCTGGGTTTGTCCAGCCATGGGTGGTGTGAGAGAGGAGATGGGCAGGTAGGGAAGGAGCAGCTGGGAAGTCACGGGCTGCCAAGCTCTGTTCCTTCTTTGCACATCCTTAGGCTGTGTGAGGAAACTCACCTGTGCTGGACACACTGATGACACGGCAAAGAGGGTCCCTGTCTCCTCCTGGTGAACCATTCCCTGAGGCCAGCAGGAGGGGAGGAGGGGATGGCTGTGTAGCTCCATCCCTTGCCACACATGGCTGGGTGGGGTGTGAGCCCAGGAGATGGCTGTGTTTTGAGCAGTTCATCATGGAGGTGTGTGCTGTGCCATACAGACCGAAATCACTAAAAATGTGTTCAGGAGAGATCTCTTGGCTAAGAGTCTATAGTGAGCCGGGAGGATGGAATAATTTGTAATTGGATGTTTGGAAAAATTTGACGGCACTGAGAACAGTTCACAAATCAGAAAGATGAGCTTTTTTAGAACAAAGTAGTGCATGTTTATTCAAATTAGGAGAAAGCCTGGCTAAATCAATGTTTAAAGAGGAGCCCATGGCTGAAGCATATTTTAAGAGACCGTCTGGAGTCCATGGCATTACTGCAGAGAGTGTGCTGGCTTTCCTTGGCATGAAAAGACATAGAGACACAACAAAAATGCAGAAGAAGAGGGTGTGCATGTGATAAGATAGAGGGAGGAGCCTGTGTATCTAGCAAAGTTAGTGATATCAGGAACATCAAAACATTACAGTGCTATTGAGAAATCCAACATAATGCACTGGGGAAGGTGCCAGCCCAGTACAGTATATCTGATCCTGCAATGCCAGTGGAGAGGAAGAACAAAGCAACTGGTTCATTTGCAGCGAGCAAGTTCAAGGAAGAGATATTACCAGAGCCTTTCCATGTGCTGACAGATTCCCCAAAATGCTTTATCAATTAAGCATCTCTAAAGCCATCACAGCTGTTTCTCTACAGAGCAGAACCACTGCTGGTGCATGACACATGCAGCAGAGTGTGCCAGCATGACCAGCAATGGAAATGTTATCAGGCAAATGGAATTGCTCCCCCACTCCTTGGTCCCCTCCCACCAGCAGAGAGTTTGATTTCACATTGCTTTTGCTTTCTAAATTGATCTAACTAATGTAATCAGACAGAAACATCCTGTTCCAATGTCACTAATGCCTTCTAAGCTAGATGGCCTAATTAAGGTCACTAATTTCATTGTCTAAGACAATTTCTTGAGAGATGTCTAAGTGGATATTAGAATAGGTCATATCATTACATAAAATTAGCAGAGAAAGGTGTATGAAAACACCCATGTCAACTGGAAAAAAGACTTTGGGTCTTCAAAATTTACAGACAACAAAAACATAATTACAAATGATGAAGAATGAAGTGAGAACAGAGAAAGCCTATTCCCAGAACTGAACCTTTTGCCAGACTCAGAACCCGTGGGCAATTCAAAGATTTGCACAAAATCAGCATTGCAGGGTCAAGTGAATAAATGTGATTATGCTCTTTTGTTACTGTTTTGGAGCCTAATTCTGGTTGCTGGTGGATAAAGCAGATAAAAGAAATAGTCCGGATCTATATTAATGGGCTACAATGGAGAAGGTGTGCAGTCACTCCCGAAGCTTATTCACTTGCCCCAAGATGTTCTTTGCAAAAGAAGGTGAAACCTATGGTGAGATCTCTGAGGTTGCTGTTAAACCACCATAAAGCTCAATGGCCAGAGGGAAAGTAAAAGTCTGATGAATACTTCACATCTGCTGTTGAATTATTTGGGTTAGAATTAGCTGGGAATATCATCTTCACCTTTGCAGAAGCAGGAGCCATCTCAAACATGAAGCTACCAGGAAATCATGCTGGGATAAAAGATATTCAGAGTAAGCAGGAGTCTCAGCAGTAGAAAGACCTCACCTTACAAAACCCTCAGACACATTACCTGAACTTGTATGGCCTCACACGGAGAGGTGATGGCTGAAGTGGCCATGCTGTAGAGTTACGTGAGGGATGTCTGGCCAAGGGCTGCTCCTTGGGCTGCTGCCGTCTGTGGTTTGTGTCTGGTAGGGCATGGCAGGGAAGCAGAACCTGCTGAAGCATAAACTCCCTTGACCATGTCTAGTCTACCTTGGTTCTTGGCAGAAGTAGGCGTTGTGGGTGCAGGAGATCTCCAGGAATGTTTGCTGACCTGGGAGGAAAGAGTGTGCCAGTCCTCAGGATGTCCCATGGGAATCCATCTGGTACTGGCCACCTGATCTGGAGAGGCAAAAGATGTGTGGGACTCAAGTCCCATGAGCTGAAAACCCTCATTAGGACACATGGGAATAAAGACAAACACAGGGCAAGATACGCAGGAGGACACCAGGTACAGCTAATAATTTCTGTAATGCAAATATTTTTTACTGTATCATGTCTGAAGTATTAAGGATGTAATCTCTGTTATATACTATTTAGCAGCATTTATTTTGATAAGAACAATGTGTAGTAAGGTTTGGACATCAGTTCAAGACAGGGAGACTGAAAAAATGCAAAACCTTCCAGACCATTTCACAAGCACCCCTTCATCTTTGTCCCACGTGGAGCACCAGGTATCAAACAAAACTAACCCTTAGTGCACAGCTGTGACTCCTTTTGTGCCTACATTCACCATCACGGTGAGAATTATGGATGCAAATAAACAGAAGAACAGCCAGTGAAATGCCTGCTAGTGAAAGTGGGCCTGGAGGTGACCCAAGCCACAGAGGACTTTTGGCCACCAGGAGGATTTCACAGTATCATTGACCACACTCGCAGTTTGCTTCCAGTTTATAGCTACCAAAGTAGCTACATTTCAATCCCTTAATTTGTCCAAGTTAGTCATGCAAAACCATAAATTGAATCTCTGGACATTTGCAGTGAAATCTGTCCTCTCTCTGAACTCAAAAAGCAATTTTCTGACATATCATATTACAGCCAGCTCTGAGATAGGTACCTGGTTAATACAGAATATTGAATATCCAGTACATCCTGAATGTATCTTAATGGTAAACTGGATGATTTAATTTCCTTCTGCAGGTGTGTAACTCTGGCCATCTTGATAAAGTTTTCACGCTAGTGCAGAAGTGAGAAACCCAGTACAGACAATGGTACTGAGGTCAATATCAGTTAGATTTTCTCAAAATACCTCTAATTAGGAGTGATAGGAATAGCTTCCACGGGCAATGAGCTATACATTCCATGGTCCTAATTTTGCAATAGTGCCAGAGTTGTGTTAATGTTGAAGAGTTTTTGCAAGAACAGGCTATTGTGAATAACTCTATGACTTACATTTTAACTGAATGTGTAGATATTACTTGGGAGTCATGCTCATGAATCAGTCTTTGTGCAGTCGTTGTATGAAATTTTGTATTCCTTGCATGAAGCTCACTAATTCATCATCTTTTGCTCTAATAATTTCATGTCACCTACACCAAAAAAGTATTAACAGAAACATCACTTCCATCTACACAACACAGGACAAGAGTTCTCTCTCACCAAAAGGATATACAAACGGAAAAAAGATAGGAAGTGCTGTGAACAGATCAGAGAAAAGGCCAACAGTCCCTCCTAACCCCAAATGTCTCAGATCTTGTGATTGTGATCTGGACCTTAAACATTTTGATATAAATTTTTAAAAGTGACTGCAATCTTAAGTATTTTTTTGGCTTTCACTAAATTCCAGTATATGTCAAATAACTCAGCACTTTATTTCCACCACAAAGCACCCTAAAATATGAGCTTATTTTTATCTTACAAAACTGCCAAAGATGCTTTGAAGCATTCATCTCGTAACCATGACAGACACTTTTTTTCAATTATGTCATAAGAAAAACTTTGGAGAGCACTTAAAAACATCTTCAGACTTTTTAGATGCTCTTTGCTCCTACAAGACCCAGCCAGGAGTTGTCTCACAGTCTCGGTGTGTGTCAGTAGCTTTATTTTGCACTTAGATTTTTCACCAGTCAGTCAGTCTGGTAAGTGAAAATGTGCTGGTTTGCATGCGTGAACATAGACATGATTTTTAGCAAATCTGAGACCAGTATTGTCAGTAGCCCCGTTAAATTGTTTTTATCAGTCTGGTTGACTGGAATGTTCGAGTATTTACAACAGACTCATGAGTATTAGGCTGAAAGTTTGTCTAATGTACTGCCAAATTAGACATGGCTAAGCAGTTGTGTAGCAGGTTTCAGCTGCTCACTGCAGAATAAAAAAAATTAAAATGTGATGAAAACACTCTTAAAAAATATATTTCAGTTGAGAATCTTCAGGACTTTCCCCTCCCTTTTTGCTTCCTGAGGGTGTTCTGAGAAAACAGAGAACCAAGCTGTAAGTCATGTGGAGCACTGTGCTTGTCTTAAATCTTCTCCTGTCTTTGGAGGCTGAGCTGCTTTCGGTAACCTAGTACTTACTGAGGAATGAAAGCATGTAGCTGGGCTATTCCTGCGGCTGGCTGCTGTGCTGCAGTGGTGGCTTGTTCATGGCTCATCCATCCCCTTGGTGTTGAAGGCACACATCTGGTCCTGCACACTGTGTTTGTCATTTATCCTCCAGTAACAGGATGTTTCCCAGAAGCAACCGAGGAAAAAGTTAAGCTGGAATGGGGAAAATACTTAACCATGTGCATGAATTTGCTAGGAAAAAAATCCTTAACAACATTTAAACAGGAAAAGATACAGGGTGGTTAAATAGAGCATTGCAAGTGATTGAAACTGGAGGAACAAAGGAGCAACCAGGTGTACAGTTTGGTCAAATGATGTAAGAAAAGACTGAGTCAGGAATGGGGTTTGACCCCTGGAATTTTTTTGGTTTACCATTACAACTTGTTTACGCAAGATAGTTGGAAATTAAGAAAATATCTAACTAAAAAGCCAAAGAGTTATTTAGGATTCACTCCATTTATATATATATACACATACACACAGACAGACACACACATATATTTATGAGTCCCTTCTGGAATAAGAAATCTCTTTTTTCTCTTCAGCCTGGGGTATAACCTGGGGGAAAAGCCCCTTCATTTCAGGACAGGACAAACAGTTTGCTATTGTCCCAAAACACCTGCATTTGCACCCTCATGTGCTCAGAGGTAAATCTGTCCTGCAGCTGGGGCAGGGCTGGTCGCACTGTAGCTGTCACAGTTACATGTGGTTTCCATTACCTCACCTAAGGTAGTGCTGCAATTAGTATTGTAAACTAGCATAGCTTTTAATCTCCTCTTCTCTCTTCTTTAGAGCTACGTTCACTTTTGTTTCCACCCAAGTTTCATCTTTGAGCTCTGACTTGCACTCAGACCGGAAATGTCAGCTGTCAGCTTGCTTTACAGACTTGGATGAGGGTTTGGAAGAAAGGGACTCCCCAGAAGTCTACATGGCCTTGCTGTAACAATATTAAACCTCTTGGTCAAGTGAGTGCATTGGACACTTAATTTATTGGTAGTTTGAGGAGACAGAATGAAGGATCATGTCTACTTTTGATTATGACCTGGCCGTGAGCCACTTCCCCAGAACTTGGCAGGAGGAGCCCAGGTTCTGACCAGTTTGACTCTTGCAGCCGTTTCTCACAGTGATGAGATTGAGCCCAGACTGGTGAGAAAAGAGAGCTTTTAGGAGTGGCTGCACTTGTTCAAGGGATCAGGGGCTGTGCAGGAGGCAGGCGGACAAGCCTTGGGCAGCTCTTCACACAGAGAAGCATCACACCACTCAATTGCATCTTATATCAGCTTGCAATTAGCTTGTGTGCAAAATTTCACTCATCAATACTACTTAGCTTGAGATCTGGCACGACTGGACTCTTTCTTTCTTAGTTCTTCTTGCAGAGACTGCTTGTGAAATGTTGGAGCTGGAGCTCCTGCAGTGCAAGGAGCTTTTCCCTATTTTCTATGCAGTCGGGAATTTTCTCTGCCTGGCACCTGGGTGTTGGTCCTTGCTAACAGCCAGAGCACCGTGCTGCCCCCGAGCCTCCCCACTGATGTGGTGGGTGGGAGGGGGTGCGTGGGAGTTGCCTGGTATTTTTGTGCTGCAGGTGGTGCTTTAGTCTGGGTGCCGTTTGCCGCCTGTTTGTTTTCTGGTTTATTTTTTTGTTTACACCAAGTCTTCATGAAAGGGTGAAGTGCTCTCACATAGAGCAAGCAAAAGAAATGTAAACATACACACACAAGCCGAAAGAAATATGGGCATGTACTTAGGCCTGAAGCCATCAGGGGTTTGCTCTGCTGGTTTCTCTGCTGAAGGAACAGGCATCTCAAGCGAGAGAAGACTTCCCCGGTCCCATCACAGTCCTCAGCCCCATGGCTTCCTCTCCTTCTGCACACTCCATCCATGCCAGCAGGCAGCTGCTGCAGCACACACAGGCTCTCCAAATCCATTCAGATGCCGACCATGGAGTCTGAATCCCGCAGACCTCATCTGAATCCCACAGACCTCATCTGAATCCAGCACTGCAGCTTTTTCCATTGTTTTGCCATCATTTTAGCAAGAGACAAAGCCAAGTGATCCTCTAGGTGATACCACCCCACATATGCTGTTCATTGACATGGTTGCTAGCCAGAATATGATATAAATTGACTTAGAAATGCTTTGTGTGAATACAAGTAATTTTTCTTTCAATTGTGCTGATACTGAGGGTGTTTGTGTTACAGAGGAGTTGGGAGACTTTGTCCTGAAGGACGTGTGCATCTGTAGAAACTGAACTTTAGACTGTGCAGTTTATAGAATGCAATTTTTCTCTGTGTTTATTGATGCAAATACCTGCAACAGCCATGCTGAGCTCATCCAGTGTGGGGCTAGGAACAGCCCCACGGAACTCATCTGTCTGGTCATAACCGAGCTAACAGATTTTTTTGAACTTGCAGGAGTTAAAAATGTAGAGGAAAAAGAAAATGACCATCCCCAAATGGCAAGTTGTATAGTAATAATAATGAATAACTTTAGGGAAATGGTGATCTGTTCATGGAAGAGCCATGAGAAGAAAAACAAGCTAAATTAGTTAGATGATTTATTCATTGTGAATGATTCACTCCACTCCATTACTGGCTGCTTCCTCCACAGGTCGTAGGACCTAATATATAAACTGATAGAGGAAGGGTGGGATCGATAGAGAGCGACCTCTCCCTCCTCTCCAGGGAAAATAGGTCACCTATCCCTGCTACGCTGCTCTCTGGGCACAGGGCACATCTCAATAGACTGAGCAGTCATTTTCAGCTAATGAAGTTTGGGTTTTTCAGGGCAAAATTTTCGTGAGGAGTGTTTCTTTCATTCCATCAGCTCTCAAGCCTGAGCTCGCAGTTTGGCCGGCTCCCTTCCCCCGTCCTGACAGCTCTCATTGTTCCCAGATGATGGCTGTTGGCTGGCCCGTGTTTAAAAAAAAAAAAAAAATAAATAAATTGTAGTCTAAATAGTCTAAATGCAGTGTCCTTTACACAGTTGGTGCTGTGGAGGAAGGAAACCTCCCGGCATCCTCAGGATTTGCTCGGCGTGGGACTGGCTGCTCCTCAGGTGAACCAGTGGTTGGTAGGCACACTGGGGCTCCTTGTGTGGCCCTAGTGACTTACACCCCATGCCCATGGGATGTGGGTTTTCCTGCTTGCTCCACATGCCATGCCAGCCCCGGCACCACCGCAGGCACTGGGAAGCCCAGCAGGAGGATGCACCACGGCCCTGCCTGTGCAGGAGGGTACTGATCTGCAGAAAGCTGCCATGCTGGGAAACATTCCTCAGGCTCCTTTTAGCTCCTAATAAGCAATAATATTCTCTGTGGTGACGCCTCTGCTGAATTTCCTTGTACCCAGCACAACCCACTGTTTGTCATGTGACTATTTATAAACTGCTGCTGAAGCTTCATAAATGGTTTTTGCTCCTTGCACAAATTGGAGCTGAACAGCTGGAAACTATGTTGCAAGCACACCCTGAGCTGAGCCTGAAACACAGAAATTGTGCACAAAACTCCTGTGGATGGTATTTATTAGAGAGCTGCTGGAGAAAAGTTGCCAGCTCTGGATGTTGAACGCATTGAAAACTTGGGAGTGCGGGGTTTACTTGCCAGTTCATCTTTAATTAATTACAGAGGACAAACAATTAGGGCAAGAAGCTGCTGCTGGACTACCTGACTCATAGGGCAGCTCATATACTGATGGAGATGTTTGCTTACACGCTGCTGGGCAGAGCTGCTCCCCTGCCACGACTCCTCCGTGGCCCACAGGAGGTCCGGCCCCTGTCTCCAGCTTTGAGCACTCAGGTCAAAACCCTCCCCAGCAAGGGCACATCAGGCAGCAGCTGTTTGAAGCAGGGAGCTCAGGATTGGATGGGGTTGGGGATGGCAATGCTCCTGGCACTGCTTCCTCCACGCCCTCCAAAGGGAATTTTGCAGTGTTGCACACTCCTGGTAGATTTGTTTGTAGGTAAATGTCAGTCTTTGGGCCTCCTGATGGTTTCTGAGCAATATACATTAAAAAAAAAATTAAAAGACTGCAAAACAGATTAGTGTATATTTACCTTAAGTGGGTGTGAATGAAGAGCTCTGTTTTTGCAGGTGTAAGAGCTTTTTCATCTGAAGAAAATAATTTTAAAGATACTGTTTCTAAAAAAGAAGAAGGAAAGAATAAAAGAAAGGAAACATCGCAGTTATTTTGTAGATGACCACAGCTATCCAGGCAGCTCTGGTGTATATACAACAAAGAGTCTTACATCTTCTGGAAAAAACCAAAGACCTCACTCTTCAAGAAGTCAGAAGAGAGTGTGTTGTGTGAAAACATTGGTCATGAGGTCAGATCTTCAGTGCCAACCTTGTGCAAATACACAACTGCATTTGATGGCCACACCTCAGCTACTAGAGAGCACTTGTCACTCAAGCCATGATTCAACCTGAGTTTGGTTCCAGAGACCAAGGGTAGATGCTCTAAAACCTGCTGCTGAAATTCAGAATAAAGGAATCATCTGTTATGTGGAGCTTGAATCATGCTCAACTTGAATGAGATCCAGACCCAAACCAACAACCTAACCGCAGTCTGTGGTGAAAATTTAAATCCAGACCCATGCCTGAATTTAGTGGCCAACATCACATTCACACTTAAAAGATTTCTGCAAATCCCTCAAAACACACTCTTGAAATCTGTCAGTTAAAACATAATCACTCCATGCAGATTTGGTTCAAACTGCAAAGTAACAAGCAAACCTAAGGCAGAACCAACAATGCACATCAGGATTTGGTTTGCTTCAGTTTAACCAAATTCTGAGTATGTAGTTAAATAAAGCAGATGTTAGTCACCAGGTGCACTGAGCCCAAATAGGGACCAGCGCAGCTCACAGCCAGCTCTTCAAGACCCCAAACTCCTACTTGCTACCACATAGCAGCTTGGTCTGAATGTGTGCCACAGTACTGAGTCTTCTTGGGCTTGCAGGGAAGAGGAAGAAGCAGGAAAATGGTTAATGTACATGATTTTTTCCTGCATTCTTTTTTCTATCTTTTTTGAAAACCTGATATAGAATAAGCTGCATGGGGAGAATACGAGTATACAGTTATAATACATGACAATGCAGCAAAATCCTGGACTCTGTCAATTACTGTGGCACCGTGTATTTTTATTTTATTCCTATGGGGAAATATATCATTCAAGTAAAAAATCATTTGGACAATGCAGCTACATGGAGAATATCCAATGCATGAAGACACTGCTTTGCACTGAGCTGCACACTGAGTGAGATGGAAAATGTAAGGAAACTGAGGGAAAACTTCCTCATCTAATTGGTGATACAGTGCTGCCAAATAAGTGTCTCTCAAGAACACACTTGTTGCTGTAAGTCACCTTCAGAGATCCCTTGAAGCTACAAGGGACACAGCTGACTCCTTTTGTAGTAACAGTACTCTGAAGCAGTGGAAAAATTCCATCACAGCTGCCGAAACTGAGTTGGGCAGCAGAAAGATTAACACCTGGGAGGAGGAGCTGCTTGGGAATGTATGGGGCAGCGCTGAAAACCGCTTCCAAATTATTTTGTTTAAGACTAGAAAAGCTGCCCAGTAACATGCGCTAGACAGCCTTGGATTGCTCAGAGTGAGCTGTTTTTGAAAGGAGGGCATGAGCCAAAAACCTGCATTTTGCTTACCTGGCAATGACTTCAAAATTAAGACTGAATTATTTTGAATTGTATGGCTGGAGATTTTTGGGCAAGTTGGGAGAGAAAAAAGAGGCAGCAAATAATTAGGGAATGGTTTGCCAAGGTGGGTTTTTGTGCTCACTAGCCCAAACACAGAGCCATGGAAGGGAGACCTCAATTTCCTCTTCTCCCTGGAGGGACATGGACCTCTGGGCTTTGCTCCTGCGGGAGGTTCTGACCCCACAGGTGGGGACAGGGCTGCTCCCCTGGACCACTTCCCACCTCTAGAACTGGGATCTGCGCGGGGGCCTTATGCAGCCTCTTCACTGCAGGCACATCAGTCTACAATGGGGACGAGACCTTGTGGGTGAGACTTACTTTGAAGAGAACTCTGAGCCAATTTTTTAGCAGTGGGGGAAAATCTCCAAGTGGTGGGATATTAGGCTTGAGGATTTAATTTGGGGTAGATGACACTTTTCTTCTTCAGCCAACACTGCCAAGAAAGGATCAGTCAGTTCCCATAATTCCTTAAATTTTGGCCTTCCGTGTCCATTTACTTTCATATCTTTTTATTAAAAAATAGGCATGGTAATAACTTTTGCATCAGGAGATATGCATGAATTTTGAATTATTGAGTATTATATACCATGATCATCTAAGTCTGTCCAAGTTTTCGGAACTCAGTATCCAGGTCTGTATGCAACATGTCAGTTATTTTGGCCTCTAAGTTTCTACTTTTTTCTTCTTTGGGCTTTTTTTCTTTGGGACTAAAAAATTTGATTGAAATTAATCTGTTTTTCAGGCAATAAATTAAATAGGCATCACTCTGGAGAAAAAGTAGTGCATTATTTCAACTGTAAAATAAATCACAATGAAGATGACATATTTTCAGTCATGTAGACCAGTCAGCGTATATAAAAATACACCCAATCTTTTAATTATATCTAGGCTTTGAGTAGTCATTTCTTTAATAGCAATCAAAATGTTTCCACACGCAGATAGGCTTTCACCTTTTAAAGAATATTTTCCTTTGCTAATCTAGGTGACCAGCTAACCTTCATCCCAGGATAACTGATGGAAAATGAGTGGTGGTGGCAGGGGCTGGCTGCAGGAGAAGCAGGCTGTGGGTGAGGGTCGGGACTGGGCAGCTCTTTGCAGAGGAGGTAAACTTTCCCTTGTCTGCTTTGCATATTCATGTGGTGGACCTGGCTGTTAAATCACAGTTTTGCTTTGCTTTCTTAACAGATTTCACTGGGTTAATTATGTGGAAAAATTGGTAGCAGCGTATATAACATACATCCAAATCCCTCGTAATAAATTAAAATTCCTTTAAGAGTCCCAGTGTTTTGTCATTTTCAAAAAAAGACTCAAAGGTAAATGTTGATTTTAATGGGGTTGTAGCTATCACCTCATAAGTTTAGTGGGTAGAATACCAACATATCTTTTAATGAATACTTATCAGCTATTGATTAAAAAAAGTAGCTGCAGAGCTTGTGGTGCAAGATATGCCTTGCATTTGGGAAACTGTATAGACATCTTTATATTAAATGTATCCACAGCACCTCAAAAGATCATGCTGGAACTGTAAATTGTAACCCTCTAGCATAAGTTTAATGTTTATTTAAAGGAGGCAGCTTTCTATTACATTGTTTGAACAGATCTCCTCAGACAATGATCATAACCTTGTTCCCTTCTCCTTCACACGCAGGTTATGATATCTATACTCTTCTCATCGTATGTGACTTCACTTTTACGAGCTGTCTCTGGCTCTCGCCTGATTTTATGCTTGAAGCCAATGGGGATAACGTGGAGCCCTGAACAAAATGACAGCCTCAGATTTTTGAGAACGACTTGCAGTGGCCAAACGCAGGAGCCTGGGCAGGGAGATGGGATTTTTTTTTTTTCTTTTTTTTTTTTTTAGATGCAACCCCACCGGGCGGAGGGGGGAGCTGGAAGGTCTCCGCTCGGTGTCAGCGCTGCCCCGCGTTGTGCCCTGACACTTGTGNCATGTGCTGCCGGGGCGAGCCGCCCTCCACACTGACCTGCCCACACGCAGGGACAGGTTTTCCCGTGCAGAAATATCGATCCACGCTGATTTTTCATGCACAATTTAGAATCGCTGCTTTTGAAAACATGCCTTGTGGCTTTAGGGTTTTCTTCCCCCTCCCTCCCCTTTTTTCCCCCCCCTTGCTTTAATTTTCACTGACAACGTCTTTTAGATCTGTTATTGCCTATAACTTCAGCATTTTATGGAAAGGAGGCTGAAATCTGCATCTAACCTATGTATATTATCAAAGACAAGCCTGCCAAAGTAATTCATCAAAAAGTTCAGACATTAAGTTGGTCACTGAATAGCTGTTCCAGCCTGTGTAAAACAGCTGCTATCCACTATGTGACTAAGAATAAAACAACGTCTCCATCCTACTGAAAAACAAATTTTAATACCTAACCTATTAAAAATTAATAATGCTATCCTTTAAAAATGATTAGAAATGTATGAGCAAGTTTTTATAGAAAGAATATTTGAACAAGAAGAAATGGCTCAGCAAGGAGGTAAAAAAGATCTCAGTCTGTACATCTTTGTGTGTATGGGAAAGGCACGTAGGATCTGGTTCCCAAGCCCAGCAATTCCCTCTCACTCGCTGCGTTTGGTGAACCTGCAAGGGCAGCAATAACAATCCTGTACTACAGAGACTTCAAATCCTCTTCTATCTAGGTTCTCGTGCTGTGCTCTCATCACTGGGGTTTTGCACCTAGGAAGGGCTGATAGGTACTAATTATGATTATAGCAGCAGCTATTTTTGCTATACTTAGTATGGTCCCATATGCTTAGGATTCTAGAAGACAAAGGGGACAAATTGAATGATTTTGGATGTGAAATTCATTTGCAGTGCTTTAATTCCTTAATCTAAGACTAAAGAGTGCATTGGATATGCTGGCCTAAGAGTGAATATGCACTGAGCCTCCTGGGATTTTGTCTTACGTGAACTGGCCCAAAAACTTCAGAAAACAGTAGAAACAAGATTTTTATTTTCTCCCCCTCTCCCTTTTTTTTTCTTTTGCAGCACAGTAAAATACAATCTTACTATATTTGCCAATCTATTCTATAAACATAGGAAATGGAAAGGCACGCATAATGTTATTGCACATTTGAAAAATGCACACAGTAACAAAGAATCAAATTCTACTCTGAAATAATTGCAGTGATTCCAGGGCAATTAGGTTGGTAGGAAATATTATCCTTAACAAACTTGTTCAAATTCTACTGAAGCTTCATGCTGGAACGTATTCACCAACATCTAGGATGACTTACAAATGTAAAATATATTAATTTGATTAAAATGTTTATATACTGTGCTTTCAGTATATATATTTTCATGGGTTCTATAAATAATTCAGTATAAATTCTTGAAAATTCTTTGGCTATTTTCTAAAAGCACACAAATAAGAAAGTAATGCTGCTTCAAGCATAAAAAGAAATTAATTAAAAATTTAGAATTAATGTGACTAATTCCAAATTAAGGCATACTTATAAAAATATTTTGCCAGGATAAAATTAAGCTAAGATTCCATACTTATGTGCAGTTTCAGGTTTTTTCTTTATCTCTCTCTTCTTTTTTTTTCTTTTTTCTTTTTTTTTTTTTTTTGCTGCAGGCTTGAGCATAATCTTATAATACCAATAAATGAAAAATATGCGTTGAGGGAATCAATATACTGATTGTATGACTTTTTTGAACAAGATTCATCTTGTGATAGCAAATTAATTTATGCTTTACTTAACATAAAATTTTCTTTAGCCTTAATTCAGAAGTAAATTGTTCTTTTAAGACTCAGGATTTTGTTTTTAAATAGTTAACAGAGTAAAATGAACTTCAAAACTGTTCAGTTAATTTAACAACAATAGCCTTTTGAGGTATAAATACAACCATTTGCGCCATTCAAGCAATAAAATTAAGAATAAGCATACGGTGTGAAAGAGGTTTTAGTATATATGTCTCAACCGAGGGACATTGCATCCTCAGTGCAGCAGGGAAGTGCTCACACTTCCAAAGACTGACTAAATCCCAGGAATATTCAGGTTTCCTCAAAAGCCTCTGTTACAGAGCAATAATTTGAATTACAAGTAGCTATTAAAAAATAGCAAATTACATGTAGAGAATCCTCCACTTGTGCAGGAGGGGAAGAGGTTTTTAAAGTTTCCTTTCCTAAAACAGATTTTGGTTTTTATTTGCCTTCCTCTTGTCCCCTCGTAGAGTTCCTATGGAATATATGCATCACAGCTACTTAAAAGTTCGACAGTAAGAGCACAAATGTCAACTAAAGGACATTATTCAGCATGAAACATCTGCGCCAAGTTGTGGAATCATGGTAATACTATAAGGAATAAGCGGAGCAAAAATTCCTGTGTCTAATATTGTTACACAATTTTATGTGATAAATAGCCAGAACAAATGCTCATCAGAATTATGTTTTTGTTCTATCTTATTCTGCAAAACTAATCTGTGAATGACCCCAAAGATAGATGATTTGTTAATTTGCAGATGTCTTTCCACTTTCCTCTCTGTCTCTGGCTGTTTTAGGCGATTGCGCATTTACTGACTCTATGTGCATGTATAAAATATCTCTCTCCTAGGCATTTCTCAGTCACTCATCGTACCATGTTTAAGTGCTAAATATATGTATTAGGCACACACATGCCCACCCACAAATGTGAGATACATATACATATCTGCTAGCTAGACATTCAATTAAATATGTATTGTAAAAGGCATAAGTGATTTCAAAGATTTGAAGACAACCGTGATGACAGTATATATTACTGTTAAATTCACCAAGGCACATCTGCAAAACAGACTAGGGACTTATCAGTAAATCTTCTCTAGGAAGCTGAAGGTAAACATTATTTGTTTGCCAGAACAGTGTGGAGAAAATATTTATGATTTTGAGAAACAGTTAGTGAAACCTTTGCTAAGGGAGTAGCAGTACATTTGCTTTTTAAATGAATTCATCTCAAGTAATCAGGATTTAGTTAAATGGACTAATGCCACTGAACGTTTCAGTCTGTCATTTGGGGTGTGAACACTGGCACTCAGAGGATACCTTTTAAGCACAATACATTTATGAACTCATTTCTTTTTCCCTGAGGATTAAAAAAATAATTTTTATGCACAGTATCAGTGGCCTTCTTTAATAATTTCCTCACTGCCGCAGCTCACCTTTAGAAAAGATGGAGAGTTTAACCACATATGGTAAAAGTTTTAGCCCTGGGGGGTTTATTATGGCAATATTCCTTTTCAGTGCACTGTCCACCATAACGGGTCTTAACATTTCCTCACCGAGCAGACAAGCAGAGAAGCACAAAAATGAAACAAGCTATGTTTAGCAGAATTTTTACATACCGTAATCTCTTTACCATGGTCAGGCAAGGCTGGCATTTTCAAGATGATCTCTTATGGCACAAATCCATTGCAGGACAGAGCTGATTTACAGCTTAGCACCATTCTCCACTCTTCACCGAGAGTAAGTTAAATGACCCAAGAATAACATTAATATGTACTATAACTAGATAGAATGGTGGTCTAAAGGGTGGTCTAAGGCATTATCTTTCACCCAAGGAAACTCAAGCTCATATATTGCTCAGAAATACTAATAAGGGTCAAGTATCATTACTATTTTAAGAGGTTGACAATGCAGTGAGTTATGGGGTATGATAGCGAAGCTGGGCTCTTCTCCTGCCTTCTATCAGCCCTCTTGTCTCCCCTCTGTAATGTTTTGAACAAATCTTGGCTAAGTTCAGACTCATTATTTTCCATGCTCTTTCATGGCTAACCTGTTTTAAAAATACCTGCTGACAATTTTTTTTTGCTTGGTTGGGCCAATATGCTTAACCTCAGCTGACTCCCATAGCAAACCTTTTCTTCCTTTTCTCCCTTTCATCAGGTAAATCATTTAAAATTAAAAAAAAACACAACACCAAACCAACCAAACAAACCATAAAACCAATGTGGAAGAAACTGAAGTGCAATTTTAAAATCAAGTTAAGAGGGGCACTAAAATATTTCCCCAGTAACAGGAAAGGTCTGACAAAACACTAAATAGAAAAGTAAGATGTTGAAATTATTTTAAGACAGATGCCTTTTTAAACTGTATTAAGAACACCTATCATGGAGCCTGATTCCAGCAGTTCCTCACACAGGAGGTATTTTATCTTCACAACATCTGGCACTGTCAAGGAGGTACAGTTGTAGACCTTACCAGATGCAGACACTCCATACATAAAAGTACACTAACAAATCATACCATTAATAGCAGCACAACACAAGTGTTTCTTATACATCCATGAAGAGAACTATTCCATGGTTATGGGAAAGCTTAAAGAAAAAAAAAAAGCCACAAAAACCCCCAACAACCCTAAACAGAAATTTCTTGTAATTCCTAAAACAGAAATAACTCCAAGAGCTTTATTTTCAGCTTTTTTATAGATGACTGACAAGAAGGCTTTTTTCTTCAGGGTGAAAAACTCCTTGTCCCATAAATCTGTGTGGTTGACATATCTAGGCAAATTTGTATCCTTGCTCAAAGGGATCACTGGTTTTATTCTCTATGGATTTTTCACTCATTCTGTTGCAGAAAGTGAGTTGAGGCAGGGAAAAAATTGCTTGATATTTGAAGGAAGGTTTACACTATTTTATATCATCCATGCTGTTCTGTTGTCACTTGGTTTCTTTTATGAACTGTTTAAAACATGATACTATACTACATAAACCTTGCCCATTTTTGAATATGTAGTTTGTTTCATACCCTGAAGGTCTTGAGCTCGATATTCCTCTCACGTTCTCGTCTGTTAGTTGGACATAACTATATTAATCCCCAAATAAAACATGAAGGCATTTGGAAGTTATATATTATATTTATATAAAACACACACTATGTTGCCTACTTTAATATTTTATTTATTTATTTATTTATTTATTTATTTTTCAATCAAGGTGTCTCTGATAGTCTCTAATATAAATGAGTGGTACTCTGTGTTTCAAGTAAGACGCCCTAGAAACAAAATCTGAACATCAGTGGCATTAAGGTAATTGCCAAAACCCAAAGACTTAGTTTGCATAATGCCGTTTGATCCTTCCCCTTTATATTTCACCATCAGTAATCAATAACCCATAGGACTCACCAGTACAATGAATAGGACTTACAAGAGAAGCAGAATTTCTTTTTCTTCTCTTTTTCCTCTTGAAAAAAAAGTCCCCACCCTTTTATTAAATGGTTAAGTAAAATAAATAGGTCTCAGCAAAATAATCTTTTAAGATCTAAGTGTTGGTCCGTGTTTTGCACAATATTATCATAACAAAACCTACAGAACAGCAGCAAGCCACAGTCCCAAGGAATTATTCTAGTATATATGATACCACTCCTCTCAAACCTGGAGCCATAACATGGTGTAGGACCGTGTTTTCCATTTCTGCAACATGTTTTAAAATTTAATTTTCTCCAAAACACGTGCTGCTTCTTGGAACTGAAGTGATTTTAAGTGCCTGTGCTGTGTTATGACAGCGGTGATGGTGGTGGTGCACGCTTGGCAGAGGGATTAGATATGGGTCAAATGTTTAACCATCTGGATTTGCCATGAGCTAAACCTTATTTTTGATACTTCTGTTTAGACTAACAGGAAAGTGATTCCTCCTTCGCCCTTTCCAAACTTTTCCGTCTCCTCTGCGGGCTGGTGTGGCCGTGGAGCCGCACTTCTCCTACCACCCTGTGGCAATCGCATGCCATGACACACGTCAGCTCAGCCCGGGCTGCTGGCAGCGAGCTGCAGCCATCGACAGAGTTATTTGTCTTCTGGTGATTAATTCTGGGAACAATTAACTTATTTCCTTTTTTTTTTTTTCCCAGTGCAAATAATACACGGGTAGGCGCAGAGTGATAAGATGAGAGCAAATCTGTAAAAGAGATTACTGCTGCTAAACTCTTTTTGGATGTTTAACTCAAACTGTATTAAAGTAACTCTTAAATGCTGAAAGGGATAGATTCTGTTTTTGTGCCCGAGCTATTCGTGTATTATAGAGATAGAAGATCTTAAAGAAAATATCTGGACAGTACTTTAGACTCGTATCAGGAGATGATGAATGCAAGAAGTTATCTTGATCAAAAAGAGAAAGGTTAATACAATTAAAATTTTCTCACTGCATGCACATTTCACAAATTCTCTGCATTTTATATGTAGCAGATGGTGTTCAAACAAATCAAGAAGCTGAAGCTAAAAAAACCACCCTGATGGAGAAACTCATATATTTCTTCAAACGATAAGATGAACTGCAGATGTTTGTTGAAGAGTACTGCTGACGCAGGCGACCTAAGAAGCAAAGGCTTAAAAAGAAGAGTCCAGTTGTGTTTAGCACTGACTAACCACGCTAGCTGTCACTGCATGATTTATGAAGCTTGCTTGCTAGATCTTATGTCGACAGAGAAATTGCGATTAAAAAAAGCCTGACCAGTTATTTATGCTAACAGGGAACGTGGCAAAACTCTTGGCTGCAGCATACCTTACACCCCACTTGCAAGTTTAGCTTTTCTGGGCAGACAAAGATATTTAAGCAGCATAACTCACTTCCATCAATCTTTCAGAGTTTTGACCAACGTGCTTTCATGCTTCTGCATTTTGTCCACATGGTTCTCGGTAGTGCTGCTAAAATACTGTGCTTATCTGACACCTGCAGTCAAATTAATCCCAAGTTAAGCCTGACAAAGTTACTAAAAGGAAAACAGTTGTCTGCTTAAGAACTTGGGAATCAGACACAAAACCAGCTGCTTGATACGTGCTTAAAAATCATTAGCAAGCACTTAAAAATTAATTTCAAGATTATGCTTGATAATGCTTACAAAACCTACAATTAACGCGGTGTTTTACTGGGGGAAAGTCGCACCCTTATGTGTCAGTGTTTCCACACAGAAAATCACATAGTCTTAGGACTTGTTGCAACTTGGCTGTAAATATTTACTTTAGACAGCAGTTTAGTAGTACACAAGGTTACAGCCCAAAAGCAAATATTTCATACCAAGTTTCAAACATATGGATTTTCCCATTTGTAAATGATTCAGGCAGCCTTTCCCCTTCCTTAGAACTGCTAACTCAATCTATAAACATAAATATACCATTTCAGAGGAGAAAGGATACAAATCACGCATCAGCACAGTAGTCCTCAGGGAGTTTATTATGGGGTAATTGGACCAAACAAGGGCCAACTTCTGGCCTGATTTACAGTCTCAACAAATCTATTGACATCAGCAGAGGTCTAAGACAAGGAAGAATTTGGCTTTGAGGGGTGGGAAAGACTTTTTAAATTATTCCAGCTTCTGCTCTGAAGGGACACCATTATAAACGTGACTTGCAAGCAACTCGACTTGCTGGCTATGCACGGGTGTAACTCAGAGCAAGGCTTTGCCTCCCCAGCAATGCCTTACTCATCAATTCTGAATTTGGCTTCTCCAAACAATTATAACCCTCTGCAGATATTGCATAACATCAGTGTACATGTGTGGTTTTCTTATATAATTCCTTAGGCTGGTTGCAAAGCAGAGCTCCAGGCTAGAGGCCAAGTCACACAGGGTATGAGCAGCTTCAGAAGTAACCACCATTCAGTTTTGTTTACTGCAAGGAGCTCTCAGAGGAAACCATCAAATTAAAGAAAACAAAGTAAGTAACCAGCTTGTGTTAGTGCAGTTTTGCTATATCCTTTCTAGGATTGCTCATGTCCCCATGGGGTTAGGAAGAGTGTGTGGGGGCAGGTTAATGTGGCTACTGGGATGGAACCAGTGCCAGTGGTGAAGGGCACCACCGTGCCCATGTAACACTGAAAGGACATTTTGTAAGGTTTGCACAGGAGTTTTGCGCCGTCAATGAACATTCACTCAGCTACAGCTGGAACTGGAAGTGACCCAGAGTTTCATGGCAAATTGCTTGGAGATTTCAATGCATGTGGCCATGTAATTATATCATACATATCTTCTAAATCACTGGTTCTGTGGTCCCAGAATGGTTACCAGAGACTAAAGGGCAGCCATGTCTTCATTTCAGGGTTGATATGAGGTAACAAGGGGCATGAGGTCTCTATTTCAAATTAGCATGTGGGTCAATGTCTCTGAACTTGCAGCTAGAATTTTTCTCTTATTTTGGTGCTTTAGTTGGCCAGGGTATTTCTTCCAGTAGCAACTCTGCTTCTGTGATTTTCACCGAATTTACTGTGGAAACAAAGACTCAGTTGAGTCTGAGTCAGACTGTGGTTCTGCCAGCCATGGAGTTTATGAATGTACCTAATGACTCAGTTTTCTGCAGTTCTTGAGCAGTGTGCAATCAGAAATAAAAGAGATGTTTACAGTGTAGTTATGGTTATTGTCAAACAGAGGAAATATTTGCAAACATGTCTTAAAAGGTCAAGGAGGGTGCCTGGATCTACCCTATGGGTGGGCTGTGTCTGTCTGTAATGACTGCAAGAAGGCAGGTTTGTACTTACCTTCTTTGGATGCTGTGGGAACCACTGGGTGCTGGCCTGGCTGCAGAGAATTAAATCTGGTGTGCAATAGGATGATCCTACATACTTTATGATAGATTTTATATATCCACTTATATGCTAAAATTCATCCAAGAAGATGCTGCACAGGACAGGATTGGAATGTCTGACGTGCACTTACACCTCTGCCTGCTTGGAGATCTTCCTTTGCTTTAGTGTGTCCACTTGGGAATATTTCTTGTGCCTCATCCTCCACCTCCTCAGGGCAAAAGATTTCTTTAATTTTCTGTTTGCATAGGACTTCAGAAAAAGGGACACTGATCCAGTTAGAGGAAGAGCCCTCACTTTTCCCAAGGGTATGAGTGATGTTATTGCTGGGGGTTACAGTAATACCAGCCATGCAGAAAACCTTCAGGGAATGCAAAATATGCAAAAGTGACTTAGATACAGCTACAGCTTTGAGTTCGTGTTCTCCTTTCCTTCTTCCTTTGCTGGAGGATTATTATGCCAAGTTGCTTTCCTGCCTGAGACAGTGTGAACACTTGTCTTCCACCTACTTCTGTGGGACATGCACGAGGCAGAATCTGACTTTACAAGCTCTTACCATCCTTGGTAATGTCATTCCTTTGATAAGGCACAATATTATATACCTTTCTGCATTTCACATGTCATTAGAACTTTGATCATGAAAAGTCATAAATATAAATAAAGTATTATACTATCCCAGCAAGCTGAAAAAGCATCTGTTTAGTCCCTGAAAGTGCTCACATAACAAACAGTGCTGTGAAATCATTGTTGGCAATGCCTGTGTTATTCTTGCTCCTGATAAATGCACTATTGAAATAAACCAGCTGTCCCAGCATTAATGACCATTTGATTAAAGAAAACTTTCTAGTTAACATTTTGTAACAATGTAATAAGTAACTTTCAATTAAATTTTTCTATATGTGGGGAAAATGTGTAATGAATAAATCAGTAAAGACCACATAATGGAAGCCTATTAGCAGGGTGAATATATTCTTGTAACTCAAATTTCTATACCACTTTAGTATTATCTTCTATCAGAAGAGAAGGTACAATTACCAATTTTATCTTATCTTAGACTTATTATTAAAAAGTAGTAAAGGAAACTTCATTCCAGAAGCTATAATGTGATTTTTGATTAATGGTGGGATTTTTATGTGACAAGAATATTTCTCCTAGGCAAAGCAGGCACTTGTATCTTTGCCTGAACTGACTTGTTTCTGGCAGGCTTTTCACTGACAGAAAGTTTTGCTTCTCTATAGATATATGTATTTTTCTATATGTACAGCAGATTTAGATGTACAGGATCTAAAGCAATCTAAACTTAATCTATGCTACATGAAAGGACTTAAGCCTTTCCTTCACATTTTAATCCATTTAACAAGACTTACTAAGCAATAAACACCTTCCACTTTATCTTACGAAATGTCAAAGCTGTAAAGTGAAAGGTTACAAATATGAGCAAAATTCATCACTGCTTGAAGTGTTGCAAGTAGGTCTCACACCTGCTGGTAGGTGCGATCGTTATTGTTACTGAAAGCTCCGTGTAAATAATGATGGCCAATGGCATGTCCAAGAAATTATTTGAAATACATGGAAAAGGGTATCCATTCAAGGTTTGCTACTACTTTACTACTTTCAGCTAGATTTGTTTTTCCCAGATTTTCCTTAGTTCCAAATAGCATAAAGATTACTTGAATTTCCCTTTCAATATATATTTTTTCCTGCACGTGCATCTTCTTTCATATAAATACACATAAATGAATTTATATACATGCATAGATATATGTGCTTATGTCAATTGTCTTGGTTTTGGCTGAGATAAAGTTAATTCTCTTCTTAGTAGCTGGTACGGGGCTGTGTTTTTGGATTTACTATGAGAATAATGTTGATAACACACCGATATTTCATTGCTGAGTAGTGGTTATACCAAGTTATTCTCTCCTCCATCTTGCTGTGGGGGGCGAGTGAGCGAGCAGCTGTGCAGTGCTTAGTTACTAGCTGGGGTTAAACCACATCAATATATAAATATACACTCATATCTCTAATTATTCATCTGTACAGGTATTTAGATGGTAACTCCAGGCTGGCTCATTTCTGACCAGTACCACGATAAACTGGCACTGACTGGC